>OY757020.1:48643803-49129695 GCA_963580285.1 Lucinisca nassula
GTTCCATATCTCCTTAACCCTTGGAAGGATTTTCATTACATTTTGGTCAAATATTCTTCTCAGTGAGCTGACGTGCAGAACCCATAAATGAACCATTCCCACTCAAGGTCAAGGTCACATTTGACGGTCAAGAATTTAAAAGTTTGAATTTTGTGTCCGTTCCATATCTCCTTTACCCCTCAAAGGGTTTTCATTAAACTTTGGTCCATTATCCCCCTCAGTGAGCTCATGTGCATAGCCCATAAATGAATCATGACGACACCCGGTCAAGGTCACATTGGAAGGTCACGAGTTTGAAACTTTGGATTTTGTGTCCGTTCCATAACTCCTTCACCCCTCAAAGCATTTTCATTAAACTTTGGTCAATTATCCCCCTCAGTGAGCTCATGTGCAGAGCCCATAAATGAATCATGTCAACACCAGGTCAAGGTCACATTGGAAGGTCACGAGTTTGAAACTTTGAAATTTGTGTTCGTTCCATATCTCTTTTACCCTTCAAAGGATTTTCATTAAACGTTGGTCAAATGGCCCCATCAGTGAGCTGATGTGCCAAACATAAACCATGCCGACTCAATGTCAAGGTCACAGCTGAAGGTCATGAGTTTGAAACTTTGAATTTTGTTTCAGTTCCATAACTCCTTTACCCCTGGAAGGATTTTCATTAAACTTTTGTGACATATACCCCACAGTGAGCTGATGTGCAGAACCATAAATAAACCATGCCAACTTAAGGTAAAGGTCACCAGGTTGAGCCTCGATACAAAGTGCGGCTGGGGATTTGCCTGTCCCTCAGACTGCTTTCTTGTGTCACTAATAATAAATAAATAAATAAATAATACATACAAGCACAATATTTACTATAAAGAAAATGATGACAATAATAAGAATTGCCCACACAAGAAATAATAATAATGGTAATAATAATTCTAGGTGTGTAGAATTAAGAGGATATAATAAAAGCGTCGCTAACACTGCATGGTACCCGACCACTGCAGTCCAATATGGTTAAATCAATGAACACAATAGGCTTCCTTAAGTGTTCTATATATCTGTAAAATTTTATCAAGGTATTATTCCATATAGTGTAGCAGCTATGGGCCAAATACCATTTCTTACATAGAAAATAAATACAGGAACTATTCCATGGAAATTGTCAAAAAACGTAACTCTGCCAAATGTTAACTCATTCTGCCCACTATCCATCCCGACCATGCTTCTATAAATGGTTTATATATCAATGAATTTATCTTAATATTCCATTAATTAAAGGAACAAGAGGGCCATGATGGCCCTGGATCGCTCACCTGATCCATAGAGTAACAAGTGGGACCCGGGGAGGGCCATTATTAACCCCAGGGCTATAATGTGCATAATGTTCAGAGACGCCTAAAAAGGTGAAGCTTCATACCAAATATCAACAAAGGCTATAATTTGAACAATCTTGGCAAAGGTCCACTAGATATGCTACATACCAAATATCAAAGACCTGGGACTAACGGTTTCAGAGAAGAAGATTTTTATTAAAGATATTCCCTACATAAGCCTATGAAAAACCATATGGCTCTGGGGCGGGGGCATTTTTGGCCTCAGGGCTATAATTTAAACCATCTTGATAGAGGTCCACTAGAGGAAGCTTCACACCAAATATCAAAGACCATGGCCTTGCTGTTTCAGAAGAAGATTTTTAAGGAATATCTCTATATAAGTCTATGTCAAACCAAAGGGCCCCAGGTCGGGGGCAGTTTTGGCCCTAGCACTATAATTTGAACAATCTTGGTAGGGGTCCACTAGATGAAGCTTCATATCAAATAGCAAAGACCTCGCCCTTGAGGTTTCCGAGAAGAAGATTTTTAAAGATTTTCCCCATGTAAAACCATAGGGCCCCGGGGCGGTGGCATTTTAGCCCAAGCACAATAATTTGAACAATCTTGGTAGGAGTCCACTAGATGAAGCTTCATACCAAATAGCAAAGACCTGGGCCTTGCAGTTTCAGAGAAGAAGATTTTTAAAGATTTTCCCCATATAAGCCCATTTAAAACCAAAGGGCCCCGGAGTGGGGGGGGGGGGGGGGGGGGGAGAAAAAGGACCGTGGCCTTGTGGGATGAAGCTTCATACCAAATATCAAAGACATGGGCCTTACGGTTTCAGAGAAGAAAATTTTTAAAGATTTTCCCTATATATGCCCATGTAAAACCAAAGGGCCTGGAGCGGGTCATATTTGACCCCAGCACTATAATTTGAACAATCTTGGTAGGGGTCCACTAGATGAAGCTCCATACCAAATATCAAAGACCTGGGCCTTAAGGTTTCAGAGAAGAAGATTTTTAAAGCTCTTCACTATATAAGCCTATGTAAAACCGAAGGGCCCTTGAGCGGGGGCATTTTTGGCCCCAGCACTATAATTTGAACAATCTTGGTAGGGGTCCACTAGATGAAGCTTCATACCAAATATCAAAGACCTGGGCCTTGCGGTTTCAGAGAAGAAGATTTTTAAAGATTTTCCCTATATAAGCCCATGTAAAACCAAAGGGCCCCGGAGCGGGGGCATTTTTGGCCCCAGCACTATAATTTGAACAATCTTGGTAGGGGTCCACTAGATGAAGCTTCATACCAAATATCAAAGACCTGGGCCTTACGGTTTCAGAGAAGAAGATTTTTAAAGATTTTCCCTATATAAGCCCATGTAAAACCAAAGGGCCCCGGAGCGGGGGCATTTTTGGCCCCAGCACTATAATTTGAACAATCTTGGTAGGGGTCCACCAGATGAAGCTTCATACCAAATATCAAAGACATGGGCCTTGTTGTTTCAGAGAAGAAGATTTTTAAAGATTTTCCCTATATTAGCCCATGTAAAACCAAAGGGCCCCGGAGCGGGGGCATATTTGACCCCAGCACTATAATTTGAACAATCTTGGTAGGGGTCCCCTAGATGAAGCTCCATACCAAATATCAAAGACCTGGGCCTTAAGGTTTCACAGAAGAAGATTTTTAAAGCTCTTTACTATATAAGCCCATGTAAAACCAAAGGGCCCTGGAGCGGGGGCATTTTTGGCACCAGCACTATAATTTGAACAATCTTGGTAGGGGTCCACTAGATGAAGCTTCATACCAAATATCAAAGACCTGGGCCTTGCGGTTTCAGAGAAGAAGATTTTTAAAGATTTTTACTATTTAAGCCCATGTAAAACCAAAGGGCCCCGGAGCGGGAGCATTTTTGGCCCCAGCACTATAATTTGAACAATCTTGGTAGGGGTCCACTAGATGAAGCTTCATACCAAATATCAAAGACCTGGGCCTTACGGTTTCAGAGAAGATTTTTAAAGATTTTCCCTATATAAGCCCATGTAAAACCAAAGGGCCCCGGAGCGGGGGCATTTTTGGCACCAGCACTATAATTTGAACAATCTTGGTAGGGGTCCACCAGATGAAGCTTCATACCAAATATCAAAGACCTGGGCCTTGTGGTTTCAGAGAAGAAGGTTTTTTTAAGTTTTTGGTGAAAAAAATCTTTTTGGCTCCTATGACCTAGATGTGCAACGGACCGGAACCATTTGAACAACTTTGAAAGGGGACCACCTAAGGATCATTCCTGTGAAGTTTGGTCAAAATCCGATCAGTGGTTTAGGAGATGTCGTTTAAAGAATTGTTTACGGACGGACGCACGGACGCACGACGGACGAAAAGTGATCCCAAAAGCTCACCTCGTCACTACGTGACGGTGAGCTAATAAAACAAAAACAAGAGGCCCATGGGCCACTATGCTCACCAGAGCTCAAGGGGGGGGGGGGCACTGCCCATTGACAGCCATGTATTTTAATAAACCATGGAAGCCAATAAAATGTGAACCCAATCATCCTAATGGCTTCAGAGGACTGATGTCGCTTGAATGTGCTGTTGCAAAACAGCAGACAATAATTGACAACTACCAATCTGTGGCAACCAATAGGCCTAAAATTATATGGCAGATAGCCCATTGTTTAAGAATACTTCCATAAATGTTTATATCTTGAAAGGCATAAATGTCATTTTCCAACATTATAGGTCTATGGAAACGCTTAACTTGCCATAGTAACCAAACTAAAGAGCCAATTTTCATTAAAAACACAAAACCTGTAAAGGCAAATACAGTGAATATTTGCATAAATTCTCAGCCTCAAAGAGCATATGGTTTATGAGGAGATGATGTTTTAAGTATTTGTTTTTTAATTTATGTTTGGAAACCAATAAAAAAAGAGCAGTAGGTCTTAAATCATAAAGGCAGATAGAAGATTGCTTAAAGAATATTTCTATGGAAGTTTTGCCAAAATATCTTGGAAGTAAATGCAGTTTTTTTATTTGCCCCATTATAAGTCTATGGAAACACAAAGTTGCCATAGCAACCAAACTAAAGAACGGAATTTCATAACCAGAGCTGGGATGGGCACATCCCACTGGCAGCCATGTTTTTTAATAAACCATGGCAGCCCCCAGCCCATAGGTGCTAAAAATGAGTCGGACACAGACGGCAAGGCAGCTTCAGAGGATACATTGTTTGTTTGTTTTGTTTGATTTGAGGTTTTACGTCCAGTCAACATTGCAAAGGTCATTTTGGAGACGTTGCTTCCAATTTTGAAGGACTTTTACCCGGCATTGAGATGAAATGACTTCTCAAGCCCTGCCGCCCAATGAAACCAATACGGATTATAACCATGGAAGGGCCTATATGCACTGCTTTACCTGGGCAGGCTTAGATCCTCTAAGCGGTTTATTGGTGCTTGATGCTCTGTCGCTGGTCGGGCCCATCGGAGTCTGTTGGTTTTCTTTTGCTCCAGCATTTCGGTGGTTTCGTGCTGTCGAGTCCTCACCGTTGTCTCACCTCTGTGGTTCTTTGATTTTTTGTGTTCACGGAGATGTTGCACTGGTGAGTTAGGAGGCCTTCATGCGGACTGAACAAATTATTTGTCTAAATCGCGACGGAAGTAAGGGCGAGGATTGTGGCCACGTAAAATCGATTTAAGCCCCTCCCCCCCCCAGTGGAAATCTTTTCACTGACCGTTCAAAGGCGGTTCTTCTGTGGCGGTTTATTTATGGTGTTGTTTTTACTTACTGCGTGTATCACTTGTGTCTTTTTATTTTGGATGGCCATATGGCCATTTTGTGGGAAAGTCACTGTCCTTATGGCCTTCCTTTGTTTAGGTTTCCATTATGGTCTGGTCGCTTAATGTTTGTGTTTCTTTCCCTTTGGTGTCTTTGATGGGTGGCGTAAGTTAATTGCATCGATTCCTGATATTTGTTTTACTTCTACTTTACCAGTACTCGTGTGCGGGTCGGTTTCAGCTCTGCGTGGAAGCATCACGCAGCCCATCTATTTCTTGAAGCCCGGATGAGCCAGGGCGGATTAAGAGGATACATATGCAATGGTACTATTGCTTGTAAAGTTACATGAAGACAGAATTAAAACTGTAGCCTCTAGAGGATGCACAAGGTAAATGTTGGTCACGCAGGACAGACAACTCATGACACATGTATGACAGACACAGGGTGATCACAATAGATCACCTTGTGCACAAATGCACAGATGAGCCAAAGACCCTTACCTGTTGAAAGCCAAACTGTTAGGGGCCCAGGTAGTGTAAGAACAAAAAATCTCCTCATGCAGCCTCTCCAGCACCAAATTATCAAGCCCTGTTGCCAGACAGGGTAGCCTGTCTGACTTAGATCTTGCCATCATATATATGTTTTAAGCAAACGTGCAATTTTGTGCACTCCTTCAAGGATACCCACTCCATCCTGGAGTGGCTCCTTTTGTATATATATATTTACAATTTGCCAGTAACCAGTAATATCATGTGTTTGGTGACAACTAAGTATTTTGTAGAGCTGACAATTTGTGGCGTTAACTGTGCTGTGTAAGTTGTGACCATATATATTCTGCATTCCAATCCATGACATGTTGCGTATTTTTCCTATGTGATGCTGTTTTTCTATTCCTTGATCATTTTTCCCTCCATTGACATATTTCCCAGTCTGAAATATTTCTGTCTTGCTCAGTAGTAGTAAAACAATCAACTCGCGGCCATCTTTGACGGTGCAAACTAAGATGGCGGCGAAAATGGTGGTGATTGACTTCCGGTGGCCATTTTGACGGTGCAAATAAACATGGCGGACATAAAGCGGCCATTTTGACGGTGCACATGTATGGCAGCCATTTTGACGGTGCACATGTATGGCAGCCATTTTGACGGTGCAAACCCACACGACGGACATTAAGCGACCATTTTGATATGCGGTGGACCTTTTGACGGTGCAAACTTGCACGACGGACATCAGGCGACCATTTTTGTTAATGTGATAGTCATTTTGACGACACAGATATGTGGCAGCCATTTTGACGGTACAAATTCACACGACGGACATTAAGCGACCATTTTGACGGTGCACATGTATGGCAGCCATTTTGCCGGTGCAAATTCACACGACAGACATCAGGCGACTATTTTGAGTCATTTTATGCATGATAAGTTTTAAACACTGGGTCTTTGACCGTGAACAACACTTGTTAAAAGGGTTCCGAAACAATCTGAGTTCTTACAATCATTCAGGGTCAGTCTACCCGTAGCTAATCTTTATTTTAACAGCACCAAAGGATCAGTTTTGAATGTGGATATGGCTCAAGCTCAGCTGCATTTTACAGATGAAAGCTTAGAAGTTTTGAGAGGATATGGATTTGAAAATGTTGTGTGGTCTCCAGTGTCCAAAACTATAACATGCCAGCTAGATGATACGTTTTCTTTGGTGATGAAGAAAACACACCATAATGTCTCTATTAGACTGAGAAAACAAACTCAGTCGATGTCACTGCCTTATAATATGTTTGAGACTTTATGCGATTTAAAAAAAAGTATACAACTGTTATCTTCATTTGTTGAAGGGAATTCGAAATGACAGATTGTAGATTATTGGAACTGGAGTTTAAATCTCCTGATCTTGTGTTTTACAAGAATAGGGTTAAAACTTTTGACTCTTGGTCGACGCAAATTCATCCAAATAAGTTCAGACTTTCGTCTGCCGGATTTTTCTATACTGGGAGGAGTGACATCGTAGAGTGTTTCTCTTGCGCAATAAGATTACATAAATGGAAAAAAGATGACAATCCATTAAAAGAACACATGCTAGTTTCACCAAAATGTTTATTTCTCAAAATTATAGGACAAGAGAATTCAAGTGATGACCAAGCCTATAAGGCTTTCTCTTCTTTATGGAGTCCCTGGAGCTCAGTAAACGGTGTAACAGCTTTCCAAGATGGCGGTGATCCACAACTCATTGACCTGGAAAAGATTTGAATTTGAATTTTCCGTTATCATCTATATAAATGCGACTAACTCGAGCAAGAGCTAAACATTATTTCGCTAACCTTCAAAGTGAGAACTTATATGGACAGAATGGCTTGTGCGAGGGATAAGCTTTGTTTAGATTTTACAAATGAACAATATAGTGACGATGAGCGAGTAGACACAATGCTAACAAATTATGATGAAAGAGAGTTTGATAACGTTCCGATAGACCATGCTACAGCTCCTTCGACTAGTGTCATGATTATGAATTCTTACTTTGACTTCATATATGCGAAAGCTTTGTATGAAATTAAAGGAGTGACAATGAAGAAAAGCTGCTATGGTTGTGAAATAAACCATCCATCACAAACACAACATGACTGTCTTATGAACTATGCAGAGTATGATGATGATGATGATGCATATCGACTTGACTTATATTTTGAAGATATGTTGAAAGTTGTCAATGAACAAGACATTATTCAGTCATGGGATGACATTGTACGTGTTTCTAACATTTCACATGAGATAATTGATTTGCATAAGATGGTTATCTCCAGCAAGGATTTTCTAGAAGTGATGAAAACAGAACAGTGGAAAAACAAAATGAAGATGATGATATTAACAATTTCACGTTTAGAAAAAAGATTATTTCAGTGACTATGACTTTTCCAGAAAGAGTTTTAAAGATTCAATTATAGATGTCATATTCAAAACTGGGATTTCAAGACTGAGATTTCATTAAAAGTGTTATATGCTTCATTATTTTGATTGTAGAGTGATGAAATAGTATATGTGTTAGAATAGATTCTTTGTTCACCAAATTTGTCTCATTTTTATTTTTATTCTTATCATATTTGTTTTTACAGCCCTTCAAGAATATTTCGCTTATAAAATTACAAATAGATATAAACAAAAATAGCTGCGATATTTTTTAAACTCTCATTTTTACAGCCCTTCAAGAATATTTCACTTCATTTTACAACCCTTCAAGACTTTTTTGCTAATAAAATTACAACCCTTCAAGACTTTTTTGCTAATAAAATTACAGCCCTTCAAGAATATTTCGCTTATAAAATTACAAATATGCAAAAAATAGCTGCGATATTTTTTTAAACTCTCATTTTTACAGCCCTTCAAGAATATTTCACTTCATTTTACAACCCTTCAAGACTTTTTTTGCTAATAAAATTACAGCCCTTTAAGAATATTTCACTTATAAAACCTTTCAAGTCATTTTAAAACCCTAAGAGATTATTTCAGCTACAAACCTCTTACGAAGTAGAATTGTATTAGTTGTCAACATGAACAAGGTTCAGAAGGATAAGATTTTGTCTAAATATTATTACAACCCAAAACAACCGGGTGGATATTCTGGAGCAACAAAACTTAAGAAGGTGTTGGATAAGCAGTATCCTGGAACATTTAGTTTATACTTTATCAAGAAATGGCTAAACAATCAAGACTCTTATGCACTGCAGAAACAAGTGAAACATAGATTTATCACTCCTCGTGTACAAGTAGCAGGTTTGAATGATCAAGCTGACATTGACCTAATGTCTGTTGAAAACATTTCGAAATATAATGATGGAGTAAAATATTTGTTAATAGTAATAGATATTTTTTTCACGGTTTCTCTTTGCAAGACCACTGCTTAACAAAACATCCCTGGTGGTGCTAGCTGCAATAAAAGATATATTTAAAGTAAGAACATTTACGAAGATCAGATCAGACAAAGGTTCTGAATTTGTTAATAAAATGTTTAAGAAGTTTCTGAAAGAAAGCGGGTTCTACTTTTTTACTACACAGAATAAACCTAAAGCAAACTATGCAGAGAGGGTCCAGCGAACACTGAGAAACATGATCTTTAGAATGATCAGGAATCAACGTACTTACAGGTATATTGATCACCTGCAAGATTTAGTTACCAATTACAACAATACTCCTCATCGCAGTCTCAATGGGTTAAGCCCTAATGAAATAACAAAAGACAACGAAGCTGATGTATGGGCATATTTGTATTTGAAACCAGTGAAACTTAGGAAAACAGTTCAAAAATTTAAATTCAAGATAGGAGATTTAGTTCGGTTAAGTTACATAAAACACCCATTTCGACGAACCTTTCAGCAGCAATATACATCCGAGGTGTTTAAAATAAAAAGCAGATTGTTTAAACAAGGGATACCTCTCTATAAAATAACTGATTTAAATAATGAGCCAATTTTAGGTTATGTGTATGAGAATGAGATGTTTCGAATAAACAAAACAGAGGAATCTGATTGGCTCATCGATAAAATTCTGAAAAAAAGAAAAGTAAAAGGAAAAGTTCAATATTTTGTTCAGTGGGAAGGGTTTCCAAAATCATTTAAAAGTTGGGTTGATGCGGAGCAAATAAAGGAAAATTAATAATGGAGAGGTACGTGTACATTTGTGATGGAGACAGCAGTCAGTATTTTAACGATAACACTCCATACAAATTTAAAGTACAGTTGAAAACCCCATTGAACTTTGATGGCTATTGGGAAGTGTCTTTAGAAGAACTCAGTTTGAAACAGGATTCAAAACTGAGAAGAAAAGATGTATCAAACACTTTGTTAATTTATTCGAATATATGTAAGGAAAGTATTCTTAATGGAAGTGAATATGCACTTCTCAGACGAGTGGATAGAAGTTCGAGAAATGGTTGGCAGTATATTTTCGAGTCGCCATTTTATCTACCACCGAAGAGAAATGAATTTCAAGAGTTAGAATTTGTTATAAAAACGGCAGACGGAAAAAATGCTTCATTTATAACTTCGCCTGTATACATTACACTTCATTTTAAACGTTATCCATTTTAATCTAATTATGAGTCTGTCTAATCTCTACGTTCCAGATCCACAAAAGTGGATTACGTTTTTCAAAAATAAGAATCAAATTGGTAAAGGTGTTGGTATACCTCACAAACTGTGTTTGAATGATAGTCAGGTGTCTGTCAAAGCAGTCTCTCCAGCAGAACAAACAGTTGACCAAGCCAAAAGTGAACTGAAAAGAGATAATATTAGTAATTCAGAAAATGTTGCTACTGTTCATAAAAAACCTGGACGTCGCAGAGGTCGGAACTCTAGAAAGAAAACGGTTAGTCGAAAAGTATCTGTAAAACCATCAAGAAAAAACGGATAAACAAGAAATCATTCAGACTTAAACGTGGAAAGGGGATTGATAAGAAATCTTCAGAGCAAGGACTTAAACTGAGCAGCAATAGGAATAAAAAATTTCAAAAAAGAAACGGATAATAAAATCGTCGACCAAAATAAAAGCTTCTGACATTTTAACAACTAAGATGTCTTATTTTACGCAGGAGGGTTTCAGCGAAGGAGTACCCGACAATTTGATGTTGTTCGATTTACCACCAACTCAAGTAGCTGTGAATGATGTATACTATCAAGAAGTGCGAGCACTGTCTCAGGTGTCAGATGATTCACCAATTGAATTTCGAATAAGTGGACAGAACTCAATGGACTATCTCGATTTGAAAGGTACACAGTTGCATGTAAAACTGAAAGTGACTAATGCAAATGGTACCGACATTACGAGTAAGAAAGTAGGACCAGTGAACTTATTTTTACAAGCACTGTTTTCAGCCACAGAGGTTACGCTGCAAAACAAGGCTATAATAACTTGTAACTATAACCCATACCGTGCTATGATCCATACACTCATGCATTATGGTCAGGACGCTGCATCGTCCCAGCTGTTATCTCAGTTATTCATAAAAGACGATAATGATCATCCTGAAGATTGTGATGCTGAAGGAGATTATACATGAGACATCTAATAATCGCTACTTCTAAGACATTTGACCTTCAGGGACCAATATATCACAGCTTGTTTACTACAAAAAGATACTTGTTAAACCAAGTTGATGTCAAGCTGAAACTATATCGAAGTTCTTCAGCGTTTTGTCTGTCTGCCGGTGATACCTCGCCTGATTTCAAAGTGGAGATTTTAGATATTTACTTACTTGCAAAAAAACTTAGGGTGAATCCAGCGCTCATTATTGCCCACTCAGAGATGTTGAAAAGCAGCACAGCATGATGATGATGATGATTTCGTGTTTAACGACGCGCCAACCCTCTTTATGGGTCATAAGCGTCAAACGGTTATGGTTAGACGGCATGAATAATTATGATGATATTAAAAGTAAAAAGTCAGAATGATAATGTATAAAAATCTGAAACAGTTAAATCTTATGAAAAAGTCCAATTTCTTTTAAGAATAAAATAATATTATCAACAGGTACATCTCGAAACAGTTGTTGCAAAGTGTCAGCTTTGAAATATAAAATTCGTGAGGGTGAAAAGTCAACACAGTCAATTAAGATATGTTTCACAGTGAATGGCTGATCACAACCTACACAAGAAGGCTGATCATCACCATTAAAAATATAAGAATGAGTAACTCTAGTATGGCCGATGCGCAGTCGTGTCAATACTACGTCCTCTTTTCTGGAAAACTGTGGAGGAGAGCATTTTGTACTAACGACAGGTTTAATGGCATGGAGTTTGTTATTTATTGCACGGTCCCATTCGCCTTGCCATTCCGACAAGATGTATCTATTGATAAATGGTTTAAAATTATTAAAAGGAATTTTAAAAACAGATGGATCAAGATTGAGCGATTCCTTTGCTTTCTTGTCAGCATATTCATTGCCGACAATGCCAATATGGCTCGGAAGCCAACAAAACAAGATTTGGTGTGTTTTAGAAATTTCATGATGTTTTTCGATCAATTTTTGTATTTGAGGATTTTTAGATGATGAATGGTCTAAAGCCTTAAGCACAGAAAGTGAATCAGAAAATATAATTGCTTTTTGAATTGTTGAAGAACTGATAAAATCTAAAGCTAGGTCTATTGCTTTGGCTTCAGCTGTAAAAATAGATGAACCATCTGGAAGGCGCATGGTTTTGTGCGTATCTTTAGAAACATACGCACAACCAACTTTATCTCCTTCTTTGGAACCATCAGTATAGACTTGCTGGTAATCATTGTAACGTGACTGCAGTACCTGAAAGTTTTGTTTGAGAAGTATCGGATTTGATTCGGATTTTTTGCCATCATGTAAGTCGAACAGAATAGAAGGTTTTTTAATACACCAAGATGGAACTTCGGCCGTTTCATGTTTTTGAATATTTTTAAGGTCGATACCTGAATTTTCTAGCAGTGGTAAAATACGTAATCCAAAAGGTTTGATTGCTGTGGGTTTTGTTTCATACTTATCTACAAATTCAGGTGGAAATGAAATTTTGGATGCCGGGTTAGATGGATTAGCAGCAAGTCTAATAGCGTACTGAAGAGAAAGTTTCTCTCGGCGCGAAGTTAAAGATGGTTCACCTGCTTCCACATAAAGGCTTAATACGGGAGAAGTACGGAAGGCTCCCATAGCCAAACGAAGGCCTTGATGATGAATAGTATCCAAAGATTTTAAATAAGACTTTCTGGCAGAACCATAAACAACAGACCCATAATCTAATTTAGATCTTATCAAAGACCGGTAGAGATGTAATAAAGTGTACCGATCTGCTCCCCAACTTGTATGGGCTAATACTTTCAAAAGATTCAAAGCTTTTAAGCATTTCGCTTTAAGATATTTAATATGGGGAATAAAGGATAACTTTTGATCAAATATGACCCCAAGAAATTTGGCTTCTTCAACGACAGGAATTTGTGATCCGTACAAAAACAGGGAAGGATGGTCGTGTTTCTTCCGTAGCTTACAAAAATGAACACACTGCGTTTTCGACTTGGAGAACTTGAAACCATTTTTATCAGTCCATTCTTCTATTCGTTTTAAGTTTTGTTGTAACTTTCGTTCAATTGTTTTCATGTTTTTTGAACGGTAACATATACAGAAATCGTCAACATACAAGGAACAATCAGTTTTGTCGTCCAAACATTGTACAATATTGTTTATTTTGATGTTAAACAGCGTAGTTGAAAGAATACTACCCTGTGGGACACCCTGTTCTTGATCATAGAAATCTGACACGGTAGACCCCACACGCACCTGAAACATGCGCTCCCCTAAAAAGCTTTCAATAAAATTGGGAAGTTTTCCTCTTAAGCCAATGTTATGTAGATCTTTCAATATGCCATAACGCCATGTTGTATCATATGCTTTCTCCAAGTCGAAAAAGACAGCTACTACGTGTTCTTTGTTAATAAAAGCATCTCGTATAAATGTTTCTAGTCTTATTAAATTGTCATTGGTACTACGTTCCGAACGAAAACCCGATTGATATTCTGAAATGAGGTTGTTGGACTCTAAGTACCAGACTAATCTCTTGTTTATCATTCTCTCCAATGTTTTACACAAACAGCTTGTCAAAGCTATCGGACGATAATTTGTAGGTTCTGCGTGATCTTTCCCTGGTTTCGGAATTGGTACAACTGTAGCTACACGCCAACTCTCAGGACAGACCCCCGTTTCCCAAATATTATTAAAGATATCTAAAAGTGTTGAAAGAGAACTTTTTGGCAGATGCTTAAGCATCTGATAATGAATTTCATCGGGGCCGGTTGCCGTATCATGTGATTTTTCAATGGCTTCAACAAGTTCAGATAAGTTAAAAGGTTTGTTGTATTCTTCGAGATTAAGGGATTTAAAGTTTAGATTTCTTTTCTCTTGGTCCTTTTTGAAATTTCTAAAAGAGTCAGAATAATTACGCGATGATGAATTTCTCAAGAATGTGTGCCCAAGAGTATCTGAAATATCTTTTTTTGTTGAAGCTATTGTGTCAAATTCAGTATTTAAATGTGTAAAACAAGAGGACTTTGTTTTTCCTGAAATTTTTCGTACCATATCCCAAACCTTTTTAATGGGGGTTTTGTAGTTCATTTTGGAGACATATTCTCTCCATGACTTTCGTTTGGAAGCTCGGATTGTTCGCCGAGCTTTAGCTCTAAAAACTTTTACGTCGTTTAGCTTTTCTGAAGTGGGACTTTTGCAGAACTTATTTAGAGCCTGTTTACGCTTTTTAATAGCTTCTTTACAGTCATTATTAAACCAAGGCTTGCTTTTCTTAGTATTTGTGGAGGTCTTTGGAATGCATTGTTCTGATATATTAATAAGTGTATCTGTGAAATCAGATACAATGTCAGATGATTCATTAAAGTGATCAACTGATAACTCTTTTTCACATAAATTATGGAATAATTCCCAGTCGGCTTTATTCATTTTCCATTTCTGGTTACAGTCCTCATCTGGTCCATTTACGCTCTCAATTACAACAGGGAAGTGATCACTTCCGCACTGATCATCATAAACAGACCAGTCATAGTCCAAGAAGAGAGATGGATGGCACAAAGAGAGATCTAAGGAAGATAAATGACCTGTCGCAGGGTGAAGGTAAGTATAAGATTTATCATTCATTAAGCAAAGATCGTTATTTGCAATAAAATCTTCAATAAGTGCTCCTCTGTTGTTGTTATCTTTACAACCCCATAAAATGTTATGGCCATTGAAGTCTCCAACTAAAATGTATGGCGATGGAAGTTGACTCAGCAATGATTCAAGATGTTCGGTCTCTAGAGAAAATGAAGGTGGTATATATAAAGAACAAATTGTAGTTTCTTTGTCTAGAGAAACCGATACTGCTACAGCCTGCAGGTCTGTTTTTAATTTGATCTCTCTTTGTGGTAAACATGATTTAACAAAAACTGAACTGCCACCAGATGGTTTGTTGCCATCAGAATAAATGTAGTTATATGCATTGAAACCTTTTAAATCGATGTCATCATTTTTTAAAAACGTTTCCTGTAAACAAAAAACCGATGGGTTAAGTAATGATACAAGTAATAAGAGTTCATTGTAGTTTGCTTTGAGACCTCGACAATTCCACTGTATTATTTTGTGTTTTAAATCCATTGTATGGAGAGATTTTTATAAGACTAGAACTAAGGGGCTATTATGGGCGATCGAGATCTATTGCTAGACCTCGGCGATGGAGCATCAGTAAACTCCATATCGCTACTATCACTAAGAGACCCAAACCGGTTATGGTGTTTAATTCGGTCTATCGATCCTTTTCGTTGTCTGTTGTTTGATTTTTGTGATTTCTGTGACGCTGTTTGTTTTAATTGAGCTTGTTTCTGTTGTTTTTTAATATCTTTTTGAATCATCTCTAATGTAGCATTTTTTAGAATTTTGTCTGTTTTTTTCGTTTCAGTTGCAAGTGATGTTTGTTTTTGGACGGTGTTTCCTTCTGTTGCAAGCGATGGTGTTTGGTTTTGGACGGTGTTTCCTTCTGTAGAGTTTTCCTTTGGTATTTCTGTTGTTTTGTTTTTTGTTTTAAGTTGTTCTAAAGGTTCTAAACCGGGAATTGGGTCTGTTTGAGTGACGGCATCTGCGACAGAAACCTTTCTAATAGGTGACTGCGCGATGCTAGCGTAGCTGATTCCAGGAATCGGGGTTGGACACTCGACAATTTTCCGCGCTTCAACAAATGAAATGTTTCGGGTAAATTTAATTTTCAATATTTCTTTTTCTTTATGCCATACTTTACACTCTTTTGAATTGGCCGAATGCTTTTCACCACAGTTGATACATTTGGGTTCTTTACGGCAGTCTTTTTCGTGATGACCCGTTATCTCACCACAATTAGGACAGACAGGATCTTTCGAACATCTGTCTTCATGGTGTCCGTACTTTTGGCATTGGTGACATCGTAACGGGTTTGGAACGTATATCTCTACACTCACTCTGAAATAAGCCACTTTAATATTTTTTGGTAATACTGGCGAATTGAAGGTAAAAACAAAGGTGTTTGTGTCTTTTAACTGACCATCTCTTCTGATTTTAAATCTTTTCACGGCTGTAACTCCCTGTGACTTTGTTCCTTCGAGAATCTCCTGTTCACTGCAATTCCTCAATTCAGGGCAACGAATTACCCCTTTTGAGGAATTGAGTGATGCATGAGGAAACACACGTACTTTCAGATCGTGAAAAGTCGTGGTCCTAAGGAGACTCTCGGCGTGGGCTTTCTTTTTAACTTCAATTAGCAGTTGGTTTGATCGGTGTAGAGTTTTGATACTTTCAGGTTCTCCAGCAAGACTTTGAATAACTTTTTGAATAAGAAATGGCGATAATGATGTGATTTTTCTGTTCTCTTCTGTACATTCAATTATAATGAAGCGCGGAAAGTTGTGTTGATGTTCGGTTGTCGTTTGGTTTTGTTCCTCATTTTCGGATGAATCGTAGTCTATGTCTTGGTCGGTCTTTTTTCTTTTATTGATGGATGCCATGTTGAAAAATTTGTTCGATTCGTCCTCCGTGCTCTCCGCCCACCATGGAGCCCAACTTGGGAACACTCTTATGAGGTGGCTTTCCTATCCTCACAAGTGTTAGAGATACAAGGAAGATATACTCGTACGAGCATAAAGCTGCACGATTGGTCCGTTTAGCCGTCGCCTTCTAGGATTGGAAAAGTTGTGAAAAGACTTTATGAGCAAACGGTGTGTATTCAGGATGATACAAAAGACAAGGAAGAGAAAGTAAAAAGTTATTCCTAGGGCTTGGCACGACCAGCCGATTGATCGTGCCGGACCGCACGACCGCCCGTCTAGCCGAAATCCAGGCCAAAGAGGCGTGTTGGGCACCCGAAGCACTGAACTCCAGATAACCCTCAACCTCCAGGACCCCTTCATCCGGGTTACGGGACGCCACCCACGGCAAACGGGTGGTACTTCCTTTAGCTCTTCCCAGTGGGCACATTGACCACAGCAGCAACGTGCCCAGTGAGAATTGAGCCCCAGGGCCACGACAAGGCAGGAAGTCTAATACCTGGGGAAGCAGCACAGCAAAGTATCCATTTGATAGGGTCGATTGTCGCTCTCAGAGTCTTGCAGCTGGAAGCACAATGTTTACATGGGATAATCTCTTTCAAGGTCACAGACCAAATCGAGTCATAGTGGGGTTTGTAAAATCAAAAGCATTATCTGGAGATTACAAATCAAATCCGTTTCATTTTTTGAACTGTAATATTCAAAGTATATGTTTATATGTTGATGGAATTCCCGTTGGAGGAAATCCATTAAAGCTCAACTTTGATCAAACAGACGGTCGATCATTCATGCGAGCCTATACAAATTTGTTTCTTATAAATGGGACATGGAATAAAAATGTAGGACTCGACCTGTCTACGACAGATTTTGCAAATACATCAACTTTATTTGCATTTCAGCTAGAACCCATGTTCCCAGATGATACAAAGTTTCTGTCACTCGTAAAAACAGGTCATGTGCGATTAGATGTTCAGTTTAAACAGGCATTTTCTGGGACTCGACCTGTCTACGACAGATTTTGCAAATACATCAACTTTATTTGCATTTCAGCTAGAACCCATGTTTCCAGATGATACAAAGTTTCTGTCACTCGTAAAAACAGGTCATGTGCGATTAGATGTTCAGTTTAAACAGGCACTTTCTGAAACAATAAGCTGCATTGTGTATAGTGAATCACCTGGATTTTTTCAAATTAATAAAGAAAGGGACATAATCACAGAATGAACACTTCAGAACTTCAGTGTTGTATAGACTGCAGTTCTGTCTTAAAAAAACACGTGGTTGGTGTCTTTGCTGCAGATCAACTTCCATTCAAACGTAACCGTTCTTTCGGTTTTATTGCTAATACAGATAATCATAACATGGAGGGAAAGCACTGGTGTAGCTTTTACTTCCCAAATCAAAATAGTGTAGAATTTTTTGACAGCTATGGTAAAAGTATAGACTATTACAACAGTTACTTTTGTGACTATGTGTCAACTGTGCCTACTGTTACTGTGAATTCTAAACAGTTGCAAAGTGTAAATAGTGATGTATGTGGAATGTACTGTTTGTTTTTCCTAATGCATAGGATTAATCGTGTTTCCTTTCATGATATTGTCAATATGTTTTCAAATAATACTGAATATAACGATGAATTTGTATATGATAATATTGTCAATAGCTTTCCAGCATGTACAGCAGATCACTGTATATACAATCAAAGTTGTAAACCTTTAATAAATTTTTTGTAATATTTAACTACTTATTCTAGTTATTATTATTTTCCTGCTTATTTCATTGCTAACCGGTAAAGGTGTACGTCATGGCGGATGCGCTCATAAAGTTTGAATGTCCATCTACATGTATCATATCAGGAGCCAGTGGATGTGGCAAAACGACTTTCATTTTTAAACTGTTGAAACATGCTATGTATATGTTTCAAAATATTCCTAAGAAAATCATTTACTGCTATTCTACGTATCAGTCTCTGTATGATGATATGAAACGAGAAGTAGAACATATCGACTTTTTTGAGGGACTACCTTCTAAGGAAGATATGGACACATGGTCTTTTGAAACAGGTTTTCACTGCAGCTGGTGTTGTGCCGTGTGGCGGCCGTAAAACGTCTCCCCGTACATCAACCATAGTGCAGTTTATATTTTACTTTTGGTCCTTTGAGATCAGCGTGAATATTCTGAGAAATCAGAAATAAATTATTGGTTTAGACTCATATTCTAGACAAGTTTTATAATTATTTGGACCCCATTTTGATTTATATCAGTCTTTGAATCGACTGCCTATCCGAAATTATCAAAATTGCAATATGTTACCTCTGGTTTTCTTTGCCGGATCATTACAGGGTCACTGATGAGGCTTTATTAGCCGAAACTACGTAGTATGACCAATCTTCTTTCTAATGAATGTTTTCATTGCTCTTAAAGGAACTCATTTTTGATTTTTATTTAAAATTTTGATTTTAGATGACTTAGTACAGCAGGCGTCAACAAGTGTGGATATTGTTAATTTATTTACAATCTATAGCCATCACAAAAATTTTTCTGTATTTTTCGTTGTGCAAAATTTAGTTTCGGGTGGAAAACATTACAGAACGATTAGTCTAAACACACATTATTTTGTGCTTTTTAATAATCAAAGGGATCAACTACAGGTTCAAACTTTGGCGAAGCAGATGTTTCCAGGGGAAACAAAATATTTCATGGATGCTTACAAAAAGGCTACAAAAAAGAAATATAATTTTTTGTTGGTGGATATAAGTTCACACTCAGATCCACTTTATAGGTTGAGAACTGATATATTTCCTGATCAGTTGATGATAGTGTTTCGACCTGAGAAAGAGAAATATGAGTAATAAATTAAGAAAGGAAAGATAGTTTTTAAAATTTCTGTTAAATACCAATGAAAAACAGCAAAGACTTCTCATTAAACACGTAACAAAAAGTCAGATGGATGTTATTGTAGAAATTGTTTTTAATGCATTAAATGGTAATTTGTCTCTTTCAACAGATAACAAAAAGAAGCTGAAACGTTATCGTCATGTCATTCGACAACTAGTTTCAAAAAGACTGTCTCGTTCTAGAAGAAAGAAAATTCTTATAAAATATATTAAGCAGATCATTTTATTGCTCAAACCTTGTGAAACATGGCTCAATGATGATGATGATGATTTCGTGTTTAACGACGCGTCAACCCTCTTTGTGGGTCATAAGCGTCAAACGGTTAATGGTTAATGATGATGATGATGATGATGATTTCGTGTTTAACGACGCGTCAACCCTCTTTGTGGGTCATAAGCGTCAAACGGTTAATGGTTAAACAGCATGAATAATTATGATGATATTAAAATTAAAAAGTCAGAATGATAATGTATAAAAATCTGAAACAGTTAAATCTTATGAAAAAGTCCAATTTCTTTTAAGAATAAAATAATATTATCAACAGGTACATCTCGAAACAGTTGTTGCAAAGTGTCAGCTTTGAAATATAAAATACGTGAGGGTGAAAAGTCAACACAGTCAATTAAGATATGTTTCACAGTGAATGGCTGATCACAACCTACACAAGAAGGCTGATCATCACCATTAAAAATATAAGAATGAGTAACTCTAGTATGGCCGACGCGCAGTCGTGTCAATACTACGTCCTCTTTTCTTGAAAACTGTTGAGGAGAGCATTTTGTACTAACGACAGGCTTAATGGCATGAAGTTTGTTATTTATTGCACGGTCCCATTCGCCTTGCCATTCCGACAAGATGTATCTGTTGATAAATGGTTTAAAATTATTAGAAGGAATTTTAAAAATAGATGGATCAAGATTGAGCGATTCCTTTGCTTTCTTGTCAGCATATTCATTTCCGACAATGCCAATATGGCTCGGAAGCCAACAAAATAAGATTTGGTGTGTTTTAGAAATTTCATGATGTTTTTCGATCAATTTTTGAATTTGAGGATTTTTAGATGATGAATGGTCGAAAGCCTTAAGCACAGAAAGTGAATCAGAAAATAGAATTGCTTTTTGAATTGTTGAAGAACTGATAAAATCTAAAGCTAAGTCTATTGCTTTGGCTTCAGCTGTAAAAATAGATGAACCATCTGGAAGGCGCATGGTTTTGTGCGTATCTTTAGAAACATACGCACAACCAACTTTATCTCCTTCTTTGGAACCATCAGTATAGACTTGCTGGTAATCATTGTAACGTGACTGCAGTACCTGAAAGTTTTTTTTGAGAAGTATTGGATTTGATTCGGATTTTTTGCCATCATGTAAGTCGAACAGAATAGAAGGTTGTTTAATACACCAAGATGGAACTTCGGCGGTTTCATGTTTTTGAATATTTTTAAGGTCGATACCTGAATTTTCCAGCAGTGGTAAAATACGTAATCCAAAAGGTTTAATTGCTGTGGGTTTAGTTTCATACTTATCTACAAATTGAGGTCGAAATGAAATTTTGGATGCCGGGTTAGATGGATTTGCAGCAAGTCTAATAGCATACTGAAGAGAAAGTTTCTCTCTGCGCGAGGTTAAAGATGGTTCACCTGCTTCTACATAAAGGCTTAATACGGGAGAAGTACGGAAGGCTCCCATGGCCAGACGAAGGCCTTGGTGATGGATAGTATCCAAGGATTTTAAATAGGACTTTCTGGCAGAACCATAAACAACAGACCCATAATCTAATTTAGATCTTATTAAAGACCGGTAAAGATGTAATAAAGTATACCGATCTGCTCCCCAACTTGTATGAGCTAAAACTTTCAAAAGATTCAAAGCTTTTAAGCATTTCGCTTTAAGATATTTAATATGGGGAATAAAAGATAACTTTTGATCAAATATGACCCCAAGAAATTTGGCTTCTTCAACAACAGGAATTTGTGATCCGTATAAAAACAGGGAAGGATGTTCGTGTTTCTTCCGTAGTTTACAAAAATGAACACACTGCGTTTTCGACTTGGAGAACTTGAAACCATTTTTATCAGTCCATTCTTCTATTCTTTTTAAATTTTGTTGTAACTTTCGTTCAATTGTTTTCATATTTTTTGAACGGTAACATATACAAAAATCATCAACATACAATGAACAATCAGTTTTGTCGTCCAAACATTGTACAATATTGTTTATTTTGATGTTAAATAGCGTAGTTGAAAGAATACTACCCTGTGGGACACCCTGTTCTTGATCATAGAAATCTGACACGGTAGACCCCACACGCACCTGAAACATGCGCTCCCCTAAAAAGCTTTCAATAAAACTGGGAAGTTTTCCTCTTAAGCCAATGTTATGTAGATCTTTCAATATTCCATATCGCCATGTTGTATCATATGCTTTCTCCAAGTCGAAAAAGACAGCTACTACGTGTTCTTTGTTAATAAAAGCATCTCGTATAAATGTTTCTAGTCTTATTAAATTGTCATTGGTACTACGTTCCGAACGAAAGCCCGATTGATATTCTGAAATGAGGTTGTTGGACTCTAAGTACCAGACTAATCTCTTGTTTATCATTCTCTCCAATGTTTTACACAAACAACTTGTCAAAGCTATCGGACGATAATTTGTAGGTTCTGCATGATCTTTCCCTGGTTTCGGAATTGGTACAACTGTAGCTACACGCCAACTCTCAGGACAGACCCCCGTTTCCCAAATATTATTAAAGATATCTAAAAGTGTTGTAAGAGAACTTTTTGGCAGATGCTTAAGCATCTGATAATGAATTTCATCGGGGCCGGTTGCCGTATCATGTGATTTTTCAATGGCTTCAACGAGTTCGGATAAGTTAAAAGGTTTGTTGTATTCTTCGTGATTAAGTGATTTAAAGTTTAGATTTCTTTTCTCTTGGTCCTTTTTGAAATTTCTAAAAGTGTCAGAATAATTACGCGATGATGAATTTCTCAAGAATGTGTGCCCAAGAGTATCTGAAATATCTTTTTTTGTTGAAGCTATTGTGTCAAATTCAGTATTTAAATGTGTAAAACTAGAAGACTTTGTTTTTCCTGAAATTTTTCGTACCATATCCCAAACCTTTTTAATGGGGGTTTTATAGTTCAATTTGGAGATATATTCTCTCCATGACTTTCGTTTGGAAGCTCGGATTGTTCGCCGAGCTTTAGCTCTAAAAACTTTTACGTCGTTGAGCTTTTCTGAAGTGGGATTTTTGCAGAACTTATTTAGAGCCTGTTTACGCTTTTTAATAGCTTCTTTACAGTCATTATTAAACCAAGGCTTGCTTTTGTTAGTATTTGTGGAGGTCTTTGGAATGCATTGTTCTGATATGTTAATAAGTGTATCTGTGAAATCAGAAACAATGTCGGATGATTCATTAAAATGATCAATTGATAACTCTTCTTCACATAAATTATGGAATAATTCCCAGTCGGCTTTATTCATTTTCCATTTCTGGTTACAGTCCTCATCTGGTTCGTTTACACTCTCAATTATAACAGGGAAGTGATCACTTCCGCACTGATCATCATGAACAGACCAGTCATAGTCCAAGAAGAGAGATGGGTGACACAAAGAGAGATCCAAAGAAGACAAATGACCTGTCGCTGGGTGAAGGTAAGTATAAGATTTATCATTCATCAAGCAAAGATCGCTCTTTGCAATAAAATCTTCAACAAGTGCTCCTCTGTTATTGATATCTTTACAGCCCCATAGAATATTGTGACCATTGAAGTCGCCAACTAAAAGATATGGCGATGGAAGTTGACTCAGCAATGAGTCAAGATGTTCGGGCTTTAACGAAAATGAAGGTGGAATATATAAAGAGCAAATTGTAGTTTCTTTATCCAGAGAAACCGATACTGCTACAGCTTGTAGGTCTGTTTTTAATTTGATCTCTCTTTGTGGTAAACATGATTTAACAAGAATTGAACTGCCACCAGATGGTTTGCTACCATCAGAATAGATATAGTTGTATGTATTGAAACCCCTGACATCAATGTTGTCATCAGTTTTTAAAAAAGTTTCTTGTAAACAAAAAACCGATGGGTTTAATAACGAAATAAGTAATAAGAGTTCATTATAATTTGGTTTAAGACCTCGACAATTCCATTGTATTATTTTGTGTTTTAAATCCATTTTATGAAGAGATTAAGACTAGAAACTATATTGGAGCTGCAATTGGTGATATAGATCTGCTACCACCAGCTCGTGGTGTTGCTGACCTCGATCTGTTATTGCCATTTGGTGATGATGGAGTTTCAGCGAACTCCATATCACTGTCACTCAAAGATCCGAATCTGTTCTGAAATCTAATATTGTCTCTTTCCATTTTACGTTGTCTGTCTGTATGTTTTTGAGACAATTGATGTTTTTTGGTCGGATCTTCCGATCCCTTATTAGTTCGACCTGAGTCGAGTTTCTCTTTTACGTGCGGCGCTGGCTTCGGTACGGTCGCTGTCGACCGATCCGAAGCAATCTGGATTGCGCCATTTGATAAGTTGGTTGAACTTTGCGGTGCTGGAGTGGGTTTACTCCATGCACCAGATTTTTTCAGTTCAGCTATGTATGATTCAGCAGTCTGTGTCGCGGAGCTGGTACATTTTACACCAGTACCCTTTGTGATGCTGGCGAAACTGGTGGTTGGTGTTATATATCGCTCATCGACAATTTTTCGCGCTTCTGGGAATGTTATCCCCCTTTGGTATTTGACGGTTAGTATTTCTTTTTCTTTTTTTCCATGCCGGACAGTCTCGAGAGAAAACAGCATGTTTGCCATCACAATTTACGCATTTGGGTTCATTTTTGCAGTTGAGGTGATTATCAACATGCTTTTCTTCACCACAATTAGGACAGAGTTTTTTTCTCTGACATCTGCTTTCATGATGGCCAAAAGCCTGACAAGAGTAACATCTAAGAGGGTTTGGGATGTATACCTCTACGTTAATGGAAAGATATGCTACTTTGATTTTCTTGGGTAGAACTGGTGTACTAAAAGTCAACACATAAGTTGCTGTTGGTTTTAGTACACCACTTCTACGGACTTTGATGTTACGAACACCAACAACTCCCTGATCTTTCAAGTTATCGACGATCTCTTCATCTGTACAAGGGCGCAGTTCTGGACTGCGAATCACTCCCTTAGACGAATTTAACGTGTTGTGGAGAGAGACTTTAACCTGAAGATCAAAGAGTTTATTGGTGCTTAGCAGGCTTACAACTTGCTGTTTTTTCTCGACTTCCAAGAGAAGGTCACCTGATTTGAGCTTTTTGATACTCTTAGGGTGTCCGGCTATGGAGTTGATACATTTCTCAATTACGAAAGGAGAAAGGCTGGATACACTTCGTGTATCGTCAAGCGACGAGACAACCAAGAAGCGCGGAACATTGTCGAAATTTGGTTCAGCGGACTGCTGACTGGTTTGTTGACTTGACTGCTGACTGGCTTGTTGACTGTGTTCATCCGATTCGGATGAATCGTCTTGTTTTTTACGTTTAGGTGCGTTGTGTTTAGATGCGTTGCGGTTATTTTTTTTTCCATGAGGCATAAGGAAAAAATTCTAGTTTCGTCCCAAGTGCTCTCCGCCCTCCGTGGAGCCCTACAAGGGAACACCATAATGGAGTGGTTATCCAACTCGCAGGTGTTAGAGATACACGTGAGATATACTCGCATAAACAAAATGCCTACACGATTGATCCGTTTTGCCACCGCCTTCTAGAGATAAAAAGACAGAAAAGGGTAAGGTAAATGGGCATATGGTTGGTATCAGGAAAGATACAAAAAGAGTTGAAGAGAAAGCAAAGTGGTATCTCTAGGGCTCGGCGTGACCAGCCGATTGACCGTGCCGGACCGCACGGCCACCCGTCTACACCGAAAAGCCAGGCCAAAGAGGCGTGTTGGGAACCTGAAGCACCGCCACCTCAGGTAACCCTCAACCTCCAGGATCCCTTCTTCCGGCTTACAGGACGCCACCCACGGCAAACGGGTGGTACTTCCTTTAGCTCTTCCCAGTGGGCACAAAGACCACAGCGGCAATGTGCCCAGTGGGAATTGAGCCCCCAGGGCCACGGCAAGGCAGGAAGTCTAATACCTGGGGGGGTTAATGGTTAAACGGCATGAATAATTATGATGATATTAAAAGTAAAAAGTCAGAATGATAATGTATAAAAATCTGAAACAGTTAAATCTTATGAAAAAGTCCAATTTCTTTTAAGAATAAAATAATATTATCAACAGGTACATCTCGAAACAGTTGTTGCAAAGTGTCAGCTTTGAAATATAAAATACGTGAGTGTGAAAAGTCAACACAGTCAATTAAGATATGTTTCACAGTGAATGGCTGATCACAACCTACACAAGAAGGCTGATCATCACCATTAAAAATATAAGAATGAGTAACTCTAGTATGGCCGATGCGCAGTCGTGTTAATACTACGTCCTCTTTTCTGGAAAACTGTGGAGGAGAGCATTTTGTACTAACGACAGGTTTAATGGCATGGAGTTTGTTATTTATTGCACGGTCCCATTCGCCTTGCCATTCCGACAAGATGTATCTGTTGATAAATGGTTTAAAATTGTTAAAAGGAATTTTAAAAACAGATGGATCAAGATTGAGCGATTCCTTTGCTTTCTTGTCAGCATATTCATTGCCGACAATGCCAATATGGCTCGGAAGCCAACAAAACAAGATTTGGTGTGTTTTAGAAATTTCATGATGTTTTTCGATCAATTTTTGAATTTGAGGATTTTTAGATGATGAATGGTTAAAAGCCTTAAGCACAGAAAGTGAATCCGAAAATATAATTGCTTTTTGAATTGTTGAAGAACTGATAAAATCTAAAGCTAGGTCTATTGCTTTGGCTTCAGCTGTAAAAATAGATGAACCATCTGGAAGGCGCATGGTTTTGTGCGTATCTTTAGAAACATACGCACAGCCAACTTTATCTCCTTCTTTGGAACCATCAGTATAGACTTGCTGGTAATCATTGTAACGTGACTGCAGTACCTGAAAGTTTTGTTTGAGAAGTATTGGATTTGATTCGGATTTTTTTCCATCATGTAAGTCGAACAGAATAGAAGGTTGTTTAATACACCAAGATGGAACTTCGGCGGTTTCATGTTTTTGAATATTTTTAAGGTCGATACCTGAATTTTCCAGCAGTGGTAAAATACGTAATCCAAAAGGTTTGATTGCTGTGGGTTTTGTTTCATACTTATCTACAAATTGAGGTCGAAATGAAATTTTGGATGCCGGGTTAGATGGATTTGCAGCAAGTCTGATAGCATACTGAAGAGAAAGTTTCTCTCTGCGCGAGGTTAAAGATGGTTCACCTGCTTCTACATAAAGGCTTAATACGGGAGAAGTACGGAATGCTCCCATGGCCAGACGAAGGCCTTGGTGATGGATAGTATCCAAGGATTTTAAATAGGACTTTCTGGCAGAACCATAAACAACAGACCCATAATCTAATTTAGATCTTATTAAAGACCGGTAAAGATGTAATAAAGTATACCGATCTGCTCCCCAACTTGTATGAGCTAAAACTTTCAAAAGATTCAAAGCTTTTAAGCATTTCGCTTTAAGATATTTAATATGTGGAATAAAAGATAACTTTTGATCAAATATGACCCCAAGAAATTTGGCTTCTTCAACAACAGGAATTTGTGATCCGTATAAAAACAGGGAAGGATGTTCGTGTTTCTTCCGTAGTTTACAAAAATGAACACACTGCGTTTTCGACTTGGAGAACTTGAAACCATTTTTATCAGTCCATTCTTCTATTCTTTTTAAATTTTGTTGTAACTTTCGTTCAATTGTTTTCATATTTTTTGAACGGTAACATATACAAAAATCATCAACATACAATGAACAGTCAGTTTTGTCGTCCAAACATTGTACAATATTGTTTATTTTGATGTTAAATAGCGTAGTTGAAAGAATACTACCCTGTGGGACACCCTGTTCTTGATCATAGAAATCTGACACGGTAGACCCCACACGCACCTGAAACATGCGCTCCCCTAAAAAGCTTTCAATAAAACTGGGAAGTTTTCCTCTTAAGCCAATGTTATGTAGATCTTTCAATATACCATAACGCCATGTTGTATCGTATGCTTTCTCCAAGTCGAAAAAGACAGCCACTACGTGTTCTTTGTTAATAAAAGCATCTCGTATAAATGTTTCTAGTCTTATAGAAACATGGCTCAAGAATTAGTGCTTGTTCCAAAAACAAAATATGAGCACCTGCTTCAGAAAACAGGAGAAACTAATACAGTTAAAACATCAAGTCCAGACAATAACTGCAAAAAAGGAGAATCTTACTCCAGTCCACCTGACAAAATACAAACAGGAGGAATGTCTGCGAAACATTCAACTATGAAAATCGAGAAAGAACCTACAAAATTTTATGTTAAACGGACGTATTCTACTATCGATAAGTTTAGCCCAAGTTTAAAGAAACAAAAGGAATCTAAGCTTAAACGTAATTGGATTGAATATAACATTTGATTTGATTGGTCAATAAGGTTGAGTGTGACTGTTTAACTTTTGTAAAACTGTATATCAAATTAGTACGAACCTAGTTCTCAGTCATGGCGGATAAAAAGTTCATGCATTAAAGATGAAATTAGACGAAGGTGGTAATAATGAGGTGGAAAAAAATAGCTAAGTCAGAATATCAGTGTACTACTTGCTTTAAAACATTCAGTGAAAAGCGAACTTTAACGAGACATATTTTGACTCACCAGACATTCCATCAGTGTGGAATTTGTGGGAAAAAGTTTAGACGTAGAGATTATCTTAGCACACATCAGAAAAGAAAACATTCTCAAGCGGGTGGACAAGTTAACGAGTCCAAACAAAGTGACATACCTAACAGGAATAAGTTTCCATCTACAGTGATGCTTGATCATGACTACATCAGGTCACCTTCACGTACAGATACTGCTGTAGGAACATCAATGGCAGACCACAATTACTCCAGACCCAACACACCTGTGAATGGAATATCAAATATTACAAACAATGATCATGATTACACTAGATCATTTTCTCCTGTAGACACTCATATCAGTGATCATACATACGTAAAACGTTCAACAACGAAACAGAGTGCTTTAAATGATGCTATTCATGATGAGATACTGGTGCCGAACAAGGGAGAGAAATATGATATGTTAACTTTCTTTGCCAACGTTAAATCTGAAGTAGAGAAGTTTTTAAAATCACGACTACAAACAAATGGAATTAAGTGGTATTTATCTGTTCAAGTGGAGTTGATAAAGGACACACAAGATGCTGACATTATTACAAGTACTCCACACTTCAGAAGTCTTACGAACGCTACGTTGAACATTGATACTTTCGAGCAACACACACTGAATGAGAGTTTTCAGAAAATGTTCGAAAGCTTTGAAAAATATATGAGAAAGCTCTGGGTGGGTTCTTAAAAAGGTTGTCAGTTTAACCATCCACACTGTCAAGTATTCTCCAATTTCAGCATCGAGTTATATTGAGCTACCATATCCTTTGAGACGTTCTCAAAGTCTCTTGAATATTAGAAATTTAGACAAAAAATGTTTTCTTTGGAGTTGTCTCGCTTCCATACACCCTTCAGACTCTCCTCTGGTAAGTGAATATACACCTTATGAAAATGAACTTAACATGAGTGGCATTAGCTACCCAGTGGGGATGCAGGATCTTAATAAATTTGAAACCCAAAATCGATCTTTTTCAGTCAGTGTGTTTGCATACGAGGATCATGATATTTTGCCGATGCGTATCACTAAGCATTGTGGAAGACTACATCATGTAAATTTACTATTAATAAAGCCAGATACAAACTCACATTACTGCTTAAAAAAACCTTAATAATTTTTTTGCGTAAAGCAAAACAAAGCACGAACCATTGTTTTTACTGTCCTTACTGTTTACATGGTTTTACAAAAGAAACTTTACAAAAGAACTCATTTTTGATTTTTATTTACAAGCTGAGCACGTTTTACACTGCAAAGTACACGGTGAACAAAAAATAGAATTGCCCTCAAATAAAGACTGTTTCCTCGAATTTAAAGATTATGAAAAACAACTACGTGCCCCTTACGTAATTTACGCCGATTTTGAGACGTCAAATGTACCACAATCTACTTCGAACCTCGAGGAAAAGGCCACTCAACAGATTCAATTATTAGAACCGTGTTCTTTCGGTTATAAAGTTGTATCTACTGATGAAAACTTTGTAAAAGACACTGTTCCATACCGAGGTCCTGATGCTGCAAAAAAATTAATAGAATCGCTTTTAAGGGAAAGTCATGAAATAGAACAAAGGCTTCTGAACCCTAAACCGTTAACTTTATCAAAAGAGGAAGAAGTGGCGTTCAATGTAGCCGATAAATGTTGTATTTGTAAAAAGATCTTTGTAGATGTGGATACGAGGGCAAGACATCATGATCACACGTCGGGTAAATACATTGGTGCTAGTCATATGCATTGCAACCTGCAATGTAAACAAGCTAATTTTATCCCTGTTATTTTTCACGGTCTAAAAAATTTTGATAGTCATTTACTATGTCAGGGCATTGGCTATTTCAAAGATCAGAAACTTAAATGCATTCCTCAAACAATGGAAAAGTACATTAGTTTTAGTATTGGGAGGCTTCGTTTCATTGATTCATTTGGATTTTTACCATCCTCATTGGAAACTTTGGTTGACAATTTAGCTCAAAATGGTCTGCAATCGTTTCATTACTTTCAACATGAAATAAAAGAACACGCAGATATTTTGTTAAGAAAGGGTGTATATCCTTACGAATACATGGACAGCTGGGAAAAGTTCAATGAAACACAGCTTCCACCCTTTTCAAATTTTTACTCATCTGTAAAGAAAGAGCACATTTCAGACGAAGATTATGCTCATGCAAAGCATGTGTTTGAATTATTAAAGCTAAAGTCCCTTGGAGACTATCACGATCTGTATATAAAAACGGATGTTTTGCTGTTGACTGATGTTTTTGAACAATTTAGAAATATGTCACAGCAGTGTTATGACCTTGATCCTTGTCATTTTTACACTAGTCCAGGACTTAGTTGGCAGGCGATGCTTAAAATGACGGGGGTAACGCTTGAGCTCATGACTGATATAGACCAGATACTATTTATTGAGCAAGGGATTAGAGGGGGCATTAGTCAGATTTCAAATAGAAAATAATCAACGTCTAGAAAATTATGATTCTTCAAAAGAAACTTCCTATTTAGCTTACTATGACATTAACAACAAATCAGAAATGAATTATTGGTTTAGACTCATATTCAAGATATGTTTTTAATTATTTGGAAAGTAGAAGTAAAACAAAGATCAGGAATTGATACAATTAACTTACTCCATCCATAAAAGACACCAAAGGGAAAGAAATACAAACATTAAGCGACCAGACCATAATGGAAACCTAAACAAAGGAAGGCCATTTTGGACCCCATTTTGATTTATTTCAGTCTCTGAATCGACTGCCTATTCGAAATTCGCAAAATTGCAGTATGTTTCCTCTGGCTTTCTTTGCCGGATCATTACAGGGTCACTGATGAGGCTTTATTAGCCGAAACTACGTAGTATGACCCATCTTCTTTCTTATGAATGTTTTCATTGCTCTTAAAGGAACTCATTTTTGATTTTTATTATATGGACTATCCCTGTCAGACAGGTTACCCATAGGCTATTTTAGGTTTCTGAATCCAGAGGAATTAGCTACGTATGATGTAAAAAAATACCAGAGGATGGATCTAAGGGTTATATTTTGGAAGTTGATTTGGAATACCCAGAATCCTTACATGACAGTCATAATGACTACCCTTTAGCACCAGAACGCAAATTTATTCCAAATGAGATGCTATCACCTTATGCACAACGAGTGTGGAAAAAACTGCACAATCAAAATGATACATTTCCACCCAGAGCAAAAGTAGAAAAATTACTTACCACTTTGATAGACAAGGACAAGTACGTTCTTCACTACAAGAACCTGCAACTGTACCTACAACTTGGAATGAAATTAAAAGCAGTACATAGAATTTTAGAATTCGACCAAGAGCCATTCATGAAGGTATACGTTGAGTACAACACCAGCATGAGAAAGAGTGCAAAGTCCACATTCGAAAAGAATTTCTTCAAGCTCATGAATAATTCAGTCTTTGGTAAGTTATCTTTTTGTCTGAAATGCTTTAAATTTAAAAGAACACTACGACAACATACCCGTGAGACAAAGTGTATTTGTTTTTGCACTCATTGAGGTGGTTCTAACGAGTACACACAACCTATATCTTGAAGCAGAAATAAGGAAAATGATGTATACCCCACCAATTCGCAGTTTTCTCTGTACAAAGAAGGAGGCATAGGGGGTCTTAATTTCAAGAACTTATTCACGCGAAGATTGGGTTAAAACTGTAAGCTATAAAGATTTCTTTATTACTTCAAAATTTCAAGTATAATAATCATTTAGAAAATTTAATACTTAACTTATCATGAAAATAATAAACACATAGTTTATATTCCGTTTTCCATAATTTTAATGCTTGCGATAAATGTAGTTTTACTTACCCTTTTTAATCCATTCCCTTGTTCTATTTTCAGGAAAAACCATGGAGAATCTTAGAAAACACAGATCAGTTGAACTATGTCATACTGAGAAGCGGCTGAAGAAACTCTCAGCAAAACCAACATACAAGATGCACAGAATCTTTTCAGAGGATCTTGTAGGGGTTGAGTTGTCTCGGCTTAAAGTAAAGCTTAATAAACCAATTTATATTGGTATGACCGTGTTGGATTTGTCAAAGAGAACAATGAATGACTTTTATTACAATCATTTAAAGAAAAATTACAGAGACAAGGTACAGTTGCAGATGACAGATACTGACTCGTTTTTAATAAGCTGTATAACGAATAATCTCTTTCTGGATATCACCAAACATGTACATCTTTTCGATACATCAGACTTTCCCAGAGACCATGCCTTGTACAGTGATGTTAATAAAAAGTCATGGGGAAAATTAAATTGAAACAAATGAAAAATGTATTAGCGAGTATTGTGGTTTGCGATCTAAAATGTATGCATTTAGTTGCGATGGCGAGGAAGACAAACGAGCAAAAGGCATTGCGAAAGTGGTTGTTAGGAAAGAGCTAAGATTACAACATTACAAAAATGCGTTATTTGATGAAACCAGTGCAAAATCGGAAATGAACATAATTCGAAGTCATGATCATACCATTTACTGTGAGAAAATTAGCAAAACTGGGCTTTCCTGTTTTGATGACAAGCGTTATTTACTCGATGATGGTATTACATCACTTGCATATGGTCATTACAAAATAAAGGCAGAATTTATTTTCACTTTTATTTATTTTATTATACACTCTTATTATGAAACAGCAATTTTCAGGTTGAAACAACAATTTTCAGAGTCTTTGGTCTTTTTTAGCTGTTCTTCATTCTGGCAGGGTGACCTACAAACAATAAAAAACTTATGTATGCTATGTTATACTCAGCTTTTCAAGCACTTAACGTTGAGTCAACGTTGAAGCAACATTGGATGCTTGTTGAGCTTTCGGTCTCGAAAACAAGTTTTGATCATTTTTAAAGTGCTTTGTAATTAGAATTCAGAAAGCATGTCTGTGTTAATGGAAGGTGGGATAAGTATCAACTTTCTTTTGGTAAGAAATTTGGTTATTTCAAGTCTTCTTAGCAACACTTAAAATCAAATCCGATTAATCTATGTATAGCATTGAATCTTTACTCACCGGTATTGCGTAGAAAATTTCTTCGTCACCTTGCAGCTGGAGATCATAATTGTTCATCTACAATAAATACATGCATAAAAATACAATTAACACATTTACCAATACAAACAAAGTATTCAATCATATCATTTATTGTTTCATCCCTTGTTTGTATTGATAAATGTGTTTTGGTGGTGTAAATGAAACTTACTTATAGCTGAATTAGCATTATGTCTGATTGAACATTATATGCGTTTTTGTGTAAATATCATTGTTTAACTCATAAATGCATTTGTAATAAAAAAGACTCGCCATTCGTGTGCTTACATTTTGATAGATGTGAAGAAAAAAATCTTACCTGGTGTTGTTCCTCCTCCTGCTGCTGTTGTTGCTGCTGCTGCTTTTGTGGCAGCAACTGTTGTTGTGCTAGCAACTGTTGTTGTTGTTGTAGCAGCTGCTGTTGCTGATGGTGTTGTTGCTGTGGCTGGCGTTGAGGCAACAGCAGTTGTGGTGGAGAGGAAAAAAGCTGTTTGGGTTCCTGAGGGGAACAGCCTGCAAATGACATGATAATATTAACTTCATTTAATGTAAATAACGGTATATTTTAGAATTTCAATGGTTTAATTTTCAACGTTAACTTCTTTGTGTAAATAAAATTTGAATTGTATACGTGTTCGAGTCTTACTTTGAATCAAGAACACGATGAATCGTGTACAATACGTTGCGTTAACACGCCTATATAATTTCTGCTCTAAAACATAGATCGTGGGTACTCGTTAGAACCGCTTTACCATGATGGTTCTAACGAGTACCCACGATCTATATTTTTAGAGTAAAAATATCATTTATTTATGTGGTAAATCGAATATATTTGTATAGAAGTGTTTACGTAGTACTATTGTAGTGTAATGGGAAATAAATGTTGGCGCTTGTATTCTAAGATACATATTTAGGATGTATCTTACTAATAAACACGCCATTTTTTCTATGACCAATAATATTTGAGAACGGGTATAAAGGTTGTCGAACATTAAAAAAGAGATACTTGATTGTAATGTCACATCATCATCGTCGGTACAACGTCATGATATCTATGCAACTTCATATCAACGTCGTGACGTTGCACCGACGTTGATTTGACGTTGCACCAGCGACGTGCGCCTGCTGGGTTATTGTTTGACAAATAAGCAGTCATTATTAACATAGAAATAAAATTAAAAGTATTACCTTATCCTGCCAGAATAACTGGTTTTAGTGGTCGACCATTTTATGCAGTCCAACTAACTCCTCCATCTCCGACTTTTTTAAAGAAATGCTTTTTGACTTACTTAAGTCAAAATTCCCCGTAGGGCTGAAGTATTGTTTCATATCACTGATATGAATATATGTGTCACCATTAAAGGGGGTGATACACATCTCCTTATTCTTGCCACACTTTGTTGAGGCTTTTACAACTTGGTTTTGGCTATTTCTCTTTTCTCTGATTTTTTTTTTTTTTACTAACGGTAATTTCACGTACAAGAGAAGATGTGAAACAGTAAGAACAGTAAACTGTTTTTTAAATGTTCGACAACCATGGTACCCGTTCATTTCTATTGGTCAAACCAAGAGCGTTAGTCATTATTTTGCTTACTGGCTACTTATCGATTACACCCACTTTACGCGGGATTTCATCTCTAACAAATCAAAAATGTTACTGGTGACACATACAATAAAGATATGCTTTCAGATTGGCTAATGTTATTTAGGTGGCACCCGAGATGTTCGCGTTCTTATTGGGTAACCTTTATGTTATATTTAAAGCAATATTAATTTGCAAATCATATATCGTTATTCCTGCGAAAGAGAAAATGAGTAATAAACCGGTAAGATCCGGCGGATTTGGTGTTCCTCCAACCCATATCTTAGAAGCATTTGCAGAACGTGAAAAATTTCGTGACGTAATTCATTGGAAAAGACGGCATGTATTCAATGTTGTCTTTCCCAATGAACCACCAGCGTCGGTTTTTGTACAATGAAGACGAAGCTGAAACATTAGTGAAAGAAACGGCTATATATGGTAAAATAATTAACTGTGGTCAGAAGCAAGGTTATAAAACAGTCACTTTAGTACACCATTTTAACCGAAAGGTTGGAAGGTCTACAGAAGGAAGTGATTGTTTCTCAGTCACAGTTATAAAATATGTTTCCACAAATCCAATGGATATAATTACCGCTTTTCCAAGCTAGTAAAACATAAAAAATCGCACAGAATAACAATCTGGTTCCATTTATGTAAACATGAATGGGACGCCCAATAAATTATGACAGAACATCCCAATAACTACCATTCTTTCTAAGAAAACCTCACACTGTGTGTGTGTGTGTTTGTTTGATTTGAGGTTTAACGTCCCCGTCAACACTATTAAGGTCATTTTGGAGACGTCGCTTCCAATTTTGTGGGACTTTTACCCGACATTGAGATGAAATGACATCTCAATCCCTGCCGCCCTATTAAACAAATAGGGTATTATTAAACAAATAGGGTATATGTGCATGGACGGGCCTACTCGCAGCAGTTTTCCTGGGCAAGCTTAGATTTAAGCAGATTACCAGTACTAATGTGCGGTCGGTATCAACTCTGCGTGGAAGCATCGGGCAGTCCATATATTTCTCCAAGCCCCTATGGACGGGGGCGAGGTGTGTGTGTGTGTGTGCAAAGTATAAACCATGATCAGGCCAAGCTCTGTGTTTTTTCTGGGTGCTGCTGTTTCTGAAATACCTCCAATGGAGTAGAAACTTCAGGGCTAATATGTTTTTAAAAGCTGCTTCTTGTGATTCAGATTCAGAATGCACGACTTCTATGTCATCAGTCGTCGATCGTAAATAACGTAATACGACCTTGACCTTGGTCACCAAATATTACGTAAATCCATCCTGAGCAGGCTCACAACAATAAAGTAAACAATGCTGTCTATCATACTATCCTTCTTGCCTTTGTGCACCTCAGCTGTCTTCATGAACACTGCGTGTGAAGAGATGTTCACAATCTTGGACTGTACCCGGGAAGATGGGTTAGCCACGTACAGCTATGAGACGGAGAATCGGGACATTCAGCGGGCTGTATTTCTACGGCTGAGCGAGAAGATAGATGTTAGAAATCTACTCGGCTTGTCAGTGGTTCAAGTACAGGAAGGCCATGCTCACTGCGAGCAACTGATCCTGCAGGGAACAGTGCAACTGCAGACCAAAGATCAAACTATTCAATGTTTGGTAGGTTTGTTTTTGTTTATTTTTATTTTTCTGTCATGGAATATGCATACTTGCTTCTATTGTGAGGGACATCTTCAACTATATACTCGTTTGTGACATAAGCAGGCAGTATATGTCTCGATCAGGTGTTTCGTATACGGTAAAGGACATCTGATCAGGGTCTACACTGTTTGCATAGATAACTTTACTAAGATGAAAGGCTTAACAGAGGTGAGAATTTTCAGCGGATCCACTGAATATAGCACTTTTTTTAGCGGTTTTGATTTTTCATTTCCCAGCCCTGAGCTCAAGTATAGATTCTAATGATATATGGTCTGAGTTTTATGCACACTTGCTTCTACTGTGAGGGACGACTTCTAACAACAACTGTCCCATATACTCGTTTGTGACATATAAGCAAACAGTGTAGGCCCCGATCAGATGTCTCGTACACGGTAAAGTAACATCTGATCGGAGTCTACACTGATTGCTCAAAAACATACATAACAATTTACCTTTTGACTTTATGAAACTATGTTGATACTTCTATTTTCAGTAATCTGTTGAGCCATCACCCACTGCTTTCGTCCCTGAAGCAACCACCATTGACGGGTCTGAAGTTGCTTCTACAGTCCACTCAGCCACCACAGTCAGCCATACCACCACAGAGCAGCCAACCACAGAAGAGATGACGCAAACCAATTAGGATCAGACCATCACTGCAGGTGTATATAAATTTACTACTCAACAAATTTCATTATTTTCGACCATTCGTACATTCAGTTCCAATCATTATGAAGTAAAAAGATATGATAAAACAAATTCTGGTACATATATTGCAGTGATAACAACCTTAGGTTTACTCCTTCTTTGTATACTTTTTATATTTAGTGTGGTAGTCTACAGACGCAGTCACAAACTTAAAACATATTCACCTCAGTTACACCTTACAGATTCAATTGACAACTTAAATGACAGAATTTCTGCAGAGGGATCTTAATTTGAGCTGTTAGATAAAGCATCAGCGTCAAACCAAGATTTACAATCATCAACAGTTACTGTTCTTTAACCCTTGTCCTGCTGAATAATTCAATAAGCTGCAGCCTTTTGACCATTCAGTTTGCTTAATATATTGTTTTCATATTAATTCCCAAACTGAATAATAAGCACCACAGATCAAGAACAAATAGTTTGTTCATGTCTGTTATATTGAAGTTTATGGTCCACCCAACACTATTTAGGCTATTTATTAAGCGGAGCAGTTAAATAGTGCATTGCAAAAGCTTTCAGTAGCAATTGGCAAGCAGTTACTTGAATCAATAGAAAGTTCAGAAGTCATCTGATCTGAATCTACTCTGTTTGCAAAGTTACGGGTTGTTGAGGAACAGCAGGATAAATTAGTATCACCTTCAGTGGCTCTTCTACACAGCTAGAAACACCAAAGTTTCTGATCAGTCTCTGATCAGAAACTTTGCTGGTTCTCTTTACAACACATACCCCTGGTAAAATGTGACATACGTTATGTTTTTTGTTTTACAGTCATCATTCCTAGTATCATCATAATCATCATCATCATCATCGTCATCACAATCAAATGTCTGAAAAGACGGAGGCTAACGAGCAATCTACCTGTCACAGTTTCATTTGGAGGGCACAGCCAGTCGAGCGAAGAAGAGATCCGTTTTGATTTGAGGTCAGTGAAAATTGACTAATTTGTATAGATTTCATTTTAGTCAGTTTTCACTGATAAAAAATCAAAATGAATCTCTTCTTTATTGCACTAAGTTGAATATTTTTCTTTTATTATCACAGGTATACTAATCATCATGTCATCTGTAGCTAGCTGGTTAGTGTACCGACTAGTAGATATTGCCACAGACTACATCAACCAACAGTTTCTCACATTTATCAGACAGCGAGGTACTCCTGAAAGGCGATATCCCCTCAGAAACAGAAGACCACCTCAGAGACTCCAGTATCATTAGGAGAACTTTTGATATATCGTATACATAGTCTCAGATAACCTACGTGTTATAAATAAACTCGCAAGAAACTATCATCAATCATGTCTAGTCATCATTCATTTCATTCATTCATCTCTGTTGATGAGAGTTTATTTATAACACCTAGGTTATCTGAGACTATTTGTCTTCTGCTTAAATGGTGTAACTGTTGGCTGATGTAGTCTTATTTGTTTGTATATATGTTCTCGTTTTTATCATCATCATCTTTTTTTTTTTTTTTTACTAAATTCATAATATAATTGTTAATTTGGAGTTTATGACCCTCTCAACACTATTTAGGCTAAATTAAGCTGAGCAGTTTACCTATTCACACTTTTCCTGGACAGACTCATGCGTAACAGGTAAAACAGTATAGTGAACATTCTTTCATCAGAAACTAGCAACTGCCCGGAAAGGAGAGAATGACTATAGACAAGATTTCATGATCAATCTAGAAAGAATGTTGCTGACCCAGGCAGGTATCAAATCCGTGTCCCTCTGATCGCCAGTCGGCCGTACATCCGACTGAGCTATCAAAGTCAGCTCAACTCAAGATACTTCTTTCATATTCACAAATTTTCACATATCATTAATATTTATTGAATTGCATTCGGTTTTCGTGACATTACTCAGGTAAAATTCTTGATTTTAATACTTATGCTTTTTTTACTGCCTTTTCAAGATAATTTCACTCATATTGAGCTGATCGTTAATAAGAGATAGTCGAAAACAAAGCCTTATGAGAAAACCACGTGACCATCTGTTGCAAAACTTGGAGTCTCATTTGACCCGACCCAGACTCAAACTCCATAGCGGTGAGAGGCCTAATGATTATGAGTCACCACTCTTATCCACTAAGTCGTGGAGATCACTCAGGTGGATAACATGTACCTCACTTTTTCATAGAATATATTTTATACTACTCAGGTTTATACATTTTTTAAATAGATTATATATATTTGTAAAAGCTATCTTTACATTCCCAGACAAGCCAAAACCTTTCACTGCTCAATTTATCTTTGTCATAAGATTCAGCAATAGTAGTTATTAGAGCTGGAGCATGACAAAACCTACGCTAAGACTGGTGCAAACAGCAGAGACTCAAATCATTCTATGCATCCAGTCACTATGATAACACCTTTTGCTTATGTTTCTTCACTTAGATCGTAGCTTACAGTAGGTACATGTGATAAGCGAAGACTTTGATCAGACTGCGCAAATGCGCAGGCTGATCCGAGTCTTGGTCGCTCAAGTCTTATTGTAGATTTTGCCATGCACTGGCTCATTTGTTATAAAGTTTTAATTGTTAGTTTGTTTTGGAGTTAAACAGCCCAGTCAATACTATTTTAGGTCATTTTGAGTCATCAGTTTACCTAGTCAGGTTAATTGGTAAGCAGATAACAGCTACAGTGAACATTCTTTTTTAGAAACTGACAACTACCCTTCTTGAATCAGCAAGGATTTCATGATCAATCTAGAAAGAATCACTTTTTCATAGAATATATTTCATACTACTCAGTTTTATACATTTTTTAAATAGATTATATATATTTGTAAAAGCTATCTTTACATTCCCAGATAAGCCAAAACCTTTCACTGCTCAATTTATCTTTGTGATAAGATTCAGCAATAGTAGTTATTAGAGCTGGAGCATGACAAAACCTACGCTAAGACTAGAAAGAATGTTGTCGACCCAGACAGGTATCAAGCTCGTGTCCCACTGATCATCAGTTAGACGTGTATTCGACTGAGCTACCGTTGCTGCATTTTGTTTTCAAGTAGAACTTGTGATGTTTATAGCTACTTTTTTCACTTCAATCCAAATGATCTGTAAATATTGGTGAGATGACGCACATTGAGCCATCTCACCGGGATCTACACTGTTTGTATAGAGGACTTTACTGAGATGAAAGGCTTAAGTATAGATTCTGATGAGATGACGCACATTGAGTCATCTCACCGGGATCTACACTGTTTGCATAGATGACTTAAGTAAGATGAAAGGGTTTTTAAAGATATTTTGACAATTTTGTCACAAATAAATAGGTTTTCAACCCATACTGGACTTCTTCTTTTTCTGCGTGAGAAAACAATATAAGGAAAGCGGGAGTGGATCATTTGACTCAATCCATAAAAGCTCATTTTGAAGTTGATTACTGATAATGTAAAGTACAAAAGTTAAAAATATTTTTGTTTTGCTGTATTAATAATACAATGAAATAATAATATTTTAAAGACATAAGATTATATTGTCTCCCGTTTATCTTGTTAAAAATTCTTCAAGAAAATATGAAACTCACCCGCTTATGTTACTCTGAAAAAAAGACTTGTGTCTCCTCCAAGCTCAAAACAGAACTGATAAAGAGCGTGGTCCACTGGTAAAATAATACACCTTTAGAAAACCAGTTACTGCTTTTTGTTACAGAGATCAAAAAGTCGGGAGTCATTTTTCATTCTTGACCAAAGGGCTATAATAAAGGAGACCATTGATAAAATTATGGCCTAGCGAGCACAACGATTTTCTCTATTGTACTGTACCGAGCACCAAGATTAATGCGAAAGATAGACTGAACTCGTTATAGATTTCCATTATTGATAACGTATCCAGTTTTCTGTCGCCTTGATTTCTTAGGCTACTCAATTATCTCATGTTTGATCTCTCACCTGTACAATACTTCTTTGTCAAGCAGTAAAAACGCACAAGGAAGACTCTGATGTGTCTGTTCAGCCACGTACATTAAACCGTTTGAACAGAACTGTAGACCCTAAGTAGGCCATCCTTATGTGCACCGTCAAAAGATCCGTCTAATGTCTGTCGCCGTTAAAATGGTCGCCATATATTCGCCATGTTTATTTGCACCGTCCAAAAATATCTCTCCATATTAAAATGGTCGCCTCATGTCCGCCGTGTGAATTTGTACCGTCAAAATGGCCGCCACATATCTGTGTCGTCAAAATGTCCATCACATATCAAAATGGTCGCTTAATGTCCGTCGTGATGGTTTGCACCGTCAAAATGGCCACCGGAAGTATTCACCGCCATCTTAGTTTGCACCGTCAAAGATGGCCGCGAGTTGATTTTTTTTATACTACTTTGCTCTTTGGTAGATAGGGCCATCAACTGCTATTGCTTATGGATAAAACTCCCAGCACACATCTGGCAAACTTCATGGTATTTTCTAGTAAACTCCAGGCACATTTTTTGTAAACTCCTGGAATATTTCTTGTAAACTCCAGACACATTTCTTATGACACATTTCTAGTAAACTCCTGGCACATTTCTTGTAAACTCCCTGCATATTTCTAGTAAACTCCCTGCATATTTCTTGTAAACTCCTGGCATATTTCTAGTCAACTCCAGGCATTTTTCTAGAAAACCCCAGAGCTGGTCTGTCTTCTTCAAATCTATGTCTGAAAAGCGCAATAGACCAGCTTGTGATCAGTCCAGTAAGTTTCAATAACATCACTCGAACATGGGCAATTTGCAAACAACAGATCTAGCAATGACCCAGAATCAGTAGTTGGTTTGCTAATGAGCTGTTGACATCCAAACTGTGTTTGCATAAATTCTACAAAAGTCAAAGTGGTCTTATTTGCATTTAAGTTGAAATCTCCAAGAATAACTAATTTGACATTCAAATCTAATTTGAATCAATTGGCATAACATATCATTTTTTCAGATCAGTTTGCGAGCTTTTGGGATACTTGTAGAAAACCACAACTTGAAAACAACACTTGCAACCTTTCTTTGATGTAGCCAGAATGAATTCACATGCACTAGAATGGAATTTGTCTATCTTCTGAATTTCTAGACATTCTCTTACATATAAAGCAAGTCCATGATAAGGTCTGTTAACAGCTTATTGTTGTGTTTCATCTAGCCTTAACAGCCTGAACCTATTGAGATAAACTGAATATTCTCATCTCTTGAGCACAGCCTAGTTTCTGCAAAGTCAATAACATTAGCTGATAACACATTTGGCACATGTTCAATTCCATGAAAATGCTTGTGCAAGGACCTTGCATTGTTAAAAAGGATCTAAATTTTACAAGGATCAACTTTATAGAGTGGAGTATAACAGAGTTCAAGAAGACCTGTTTGCAGCCTCTGCATCTCTACTTTCAACTTTTCATCAACAGCTAAAGCTTCTTCATTCAGATTCAAAATGAACAAATTTTCCAGTTTTCTTACTCTGCTTAAAGCAACATAGTGAATATGTGGTTGTTTTCTAACTCTTGACTGAGACAAATTTCATCAACTGTAGACCCTTGAGCTTTGTGAACTGTTTTTCCTGCTAACTGTTGGTTTTCTTTTGCTCCAGCATTTCGGTGGTTTCGTGCTGTCAAGTCCTCACCGTTGTCTCACCTCTGTGGTTCTTTGATTTTTGTGTTCACGGAGATGTTGCACTGACGAGTTAGGAGACCTTCATGCGACTGAACAAATTATTTGTCTATATCGCGACGGAAGTAAGGGCTTTAAGCCCCCCCCCCCCCCCCCCCCCCCCCCCCCCAAGTGGAAATCTTTTCACTGACCGTTCCAAGGCGGTTCTTCTGTGGCGGTTTATTTATGTTGTTGTTTGTTACTTACTGTGTGTATCACTTGTGTCTTTTTATTTTGGATGGCCATTTGGCCATTTTGTGGGAAAGTAACTGTCCTTATGGCCTTTGTTTAGGTTTCCATTATGGTCTGGTCGCTTAAGGTTTGTGTTTCTTTCCCTTTGGTGTCGTTGATCGGTGGAGTAAGTTAATTGTATCGATTCCTGATCTTTGTTTTACTTCTACTTTGTTAGAATCTTCTGGAAGTGACTCAATGAGTGTTTTGGTTTTTTGTGCTGAGATGTTAGCAACAACAACTGTGTCATGACAAGGCATAATGACTTTTTTCCTCTGATAATCTGTTCAAAGTGCTATCATTGTGTTTGGTCACAAACTTATTTTCTGTAAATAAATGAGGAGCCTGTTTAGGATGGGCATCTACTTCAGGATCAACAGTATGCCTCTTTAGCTCACTTCTGTCATCATCTGTCAACTCAATTTTCCTCAGACGATTCAGCAAAGTGAAAATAATATTTCTGTCTCATAATATCAACAAGTTCATACATTCTGCTAATGATCCCTCCATAAACTAGGACCTAGTGCTGAAGCACCTTTTGTCGGATCACTGAATATCCATTTGTCACAAACAGGCATCAGTTGATACAAATCACCAACAGCAATAATGCTTATACCACGGAATGTTGTTCTTGTTCCCGTCAACTGTTGCAAGCGTGTGTCTAAGAAGCTTAGTGTGCTTGTTCCTACCATAGATATTGTAGTGTCGAGTGGATAAGTATAAGACAAGGCTGGTGTGAGTCTACACTACTGGTTTAATATACATCATACATAATCGACATACATACTACAAGTGTCTGCTATTTGGAATGCTTGTGCATATCTAATGGAGTAGGCGGGGCTTAGATTAATTGTTGATCGGCTTCGAACAGACTCTCACACAGTCTCATTCAACTACTCACTATACTATATCCATCCTTTTGTTTAAAGAATGAACATTACGTAAATGATAATGAGCAAACCTGCAGATTGTAAACAGCATTAACACTCTAAGCTCTATAAGTATTATTTTAAAGAAAGTGTAAAACGTTTTAATGTTCGAAAATATTTTGATAATACCTTTCTCAAAACCATGTGACTTAAAGTCTCTTTTCTTCGGCAAATCACAAATTGTTTGTCACAGAAATTTCATTCACACGCTTGTTTGAAGCCGAAATGTCTGAACACGTTGTAAATCTGCTCACAGTTTATTATTTTGAAGGTTAGATCTATCAGTTTTGGTTTGAGTTAATTGTTTGTAAACTATATGTCTGCCATTTCAATCAAAGCATGGAATTAAAACTAAACATGCATGAAAACATATTAAGCAGGAAATGACAGTTTCAATTGATTCATAAGCTGTCGTGTTAAAGCGGCCTGCTGAGAGATGTTTGTTTTCAAAATTAACTTTTGGCACTTACAGGATTAGCCAATACTAAAATTCCAGTACGTCTGACCTAGAGAATGCAGCCTCATTAATCAATCCTGAAATTGTTTGACAATTGTTTGTATACTGAACAAAAATTAAAAAGCGTCAGTTGGATACATATCTTGCCAGTTCCCTTTTTCTTTAGGGGAAACAAAGTAAAATTGCGCAGTGACAAAAAAAAAAAAAAAAAAAACAACGCAAAAACAGAAATTAAAAACTAGTAGCCTTACAGCCCATAAACACTGCAATAGTGATAATGAGCTGAAAAGCTTAACATCAATTTACGTAATTAAAGAGGCAAAATTTGTATGCAAAATCACTTTAAAACCTTTTAAACACATCCTGGGCATTATAATGGCCCTTTTAACACATTTTACACATTCTGGGCATTATTATGGCCCTTTAAACATAGTTTACACATTTACACATAATCTTTGAATCTTGCTGGCTTTTTCCGCTCTCGTTGCGGCAAGTCCCGTGACTGAAATGCATCTTTGTTTGCTGTATTCCCAAACTCACGACATCCACGTAGACTTTGACCAGCAAGCGTACCAGATAACCGTTTGAAATGCGATGCATCTCGAGTGATCGTTTTATCTCCATGGCGTGCTGTTAACATCGAACCCTTTTTCTGAATGATTGTCCCTGGATTTGGATGAAAGGGCGGGGTCAGTTTATTCTTTTTAGGCTGTTTTACGAGCACGGCATCTCCTGGCTTAGTCGTTGACTGTTTTGCGCCCGTTCTCTGATCCGCATATACTTTGCGTTTAAGCTTAGTTTTTCTGTCCCGATTACGGATTTGTTTATCACTATGTTTTACCGAAAACTGTGGCAAAAATGTTTTTACAGGTCTGTTGAACATGATTGTCCCGGGGGCCATGCCTGTACTGGGATGTGGGCAGGCACGAAAGTTCATTAGAAATTTATTCATTTCCTGTTTATAGTCTTGACCTTCGATTACAGCTGTTTTTATTGCCTTTTGCAATGGTGACATAAACCGTTCTGCTACACTATTTGCTTTCGATGTAGCGGTGTAATCCTATGGTGTTTGAATCCCATGCGCTTAGCAAACTGACGGAATTCATCACTTTGGAAGGGTGGTCCCGAATCCGAACTGCATACAGAGGGTATTCCAAATAAGGAAAATATACGTTCTAGCCTTGGGATAACTGCTTTTGCTGTAAGAGATGTCAATGTCTCTGTTATTGGGAATCTGCTATTGTCATCAATGATAACTAGTACATAGTTTGTATCATTTATAGGTCCGAGAAAGTTTATTGACACATCATCCCACACCTGATTGGGTAATACACTGACTTTTACTGGCTCAGATGGGTTATGTGCTGACACAGATAGGCACGGTATACAGTTTTTGCACTTTTCTTCAACAAGTGAGTCAATAAATGGAAACCACACCTTTTCTCTTAACAGAGTTTTTGTTTTGACAATTCCCAAGTGTCCTGCATGTGCGAGGTTTACAACATGATTTTGTAAGCTAAATGGTATTACTAACCTTGATCCTCGCAATAATATCTCCTGTCCATCTACCTCCACTACAGTGAATTCATGAGCTACCTTAGAAAACACTCCGTAAGATCTGTTAATCCGACACAGTTTGTTGCCCCATCGATTCGTTTTGACTGATAATATTACATTTTGTAAAGTTTTGTCTTGTTGTGTTGCAGAAGCTACGTCACACATATTCAGTGCTTTGGGCACTGAATTTGAAGCTATGAGTCGCACGTAATCCTCGGTAGAATTGTGGTCAGAATAGCCATTGAACGGATGACGGCTCATATAATCCGATATCATAAGGTCACCTTTTTAGGCGGGCGTAAGCCCGACTATAGTCACCGTACACCTCATACATCAGATTTTTGTGCACCTCTTTAGACATTCCTTCTTGTAGTCCTCCGCTCAAAAAAGAAAAACTAACATATCTAAATATGAAAAAAGCAATACACTTAATAAATTCTATTAAGTTCGGTCGGACTGTTTAAAAATGACAAAAGTTTGTAAAAATAGACCTGCATGTTGGATTTTACAAATACATTTGCGCTGAAGACTGATTAAAAAAATCTGGCACTATTTTCCTACGCCGTTGCTGTTTATGCTTGAAATCATTCCCTTTCATCCCTCAGTTTCTGAACAGAGCCCTTCTAGGTTTGATATTCAGTGTACCAATTCTTATAGAAAGATGTTTTGTTCAAGTCATTGACAGCTTGTAAACAGTGTAGATTCTGATTGAGACTGCTCGTCACATGCCGTCTGATCTGGATCTATAAGGTTTGTATCGGTATCTGTACCTGAATCGGCATCTGCAGCGATGTACAGGGTTGAAAGGGTTGACACGTAGTATTCCGACTGTGAATTTGGCTACCTGTAAAACCTGGGCTGGGCTCATGGGCTGGGCTCTAATTTTTGGGCTTGAATGAAAATGGGTTTGACTCAGGACATAGGTGAAATAGGGTCAGTTATTGATCTTTCAACTTTGTTTGTTGTCTGGTTGGAGGAACTGTTAAAGAGAATTGCTCCCATGGGCCCCTGTCAAGATTATAATTACCAAGCTTGTTTTCCTGCTTGATCTGAGTTGCAACAAGCAAAAACCTGGATTACAAAAATCTGGATTTCAACATCAAAACACAGGATTCATTCTTTTTTATTGAGACAGAAGATGCCACAGTTCCAATAAGACCTATGTGATCACCAAAAGCTCAGAACAGACTTTGCAGATGTGCATGCTGATCCGAGATTTCAGTGGTCGTGCATTTTGGCTTCGCAAACAGTGTAGGCCCAGATCAGATGCTACATGTCTAGGGTTCCAAGAGGTGGGATAATGACAAACAGTGAAAACACAGATCAGAGGCAACATGTCAAGGGTTCAATAGTGGGATACTGAAAACAGTGAAGATCCAGATCAGAGGCAACATATCTAGGGTTCTAAAATGGGATCCTGAAAAACAGTGAAGACACAGATTAGAGACCACGTGTCTTGGGTTCCAAAATGGGATACTGACAAACTCGTTAGACCCAGATCAGAGGCCACATGTCTGGTGTTCTAAAATGGGATACTTACAACAGTTAAGATCAAGATCAGAGGCCACGTGTCTAGGGTTCCAAATTGGGGTACTGGCAAACAGTTAAGACCCAGATCAGAGACCACGTCTAGAGTTACAAATGGGATACTGACAAACAGTGACGACCTAAATCAGAGGCAATATGTCTAGGGTTCCAAAATGGGATACTGACAGTGTAGACACAGATCAGAGACTACGTGTCTAGGGTTCCAAAATGGGATACTGACAAACAGTGAAAGCCCTTGATCAAAAGCCACATGTCTAAGGTTCCAATTTCAATACTGACAGTGTAGACCCAGATCAGAGGCTACATGCATGTTCCAAAATCGAACCCTGACAAACAGTGTAGGTCCAGATTAGGTGCCACATGCCTTTGGCTCCAGGATAAGATACTGTCAGACAAACAGTGGAGACCCCGATCAGAGACCACATGTCTCGAATTCCAAAATGCGAAACTGACAGTGTAGATCCAGATCAAGGGCTCCGAAATGGGATACAGACAGTGTAGACCCCGATCCACTTCCAGGGTTTCAAAATGTCGACCCTGATCAGACTACACAGAATACGGCGTTTGAACAGAATCTTCACTGTTTGCTTGAAGTACAGGAATTAAAGGACAAAAGAAAACAGTCTAAGTCCAGACTCTGAACCCCTTTAGAGACAAGCGACCCTCTAGTGGTACAGTATAGACCCGTACCAGATACCGCAGAAATGGGCGTCTGAACAGCGTCTACATTATTTGCTTATAAAACTACAGGAATTATCCTCCCGTTCTTTTAGTGCTATTGTAAAATTCCTTTGATGAGACCATCTTTAATGCTTTTCAAAGACCACTCTTGAACAGTCCAAAATGTGGTAGCTTGGTTTAGAAAATACTAAGAAAGATAACTGAAATCTCTGCAATTTGTTTTTAAAATCAGACTAGTTTGTATGGGTAAGTAGTTTATATTTTCTTGTCCTTTTGGATCACTGATTCCATTGTTGAGTTTTGAAAATTTTTGAGGATCACTGATGAGGCTTAATTGGATAAACTAACTAGTCTGGCCCAGAAAACATGACTTCATATTTTCCAGTTCTGTGGTGTATTCTTTGTTTCCAAAGGATAACCCTTTCTAGAACATATTTAGTCTTTATATTAGCTGGTCTTAATATTAATACTAGAATTTGTTTTTCTACAAAAACACATATGTCTCCCCCGTTTTTGACCTCTAAGTATAACCTTGACATTGGATGTATTGAGCTGGGTCTTGTGTGCAACACATCATCTAATGAAGATAAACATTTCTGCAAAGTAACTTTAAAAATGTTCATAGGAAAATAAAAAAGTTATTGGCCATACACACAAAAAAAAAAAACGTTTTTAACTTTGACCTCTAAGTATGGCCTTGACCTTTGAGGTACAACACATCGTCTCATGATGGTTAACATTTCTGCCAAGTAATTTCATAATCCATCAAAGAATAAGGAAGTTATTGAATGTCCCTTTTTTACCTTTGACCTCTAGGTATGACCTTGACATTTGAGGTATATGGACCTTGGTCTTGCACATGACTCATGGTCTAATGACGGTGAACATTTCTGCATGGTTACTTTATAAAGTCCATCCAGAAATAAAAAAGTTATTGGCTGGACACACAAAAAATAACTTTTTTACCTCTGACCTCTTAGTATGACCTTGATCTTGGAGATACCGACCTGGGTCTAGCGTGCACCACATCGTCTCATGATGGTTAACATTTCTGCCAAGAAATTTTACAATCTATCCAGGAATAAGAAAGTTATTGACTGAACACTAAAAAGGCCCCTTTTTGTCCTTTGACCTCTTAGTACGACCTTGACATTTGAGGTACCAACGTAGTTTATGCACGCTACACATCGTCTCAAGGTGGTTAACATTTCTACCAAGTAATTTCAAAATCCATCTAAAAATAAGAAAATTATTGACAGAACACAAAAAGGTCCCTTTTTGACCTTTTACCTCTATGTATGACATTGACCTTTCAGGTACCAAACTGGGTCATGCGTGCAATTCATCATCTCATGGTGGTTAACATTTCTGCCAAGCAATTTCAAAATCCATCTAAAAATAAGAAAGTTATTGACCAAACACGAAAAAAAGGCTCCTTATTTTACATTTGACCTCTATGTATGACCTCCTATATAAAGTTTCAAACGTTGGCTTCTTTTCAAGAGCGTTGTACAGAAATGACATTACTCGCCCGCCTCTCAGTACTTTCAGTACTTTGATTTGTATGACACTTTGAAATCGTATGTAGCAAGACGTAATCTCCAACGTTCAAGTCTTAGAGATTGTTGTTTGTTCTTTAACTTCCCAGTGCCAAATATGGCAGTAAGAGGTTTTTGATCGGTGATCAGAGTAAATGAGTTTCCGAACAGGAACAAAGGAAAATGCTCAACACCATACACTATAGCTAGACATTCTCTCTCTGTCTGAGAGTAACGTTGTTCCACCGGGCTTAGCGCTCGACTGGCGTAAGCAACAATTTTGTTGTTCTGGGATAATATTGCTCCTAAACCTACTGGCGATTCGTCTACACATAGTTCTGTATCTTTTGACGGGTCGAAGTAGACCATGACAGTGTCACTTGTTAATTTGTCTTTTAATGTCTGAAATACACGTTCTTGCTCATCAGTCCATAACCACTGTTCATTTTCTCTTGTTAGTCTCCGTAGAGGTTCTGTAAGGGTTGAATATTTAGGAATAAAACGTGAAACATACCCTGTCATTCCAAGAAAACTCTTGACTTCCGAGGGCGTAGTAGGCTTCTTGGCATTTTTGATTGATTCTACCATCCCCGGGTCAGCTGAAATGCCATTTTCGGAGAAAATGTAGCCAAAAAATTTCACTTGTTTTTGACTGAATAAACACTTGCTTTTGTTAAGTGTCAAGTTTTTATATTTTAGGCGTTCAAACGCTGCTTGTAAATTCCTATCGTGCTCTTGTTGATCTTTCCCATAAACAATTATGTCATCACTTATATTGATACAACCGTTCAGTCCGTCTAAAGCCTTTCTTATTTCATTATTAAATATTTCCGGCGAGGCGGAAATTCCATAATTTAGCCGTTTATAACGTCTTAGTCCTGCGTGTGTTGAGAATACAGTTATGTTTCTACTCTAAGGGCTTAATTCGCACTGGTGGAAGCCATTATTCATATCAATTTTCGTAAAGATCTTGGCTCCATTTAAATTTGCGGTGATATCATCGATTGTAGGTGTGATGTGTCTTTCCCGTTTGATAGCCTTATTTGCCTTTCTCATATCGACACATATTCGAATGTCTCCATTTTTCCGTGGTGCGATAACAATAGGACTTACCCAGTCTGTTGGGCCGTCTACCTTTTCGATAATGTCCAAACTTTCCAGCCTTTCTAATTCATTTTCCACTTTTTCACGCATGTGAAACGGAATTCTGCGGTGATGTTGCGCCCCAGGTTGAACGGTTTCATCGATGTGTAACTTAATTTGCGTGTCCTTCAACTTTCCGATGCCCTTAAATAGGTCCGAATATTGTCTGACCAAATTTCTCACATTTCCAGCTGAATTGTCTATGTTTACTTCCTGGACAGAGTTTATTTCTGGTATTATATCCAGTTGAACAGAGGTGTCATATGATAACAAAGAGTCATTATTTCCACCTATTATGTAGAAACCTGCTGTCAATATTTTCTTAGACGTCTCAACAGTCACTGTAAAATATTTCCTTTGATCGGTAACTTATGTTTTTGTCCATACGCGTACGCTTTTGAATCTGTCTTAGAGATTACAGGCCGTGTTTTCATTCTATCAAGAAGTGATTCATTCAGTAAATTGATTGAACTATCTGAATCCACTAGCAGTCTGCATTTTAGCCCATTGATAAGAACGTCCGTTTTCGGCGGTTTTCTTTTCACCTGATTGACTTTTATTCCGAATGAAATGTCCAAATCAGTATTGTCCGACTCGTGGGCTTCACTTTCCGAGTCTGGGCACACAACTGAGTCAAGATCGACTCCATACTCTCCATTTTTACGACCGTCCTTCCTTTTTCTTTTTGAGGCAAACTGAGACAAAATGATTCTGTTTCTTACAGTATGCACAAAACTTCCCTTTTGCAGGACAGGGGCCTTGTTTGTGAGGAAAATCACCTCCGCAGTTACGGCATTTTACACTTTTGTGGCCTGTAGTTACATTCCGACTCTGTCTGTTTTTACGCTCTGGCCTTCTTTTGCTCGGCACGGACTTAAGTTTATTTGTCTGTTCAAAACTGAGGTCATTGGAGTGTCCATTTTCCATTTCTTTTGCCTGATTATTTGCGAGTTCCATTGTCCTAGCAGCTAACAACATATTTTCCAAGGTAAGATTTTCCTGGAGAACCTTGCGTCGTAGTTTTGCGGATTTACATCCTTGAAGAATCTGGGATTTAAGTTCTCTTGGTTTATCCGTGAACCTACAATACTCCGCTTTTTTCCTAAGGCGTGTCGCGAACTCGTCCACCGTTTCTGACTCCAATTGTTTCATTTTGGGAAACTGGAAGATTTCAAATTCTTCATTGACTTGTGGCTCGAAGAAGGTTGTGAGGGCTTCTTTTGTTTCGTCGTACCCACTTTCGTCTCCCGTATTTGGTAAGGTTTGGAAGATGTCGAATACCTCGTCTCCTGAGTAGTGTAATAACAGAGCATTGCGTCTTTTCTTACTGTCAATGTTCATACCGACAAATAAGTTTTCAAGCTTTTGGAGATATTTCTCCCACCGATGTCCAAGTGAGGAAGTGTCCCCATTTGTGTCAAATTTGGGAAAAGCTGGTAACGATGTAGCCATTATGAGCTTTGTTTTCAGAACATTGCGCTGACAATGTTTGTTATAACAGAAATAATTCCATAAAATAACGAAATTATTATGTTCACAGATCGTTATCCAGGTGATTTAAAAACACTTTTATCCTCGTCGCCAGATGTAGTGTCGAGTGGATAAGTATAAGACAAGGCTGGTGTGAGTCTACACTACTGGTTTAATATACATCATACATAAGCGACATACATACTACAAGTGTCTGCTATTTGGAATGCTTGTACATATCAAATGGAGTAGGCGGGGCTTAGATTAATTGTTGATCGGCTTCGAACAGACTCTCACACGGTCTCATTCAACTACTCACTATACTATAGATATTTCATCTATAATGATCAATTTCAAATGCCTGCATTTAACTCTGAATGTGTTTAATTCATCAGCTGACAAAAGTTCATTGGCTTGTTTAAACTTAAGATGAAGCAATTGTCACACCATTAATATTATAAGCTGCTTTTCCTGTATAAGCACTAATATACAAATGAACAGACAATAAATACTGCCAACTGCTATATGATTTTGTGGTCTTAACTTAATCTTGTCAGAGACCCCAGCGGAGACATGACGTATTTATGACGTCACACCAACGTTGGCACGTCATGACGTTAAAGCAACGTCAGTTCTACGTCGTGTTGCGTTATGACGTTGCACCAACGCCGATTAGTCGTTGTCCTAGCGACGTGTGCCTGTTGGGACTGTGATTCTTTTTCTTTTTTCATTTTTGTTTATTGATGAAAGTGATCATACTTAGGAATATATGCACCAAACATCAAGGCATACGTGAAACAGCATATAATACCCTTGTTAGGCCCCAGCTTGAGTATGCCTCCCCTGTGTGGAGCCCATATACCCAGTCAAATATAAACTAGAGCTATCACTAAAGGTGATGAATACCCCCACAAAAACTGCCTTGATAGTACAACAGCGCAATTTTTTCACTTCAAAGGGGCCATAACTATGTCGAAAATTGACGAATTGTAGTGGAAATCGAACTTGACCTGTATTTTATGATGTTACATCAGTGTACCAAAAATTATAAAAATCGGTGAAGCGCTTTTTGAGTTATTGTCTGGAAGTCAAGTCAACAGACCGACCGACCGACAAGCTCACTCCTATATACCCCCCCCCCCAAATTTCATTTGTGGGGGTATAACAAGGTTGAGCAAGTCCAAAGAAGAGCAGCTAGATGGGTCAAACATGACAACTCTTCATATAGTAGTGTGACCCATATGCTTAATACCCTGGGATGGAGATCACTGGAACAGGGGCGGGCAGATGCTCGCCTCCTATTGTTCTACAAGATAGCATACATATGGCCTTGTCGAGATTCCGCTCCCTACATACATCGGACATCCAATCAGAACTACCAAAAACATGCATACTATGCACTACATTCAATTCCTACTACTGCCAGTTACTATAAATACAGTTTGTTTCCCTTGGCTGTGGTACAATGGAATCACCTTTCTCCTCATGCTGTTGTGTGCTCCGATCTGGATTCTTTCAGATCGACCATATACACCCTCCTTCACCCAATGCAATGAACCGTGAAACATTGTTTTTATCTGCTTTTAATCTCTACTTTACTAACACTGTTTTTACTTTCAATTCTCCTAAAATCAAATACTTTTTCTTCTATCACACTTTTCTTTTTCTAGCGCGCGCAGCTGCACATAATCCTCGCGAGAGGGTGTTGCAGGATATATAGATAGAGAGGGAGTTCGATCAACTACCATACCATGGTAACGGAAGTCAAATTGTGCACGTTCTTTCCATGATTTTTCACCGGTGTGATCGAACGACGTCTGGTAGATGTTTGGTTGACTGGTACACAGACCCTCTATTTCTTGTATAGAAGTAGTCTATTCCCGGGCATTAGTGTTCGCACCTTTCGCCGCCATCTTTGTTACGTATGGTGTGACGTATCTACCAGAGTAACCCACGCTTCAGTCTGGTTCGATCAGAGTGACGTCACGAGACTTCCGCGATGCTACCAGACCGCTACCAGACTGAGTTCGATCACACTGGTTAACACTTAACCACGGTCGTGATCGAACTACCTCAGATAGCGCTGTATTTATCACACCCACTTAACTACCTCAGATAGATAAGTGGGTGTGATAAATACAGCGTTACAGGTACCGTAGAATAACGTGTATTTCCTATACATGTTTACAAGGTCGATTTGGGCCCCCCGGTGGAAATCTTCCACTGACCGTTCCAAGGCGGCTCTTCCGTGGCGATTTATTTATGTTGTTGTTTGTTACTTACTGTGTGTATCACTTGTGTCTTTTAATTTTGGATGGCCATATGGCCATTTTGTGGGAAAGTAACTGTCCATGTGGCCTTCCTTTGTTTGGGTTTCCGTTGTGGTCAGGTCGCTTGGTGTTTGTGTTTCTTTCCCTTTGGTGTCTTTTATGGATGGAGTAAGTTAATTGTATCAATTCCTGATCTTTGTTTTACTTCTACTTTTAATGCCATACGATTCTCACAACATTCTAGATAAGAAATTGATATTATTTGCCACTTGAAAAGAATGTTTTAATCATTAATATTTATATATGCATATTAAATAAAATAGTTTCTGGTTTATTTTTGCATTTTTTTTTCTAAAAAATCAAGTTAATAGGCTCTGAATATGACTTAATTGCTACACTAATTATCTGATTAATCAGGTGATGATTGGCAGTTAATTCAGAAAAACTGTGAACATGATGTTTGGGACTGATTGCCACCTGTGGTGAATTTGGGTGCCCTGGGGTGCGAGAAGTCTAACTAAAATGCGAACCCGGAAGTGAGGTATCAGGCTATGATTTCTGGGACAAGAAGCTCGTGCAGGACGCGATTTAAAACTAGCCACAGGCGAGGACAATCAGTTCAGACTGGATAGAGCCTAGCAGCAACTGAACTGACGACCGCCAGACCCGGTAAGTCTCAAGTTAGTTGCGGGGTGGGGTAAATGCACTTTATTATGGCGACGAGGATGGGACCGACGAGCCGCCTGTTGTCAATTCTGGAGCGAGACTAGAAGCCTCACTAATCTTGCTGATCCTCTGTTCAGCTGGATTTTCCTGAGCTAGAAGCCCAGTTAATATTCTGGAGCGAGACTAGAAGCCTCACTAATCTTGTTGATCCTCTGTTCAGCTGGATTTTCCTGAGCTAGAAGCCCAGTTAATATGGGATCTGTCTTCTTAACAGGACTAGAAGTCCACGTTAATATTATCTGTAGTCTTCGAAGGACTAGAAGCCCAAGAGTCTGTTTATCTTCTGGAAATCTCAGGGCAAGAACAAGAAATGTGATATCACCAGCCATTTTCAAGGAACTGTTTGAAATCTTCTCCAAGATCATAATACGAAATAACTGTACCAGAAATTAGTTCAAATATTAGATAGGCCATGAGGATTAGAAATCAACTCTATGCCCTCTATTCTTCGTATCCATGGGGATTAGAAACCCACTCCATATTCACTACTGTACTTGGCCATGGGGATTAGAAATCAACTCCATGTCCTCTACTCTTCTTAGCCATGGGGATTAGAAATCAACTCTATGTGCTCTAATATACTTGGCCATGAGGATTAGAAATCAACTGCATGTCAACTTCTGTTCTTGGCCATGGGGATTAGAAATCAACCCTTGTCCACTTACTGTTCCTGGTATAGGTGCTTGGCATTCCGTACTGTGTGTTCAAGAGATGGTCGGTCAAGATTCCTCTGTATTCAGCTAAAGCCTTGGCTACTGTGAACAACTGACCTGGTGATGACATCTGGGTCCCCATACTTGGGAAGTAGGGCGAGTTTCTTCTGTAGAATTCAGGGCCTCTATCTGGTCTGATCTGAAGGACTGCACCAGGTTTGTAAATCCAAAGTAGGTCCTCGGATAGACTTCTAACCACCCCTGAAGCACATATGGGTTCCCTGCAAAGCAATGGAGATGAATAGGATGGTTTGGCCTCACATGCTGCTGCAACACATGTAGTAGGAGGAGATAAACCTCTGTTCCACAATCATTCCTCATTCCTCTGCAGTGAATTACCAACACATGATGGTATTGGAGCAGTGGAAGCACCTTGTTAAGTAGATCCACCTGGAGATGCCAGTGTCACATGGGCTCTGTATGATCCAAACACACTTCCCCTAAGGCCTTCACCTTCTGGTTCTTTAGGAGCCTAGACAGATCCTTGACGGAGTCTCCCATGAAGTGATGCCCTCTGTGAGCATGTCTTGGATGGATGCCAGCTGCAAAATGCTTATCATTTGGTAGGTCGAGAAGACACTGACCCGAAGGATATGTTGACGGATCGCAGAAAACGGCGACGGTACCAGTTAGCTACAAACGTTCTCCCTCGTTCACGTGAACATCAGCCAAAACATCCAAGGATCCATTGGGAGATAGCCCACACCTCTGGAGTGATATGTCCAGGTGAAAGTGACTGTCGAAGGCCAAGGGAATAGTCCTCTCTGGTTCCTGACGTGCCACTTCCTCAGTCGTATCCGGCTGTGGGTAACTGTCACGCCAGTACCTCCTCTCTTCGTCATCCAAACTAGCGGCAATGAGAAAAATGGCCTTCCAGTGGATCAAAACACTAGTTGAAGTTGCAGGCACCAAGGTGAAATCACTAGGAACAGGACACTAAAGGTATCTACACATATCCACCATAGCCGTCTTCTGTGGTGGAGAAATGCAGGAGTTATCGGCTGAAACCAACAAACGTTGAATATTGACGAAACGAAACAACTCATCAAGCGTGCCCGGTCGATTCAGCAACCATTTTCAGCCTGCATCAGTGCTTTCTTCCTGCCTCTGAGAACTTGGAGGTCACTAGAGGCGAGCGTTTCGCTGAAGATCCCAAGGATGTTCATCCGGAAGGCGGGGGTCTTGACATTTCTGTGTTGGAGAACTTCACATCCGGACACCCAACAAGAATGGTATCTTACCTTGACATCTTGTTTGAGCTCTCGGTTTGCTCTAGCTCCTCTTCAGATTCCTCCATAGGCGACAGAATATCATCCACCCGTTGCTTCTTGGAAGTTGGGATAGACACCAATGGTTCAGCAACGCGCTTTCCAACTGGTTTTGGAGATGAAGGATACTCTATCGTCATTCCTCTTCCCAGAGTAACTATCCTTGCCACTGGTCTCGGGAGCACAAGTCCGAAACTAGAAGCTGCGACGGACTTCTTGTGACTCCGCGAGACAAATTCCTGGCTGGTGATTCTTGTCTCATGAGGTTTCGACTATTTCCTCGTTTACTGACTTAATGCATGTCGTTGTCCTGACTCCCCACCCGAGCGAGAAGAAGCCACAGGTTTTGGAGTGCTGGAGGAGGACTGTTGCGATGATCTGTTGAGATGACGTTGTTCCAACTCCCTACCCGAGCGAGAAGAAGCCACAGGTTTGGGAGTGCTGGAAGATGACTGTCGAGATGTCCTAGGGTGATGGGTCCATTGTCACTTGTCGAGAGGAACCCGCATCGTGACTAGAAGTGTCCGATAACTGGGCCTCATTGGTTCTGGACGTCGTCTACTGGCAATTCTGGGGGACCGTCTTGGAGATGGAACAGGAGATCCGGCTGGACTGGTGCTCCTTGGAGGACTCATCAGTAGGGCGTCCTCCTCTACGTTGGTCAATTCCACTTCCAGAACATCTTCCTGTCGTACTGGATCCACCACGGTGGCAGGAGGATAGAAACGGATGTCTCGTCTGCCAGCCATGGGGTCGTAGAATGCAGATTCCTTGATCTGACGTTCCGGAAGGGTCTTCACATGCTCGTCGATCCATCCCCTGTCAGCAACCTGGTAAGCTTCCAGAGCTTTTGCTGCTTCTTTTAACCACTGTTGCCAGGGTTTCTTGTTGCGGGCGGTAGCTTCCTTCTGCTTGACCAAGTTGACCATCCTCAGGATTGCCGGAAGAAGATGCTTGGACTTCCCAACACCGATGTAGCGCGGACACAGGCTCATCTTGAGAACAAACTCCTCCGCTGGCTTGTATACGTCACCGTTTCGCAGGTACAGATCGATCACGTCTTGGAAATCTGTTGCAGTAGCCATGCTTGCTGTATAAACAAAAAGAATACCCCATTAGCAACGTAAGCCAACCTAAACCCTACTCTTGCAGGCTTTGCACTTGTATCTGTCAATGCTTAAGGCATCAGTCACCGTTACGTTGACACATGAACCTTGGTACCATTCATCACAGTAATCACACTGAATCATGAATCTTCCATTCCAGGGTTTCTTACAGAACAATACTCCTCGCTGTCATCATCTGACTGGAAAATCCTCTGAATAATCCGGTGATTCCTTGAATTTAATGATCCATTTAGGCAATTTTCGATCCCTGCAAGGCATCATTTTGTCATGGTTGACCACAAAAAATGCTTTCCTCAGCTTCATCCTGTAAATGTAAACTGACAACTTGTTCAGTATTATGGCAGGTCCTTTCCAGGGGGAACTTAATTTGCGAGATTTTCCTTTTGTGCTGGCGCTATCTAGAAGATACACGATATCACCTACAGCATATGGTCTGAACAAAACTTTAAGGTCATAAGTGCGCTTCATACTCTTTAATGACTCTCCTAGAGTATCCCTGGCTATGGTGTGTGCTCTTTCCAAGTTCAACAGTAATTTTGACACACTCGCCATACTCCTCTGGCCTCTCATCCCTGGGATTGGGGAACATTATTTGTGCTGGTGTATTCACTTCTCTCCCAAGCATGAGTTTGTTAGGCGTGAAACCAGTACTCCTGTTAACTGAAGCCCTTGTAGCCATGGCAATCTGCTGGACGTTTTCATCCCATTTATCTTGAGATTTTCCCAGGAAACATCTGACAGCATCCATCAAAGTCCTGTTGAATCTTTCTACTTGACCATTGGCTGATGCCCTGTATGACGTAGTCCTTGCTTTGTGGATTTGCAAAGCTTTACACAGTGTCTTGAACAATTTACTGTCAAAATTGCGGCCTTGGTCTGAAAATAACTGCAAAGGAAAGGCGAAGCGCGAAAAGAAGTTATCCACAGCCGCTTTAGCCGTTTCTTCTGCCTTCTGTGATGGTAAAGGGACACATTCAATCCATTTAGTTAATTGATCTACCATCATCAGACAGTGCTCATTTACCTTAGCTGTCTTTGGCAATGGCCCCATAAAATCTATATGCACACGCTCCATAGGTGCTCCCGCTTGGTATTTTGTAAGCGGAACCCTATCATACACCTTATTCTTCTTGTTTTTACTGCAAACTGAACAGGATAAGACATGACTCCGCATCTTTAGAAAGGTTGACCCAGAAGAATTTTTCCTTTAACTTTGTCCTAGCTACACCCTGATGACCAGACGATGGTATGTCGTGATGAAGAAGCAACGCAGTCGACTTAAGACCCTCAGGCATCACTAAAATGAGATCTTGGTCTGCATCCAATATTTTACGGAATAATACCCCCGCCTAGCAATTTAAACATCTCCTTGTTTAACCAATAGTACTTCGCTTGAGGACTTGATAGGAAAAGAGTTCCCTCTTTTGGTTACTTCCCGTCCTTCAACCAATCCCGAATGAAGTCTAGGTCCCTGTGTTTAGCCTGCTCTTGTTGTAAGTCTTCGAGAGTAAAGCCCCAACATGTCTCATCTGATGTGCTTTTTGTACAGGTAGTTATCTCACACACTCTGTCTGGACCAGATATGACAATATCAAAATGTGCCTCACTCCCTTGTAGCCCCACAGTATCTACTAGTAAAACAGTGTCTAGAAGACAAACTTCTGGCTCAGTTCGATCTAGAAGACCACTCTGTCCATCCTTTATATTCATAGTAGATACTTCCTCTGACGATGGGCTATTTACCATAGCGGCCCCCGCCCATAGGGGCTTGAAGAAATATATTGGCTGCATCATGCTTCCACGCAGAGCTGAATCAGGCCCGCACACTGGTACTGGTAAACCGCTTAGAGGATCTAAGCCTGTCCAGGAACCGCAGTGCGAGGCGGACCGTCCATGCTAATAAACCCTATTGGTTTCGTTTGGCGACAGGGCTTGAGATGTCATTTCATCTCAGTGTCGGGTAAAAGTCCCACAAAATTGGAAGCAACGTCTCCAAAATGACCATTACAGTGTTGACGGGACGTTAAACCTCAAATCACACAAAAACAAAGCTATTTAACAGAATCTGAGCGGTCTACAATCCTCACACATGACACTTCTTCTGGTGACTTGCCTCCTCTCGTCCCCGTAACTGCCTTCTTTGGATGCTCTACCCTCCTGATTTTCTTCCCTCCCTGACCAGCCAAGTTGATAGCATCATCCACTTGTTCTGTGAATTTAGACCATTGCATATCAGCCCTGGTACAGTAACGATAACCTCCACATGGCAAATCTACGAGACGCATTGCAGCTAGATATGCTGTTCACGGTGACAAAGGATCTGGAATCCTGGAGAGCGAATCCGCATTTCCGTGCCTAGCTCCTGCCCGATATTTCACTATCATGTTGTATTGAGGTAGTTCCTAAATCCAACGGGCTAGCTGACCCTGAGGCTCCTTGAACCTCAACAGCCAGGTCAGACTTGAATGATCTGTCCTCACTGTAAAGATCCTACCTAGAAGATAATATCTGAAGTGTCTGGTGAACCGCACTATAGCTAGAAGCTCTTTCCTGGTTGTGCAATAATTCTTTTGCTCCGGAGTCAAAGAGAAACTGCTATAAGCCACTACTCTTTCCTCTCCATCCTGAATTGCAAAAGTCCGGCCCCAATAGCCGTGCAATCTTCCGTACAAGTTGTAGCTTTTACAAAAATAGCTATATTTTCTTATTAAATTTTAAATAGTAAGCAGTAACCAGCATTTGCAATCTTCTCGCCCCTACATCTTTAAGCCTGTTCCTTTGGCTCTTTTTAGGCAATTTTCGCAGCTGAACCCTCGTTCACAATCTGTCGTCTGATTAATTAAGTAGTATGATATTTGAGATACATCCTTGTGAAAATCAAAAAGAAGTTTTCACAGTATTTTTGTGGAATTTCTTGGGTAATGCTGCTCCATAACAATCTTTCTGGCCAATGACCACTCCTCTTGACATTTTAGCTTATCAATCAGTTGGTTACTGATTCCCCCTCCACTTTTTGCTGCTTGCCCATAATGATAATTTAGTACGTGTAACTCTTTATTTCCACAAGATTCTTACTCTTCCTCAGCTTTTGGAAATCTGTCGTCTATGGCAGTTGCTAAATTATCACAAACTGCCATTCTTACATTGTCAATTTCCTTCCTAGGTCTAACATGTGTCCTTTGTAAATAACCTCCTTTGTAACACGTCTTTGTCCTTTCTCCTTTTCCAGTTTTGCCAATAACTCGCTCTGATAATGTGTATTAACTTTTTGATTAATTTTATTCTGTCTTTGAGATTTGACAGTGCTACAATTGTTACAGCATCATCAACATCTTGCCTCTGCAACATCATTGACACCTAGGCAACAGCTGGAAGAATGTCCATTAACATTGGTATTAATGTCAAAGTTTTCCTGAACAACCTAGCTTTGCTGTCATCATGATTTTTGAAACAGGTTCCTGAAGAGCCTTCTGGAATTCCTAAAGTTGCTGCCTCAGAAATAGTAATAGAGGTCACTAAAAGTTCTTTCAAGTCAGCAATGTTTTTGGAAGCTTGAGAAGTTGCGAGATTAAAACGATGTGCCATACAGTGAATACTTATGCAATGTGGGCTTTCATCTTTCACTTTTGAAGCTACACTTCTGTGTCGACCATACATCATTTAAGCCCCCCCCCCACCCCACCCCCAGTGGAATTATGTCTCCCCCGAAATTTTTTTTTTTTCGGAGAGACATATTGTTTTTCCCCCAGGCGTCTGTCTGTCTGTCCGTCTGTCTGTCACACATTCGTGTCCGCTCTATAACTTGAAAACCGTTGGAGCTGTCGTCACGAAACTTAGTATAAATATAAATCAGCATTAGACGACGTGCAGTGCGCAAGAACTATAACTCTCGCATTTATACTTTTTGAATAATCTCCCTTGGAAGTTTGTTGGTATGTATATATGTATGGGCAAATCGTGTCCGGTCAATAACTTTCTTATTTTCAGATGGATTTTAAAATTACTTGGCAGAAATATTAACAACCATAAGACGATGTGTGCTGCGCATGAATCAGGTCGGTACCTCAAAGATCAAGGTCGTACTTAGAGGTCAAAGGTCAAAAAAGGGGCCTTTTTTCGTATTTGGTCAATAACTTTCTTATTTTGAGATGAATTTTAAAATTACTTGGCAGAAATATTAACCACCATGAGACGATGTGTGGTGTGCATCAGGCAGGTCTGTACCTCGAAGGTCAAGGTCATACTTAGAGGTCAAAGGTAAAAAATGGGCCTTTTTTCGTGTTTTGTCAATAACTTTCTTATTTTGAGATGGATTTTAAAATTACTTGGCAGAAATATTAACAACCATGAGACGATGTGTGGTGTGCATCAGGCAGGTCAGTACCTCGGAGGTCAAAGGTAAAAAAAGGGGCCTTTTTTCGTGTTTTGTCAATAACTTTCTTATTTTGAGATGGATTGTGAAATCACGTGGCAGAAATGTTAACCAATATAAGACGATGTGTTACGTGCATGACCCAGATTGGTACCTCAAAGGTCAAGGTCATACTTAGAGGTAAAAGGTTAAAATGGGGCCTTTTTTCCGGTTTTGTCAATAACTTGCTTACTTTTAGATAGAATTTGAAGTTACTTGGCAAAAATGTTAACTATCATGAGACGATGTGTTGCATGCATGATTCAGTTTGATACCTCAAGTGTCAAGGTCATACATAGAGGTCAAAAGTCAAAAAAGGGGCCTTTTTTTTCGTGTTTGGTCAATAACTTTCTTATTTTTCGATTGATTTTGAAATTGCTTGGCAGAAATGTTAAACACCATGAGATGATGTGTTGCACGCATGACCCAGTTTGGTACCTGAAAGGTCAAGGTCATACATAGAGGTTAAAGGTCAAAAAAAGGGGCCTTTTTTTGTGTTCTGTCAATAACTTTCGTATTTTTAAATGGATTTTGAAATTACTTGGCAGAAATGTTAACCACCATAAGACGATGTGTTGCGTGCATGACCCAAGTTGGTACATCAAATGTCAAGGTCGTACTAAGAGGTCAAAGAACAAAAAGGGGCCTTTTTATGCCTCCAACTTTGAAAAAATTGGAGGGGCATAATGGTTCTGGTTCGTTTGTCCGTTCATCTGTCCGTTACGCTTTTGATGCATAGCATAACTAAAGAACCGTGTATGCTAGGGTTTTGAAATTTCATATATGGACTCCTCATGGAAAATTACCTGACGCGTATTTTTTTTCTCGTCCGGATTATGCCCCCTTTAAGAGTTATTGCCCTTTGAATTTTTTTTAATGAAAGTTGGTGAATATATTGGTGGTGATGAGTAGATGAACTGTTTAACTTTTGACAAAATTCTGAAAAATACTTTGTGAGTTATGGCCCTTTGTCATTTTGGTAATTTGTGCCCATTGTAATGTATGCTAAAAGTGATGCATAGCATAACTTTAGAACCGTGTATGCTAGGGTTTTGAAATTTCATATATGGATTCCTCATGTAAAATTAGCTGACTCGTATTTTTTTTTCTCGTCCGGATTATGCCCCTTTCAAGAGTTATTGCCCTTTGAAATTTTTTCAATAAAATCTTGTCAGCAAAATTTCTCAAACACTATTGGAGCTAGAGCCTTGAAAGTTGTTGAGTATATTGATGGTGACGAGTATATGAACTGATTAACATTTGACAAAATTCCGAAAAATACTTGATGAGTTATGGCCCTTTGTCATTTTGGTAATTTGTGCCCATTGTAATGAATGCTAAAATGGATGCATAGCATAACTTTAGAACTGTGTATGGTATGGTTTTGAAATTTCATATACGCATTCCTAATGGAAAATAAGCTGACGTGTATTTTTTTTCTCATCCGGATTACGCCCCTTTCAAGAGTCATTGCCCTTTGAAATTTTTTGAACATTTTTAAAGTTACTTTGCAGAAATGTTTATCTTCATTAGATGATGTGTTGCAAACAAGACCCGGCTCAATACCTCCAATGTCAAGGTTATACTTAGAGGTCAAAAACGGGGGAGACATCTGTGTTTTTGTAGAAAAACAAATTCTAGTTCGTTTCAAAGGTTGTTCTGTCGCGGTTAATTTTTATGGTTTGTCTTTGAGTGTTTGTATCGCTTATGTTATTTTGATTTGGTTAGCCAGTTGGCCATTTTGTGCTAAATAGAAGTGGACGAAATGATCAGAAATCGGTACAATTAACCCACAGCTCCCATCAGATACACCAAAGGGATAGAAACACAAACATGAAACAACAGACCCCAATGAAAACACCAACAGCGGAAAGCCAAAAGGACAGTTAGTTTCCCACAAAATCGCCGATAGGCTATCCAAAATATGAAAATACAAGCAGCACAAACACCCAAAGACAAACCCTAACCTAAATAAACCGCGACGGAAGAATTGCCTTGGAACGGTCAGCAGAAACGAATTCCACTGGGGGGCTTAAATCGATTTTACGTAGCCACAATCCTCGCCCTTACGTCCGTCGCGATTTAGACAAATATTTTGTTCAGTCCGCATGAAGGCCTCCTAACTCATCAGAACAACATCTCCGTGGACAGAAAAATCAAACAACCACAGTGATGAAACAACGGTGAGGACTCGACAGCAAGAAACCACTGAAATGCTGGAGCAAATGAAAACCAGAAGTTAGACTCCGATGGGACGAACCAGAGACAGAGTATCAGGCACCAACATTGAATTGGATCGCTCTAATTCTCAGTAAGCCTTTACGCTGGAACCGTCATAGAACCTGAGGCCTGACCCACCGGCGTGCAATTAAAGATGGAAGCAAAGTTGTCAACCGTGATTGTCTTGTGTGTGTATTGCTTATATTATTTTGCTTTGGATAGCCAACTGGCCATTTTGTGGGAAAGTAACTGTCCATTTGGCTTTCCGCTGTTGATGTTTCTAATAGAAAGTAGAAGTAAAACAAAGATCAGGAATTGATACAGTTAACTTACTCCACCCATAAAAGACACCAAAGGGAAAGAAATACAAACATTAAGCGACCAGACCATAATGGAAACCTAAACAAAGGAAGGCCATAAGGACAGTTACTTTCCCACAAAATGGGCATGAGTCTGTTGTTCCATGTTTGTCTTTCTTTCCCTTTGTTGTCTCTGATTGGAGCTGTTGGTTAATTGTATCGATTTCTGATCATTGCCTCAACTTCTATTTCCCACAAACTGGTCAACTGTTCTCACTATTTTGAGTACTTCTTAATTGGAATATCCTCTATGGCCATCCAGTGAACGGTTCTCATGGCAGCAAAATAGAAGTGAAGGCAATGATCAGGAATCGATACAATTAATCCACAGCTCCCATCAGAGACACAAAAGCGAAAGAAGCACAAACATGAAACAACTAGACCCTTATGGAAACTCCAATAGCGGAAAGCCAAAAGGATTTCCCACAAAATGGCCAGTTGGCTATCCAAAGCAAAATAATATAAGCGATACACACACCCAAAGACAAACCGTAACAAAAATAATCCGCGACAAAAGAACCGCCTTGGAGCGGCCAGTGTAACGAATTCCATTGGGGGGCTTAATCGATTTTACGGGCCACAATCCGCGCCCTTATTTCTATATCGATTTAGAGAATTAATTTGTACAGTCCCCCAGGTATTAGACTTCCTGCCTTGCCGTGGCCCTGGGGGCTCAATTCCCACTGGGCACGTTGCTGCTGTGGTCAATGTGCCCACTGGGAAGAGCTAAAGGAAGTACCACCCGTTTGCCGTGGGTGGCGTCCTGTAAACCGGAAGAAGGGATCCTGGAGGTTGAGGGTTACCTGAGGTGGCGGTGCTTCAGGTGCCCAACACGCCTCTTTGGCCTGGCTTTTCGGTGTAGACGGGTGGCTGTGCGGTCCGGCACGGTCAATCGGCTGGTCACGCCGAGCCCTAGAGATACCGCTTTGCTTTCTCTTCAACTCTTTTTGTATCTTTCCTGATACCAACCATATGCCCATTTACCTTACCCTTTTCTGTCTTTTTATCTCTAGAAGGCGGTGGCTTAACGGATCAATCGTGTAGGCATTTTGTTTATACGAGTATATCTCACGTGTATCTCTAACATCTGCGAGTTGGATAACCACTCCAGTATGGTGTTCCCTTGTAGGGCTCCACGGAGGGCGGAGAGCACTTGGGACGAAACTAGAATTTTTTTCTTATGGCTCCTGGAAAAAAACATAACCGCAAATCACCTAACCGCAAATCACCTAACCACAACGCACCTAAACGTAAAAAACAAGAAGATTCATCCGAATCGGATGAACACAGTCAACAATCCAGTCAGCAGTCAAGTCAACAATCTAGTCAGCAGTCTGCTGAACCAAATTTTGACAATGTTCCGCGTTTCTTGGTCGTTACGTCACTTGACGATACACGAAGTGTATCTAGCCTTTCCCCCTTCGTCATCGAGAAAAGTATTCTCTCCATTGCCGGACACCCTAAGAGTATAAAACAACTCAAATCGGGTGATCTTCTCTTGGAAGTCGAGAAAAAACAGCAAGTGGTAAGCCTGCTAAACACCAACAAACTCTTTGATCTAAAAGTTAAAGTCGCTTTACATAACACGCTCAATTCATCTAAGGGAGTGATTCGCAGTCCAGAACTGCGTCCTTGCTCAGATGAAGAGATAGTCGATAACCTTAAGGATCAGGGAGTTGTTGGTGTTCGTAACATTCAAGTTCGTAGAAATGGTGTACTAAAACCAACAGCAACTTATGTGTTGACTTTTAATACACCAATTCTACCCAAGAAAATCAAAGTAGCATATCTTTCCATTAACGTAGAGGTATACATCCCAAACCCTCTTAGATGTTACTCTTGTCAGGCTTTTGGCCATCACGAAAGCAGATGTCAGAGAAAAAAACTCTGTCCTAATTGTGGTGAAGAAAAGCATGTTGATAATCACCTCAACTGCAAAAATGAACCCAAATGCGTAAATTGTGATGGCAAACATGCTGTTTTCTCCCGAGACTGTCCGGCGTGGAAAAAAGAAAAAGAAATACTTACCGTCAAATACCAAAGGGGGATAACATTCCCAGAAGCGCGGAAGATTGTCGAAGAGCGATACATAACACCAACCACCAGTTTCGCCAGCATCACAAAGGGTGCTGGTGTAAAATGTACCAGCTCCGCAACACAGACTGCTGAATCATACATTGCTGAACTGAAAAAGTCTGGTGCATGGAGTAAATCCACTCCAGCACCACAAAGTTCAACCAATTTATCAAAAGGCGCAATCCAGGTTGCTTCGGATCGGTCGACAGCGACCGTACCGAAGCCAGCGCCGAATGTAAAAGAGAAACCCGACCCAGGTCGAACTAATAAGGGGTCGCAAGATCCGATAAAAAAACATCAATTGTCTCAAAGACAAACAGACAGACAACGTAAAATGGAAAGAGACAATATAAAATTTCAGAACAGATTCGGATCTTTGAGTGACAGTGATATGGAGTTGACTGAAACTCCATCATCACCAAGTGGCAATAACAGATCGAGGTCTGCCACACCACGAGCTGGTGGTAGCAGATCTATATCACCAATTGCACCTCCATAATAGTTTCTAGTCTTTAAATATCTCTCCTTAAAATGGATTTAAAACACAAAATAATACAATGGAATTGTCGAGGTCTTAAATCAAATTATAATGAACTCTTATTACTTATTTCGCTACTAACCCCATCGGTGTTTTGTTTGCAAGAAACTTTTTTAAAAACTGATGACAACATAGATGTCAGGGGTTTCAATACATACAACTATATCTATTCTGATGGTAACAAACCATCTGGTGGCAGCTCAATTTTTGTTAAATCATGTTTACCACAAAGAGAGATCAAATTAAAAACCGACCTTCAAGCTGTAGCAGTATCGGTTTCTCTGGATAAAGAAACTACAGTTTGCTCTCTTTATATCCCACCCTCATTTTCTTTAAAGCCCGAACATCTTGACTCATTACTGAGTCAACTTCCATCGCCATATCTTTTAGTTGGCGACTTCAATGGTCACAATATTCTATGGGGCTGTAAAGATGTCAATAACAGAGGAGCACTTGTCGAAGATTTTATTGCAAAGAACGATCTTTGCTTGATGAATGATAAATCTTATACTTACCTTCACCCTGCGACAGGTCATTTGTCTTCTTTAGATCTCTCTTTGTGTCACCCATCTCTCTTCTTGGACTATGACTGGTCTGTTCATGATGATCAGTGCGGAAGTGATCACTTTCCTGTTATAATAGAGAGCGTAAACGAACCAGATGAAGACTGTAACCAGAAATGGAAAATGAATAAAGCCGACTGGGAATTATTCCATAATTTATGTGAGGAAGAGTTATCAATTGATCACTTAAATGAATCATCTGACATTGTTTCTGATTTCACAGATACACTTATTAACATATCAGAACAATGCATTCCAAAGACCTCCACAAATACTAAGAAAAGCAAGCCTTGGTTTAATAATGACTGTAAAGAAGCTATTAAAAAGCGTAAACAGGCTCTAAATAAGTTCTGCAAAAATCCCACTTCAGAAAAGCTCAACGACGTAAAAGTTTTTAGAGCTAAAGCTCGGCGAACAATCCGAGCTTCCAAACGAAAGTCATGGAGAGAATATGTCTCCAAATTGAACTATAAAACCCCCATTAAAAAGGTTTGGGATATGGTACGAAAAATTTCAGGAAAAACAAAGTCTTCTAGTTTTACACATTTAAATACTGAATTTGACACAATAGCTTCAACAAAAAAAGATATTTCAGATACTCTTGGTCACACATTTTTGAGAAATTCATCATCGCGTAATTATTCTGACACTTTTAGAAATTTCAAAAAGGACCAGGAGAAAAGAAAACTTAACTTCAAATCCCTTAATCACGAAGAATACAACACACCATTTAACTTATCCGAACTCGTTGAAGCCATTGAAAAATCACATGATACGGCAACCGGCCCCGATGAAATTCATTATCAGATGCTTAAGCATCTGCCAAAAAGTTCTCTTACAACACTTTTAGATATCTTTAATAATATTTGGGAAACGGGGGTCTGTCCTGAGAGTTGGCGTGTAGCTACAGTTGTACCAATTCCGAAACCAGGGAAAGATCATGCAGAACCTACAAATTATCGTCCGATAGCTTTGACAAGTTGTTTGTGTAAAACATTGGAGAGAATGATAAACAAGAGATTAGTCTGGTACTTAGAGTCCAACAACCTCATTTCAGAATATCAATCGGGCTTTCGTTCGGAACGTAGTACCAATGACAATTTAATAAGACTAGAAACATTTATACGAGATGCTTTTATTAACAAAGAACACGTAGTGGCGGTCTTTTTCGACTTGGAGAAAGCATATGATACAACATGGCGTTATGGAATATTGAAAGATCTACATAACATTGGCTTAAGAGGAAAACTTCCCAGTTTTATTGAAAGCTTTTTAGGGGAGCGCATGTTTCAGGTGCGTGTGGGGTCTACCCTGTCAGATTTCTATGATCAAGAACAGGGTGTCCCACAGGGTAGTATTCTTTCAACTACGCTATTTAACATCAAAATAAACAATATTGTACAATGTTTGGACGACAAAACTGATTGTTCATTGTATGTTGATGATTTTTGTATATGTTACCGTTCAAAAAATATGAAAACAATTGAACGAAAGTTACAACAAAATTTAAAAAGAATAGAAGAATGGACTGATAAAAATGGTTTCAAGTTCTCCAAGTCGAAAACGCAGTGTGTTCATTTTTGTAAACTACGGAAGAAACACGAACATCCTTCCCTGTTTTTATACGGATCACAAATTCCTATTGTTGAAGAAGCCAAATTTCTTGGGGTCATATTTGATCAAAAGTTATCTTTTATTCCACATATTAAATATCTTAAAGCGAAATGCTTAAAAGCTTTGAATCTTTTGAAAGTTTTAGCTCATACAAGTTGGGGAGCAGATCGGTATACTTTATTACATCTTTACCGGTCTTTAATAAGATCTAAATTAGATTATGGGTCTGTTGTTTATGGTTCTGCCAGAAAGTCCTATTTAAAATCCTTGGATACTATCCATCACCAAGGCCTTCGTCTGGCCATGGGAGCCTTCCGTACTTCTCCCGTATTAAGCCTTTATGTAGAAGCAGGTGAACCATCTTTAACCTCGCGCAGAGAGAAACTTTCTCTTCAGTATGCTATCAGACTTGCTGCAAATCCATCTAACCCGGCATCCAAAATTTCATTTCGACCTCAATTTGTAGATAAGTATGAAACAAAACCCACAGCAATCAAACCTTTTGGATTACGTATTTTACCACTGCTGGAAAATTCAGGTATCGACCTTAAAAATATTCAAAAACATGAAACCGCCGAAGTTCCATCTTGGTGTATTAAACAACCTTCTATTCTGTTCGACTTACATGATGGAAAAAAATCCGAATCAAATCCGATACTTCTCAAACAAAACTTTCAGGTACTGCAGTCACGTTACGATGATTACCAGCAAGTCTATACTGATGGTTCCAAAGAAGGAGATAAAGTTGGTTGTGCGTATGTTTCTAAAGATACGCACAAAACCATGCGCCTTCCAGATGGTTCATCTATTTTTACAGCTGAAGCCAAAGCAATAGACCTAGCTTTAGATTTTATCAGTTCTTCAACAATTCAAAAAGCAATTATATTTTCTGATTCACTTTCTGTGCTTAAGGCTTTAGACCATTCATCATCTAAAAATCCTCAAATTCAAAAATTGATCGAAAAACATCATGAAATTTCTAAAACACACCAAATCTTGTTTTGTTGGCTTCCGAGCCATATTGGCATCGTCGGCAATGAATATGCTGACAAGAAAGCAAAGGAATCGCTCAATCTTGATCCATCTGTTTTTAAAATTCCTTTTAATAATTTTAAACCTTTTATCAACAGATACATCTTGTCGGAATGGCAAGGCGAATGGGACCGTGCAATAAATAACAAACTCCGTGCCATTAAACCTGTCGTTAGTACAAAATGCTCTCCTCCACAGTTTTCCAGAAAAGAGGACGTAGTATTAACACGACTGCGCATCGGCCATACTAGAGTTACTCATTCTTATATTTTTAATGGGGATGATCAGCCTTCTTGTGTAGGTTGTGATCAGCCATTCACTGTGAAACATATCTTAATTGACTGTGTTGACTTTTCACCCTCACGTATTTTATATTTCAAAGCTGACACTTTGCAGCAACTCTTTCGAGATGTACCTGTTCATAATATTATTTTATTCTTAAAAGAAATTGGACTTTTTCATAAGATTTAACTGTTTCAGATTTTTACAATTATCATTCTGACTTTTTACTTTTAATATCATCATAATTATTCTTGCCGTTTAACCATTAACCGTTTGACGCTTATGACCCACAAAGAGGGTTGACGCGTCGTTAAACACGAAATCATCATCATCATAATTTGTACAGTCCGCATGAAGGCCTCCTAACTCATCAGTGCAACATCCCCATGAACACAAAAACCAAACAGCTACACTTTTGTCTGCATCTGACATGCTTCTGTTCCAGGCTGCATCAGTGGCCTGAAATAAAACAATTATGCACGATGATATGTCACTCCAATATTTTATTGCTGTATGTGTGGCAAACACTTATACTCTCAACAGAGGGTATATACTGAGGGTCTTATCTGGATCTACACTGTTTGGAAAGGTATATTTGTCCCAATACGTTTTTATAGTACTTACATTCTCACCTCAAACAAACACTCATTGAAATTCAGTGCAAGTCCTGTTCCATTCTTTATGGAGATTAATCACGAAATCATAGTCAAAAGTGTGGATAGGTTAACTGACCAGCTCGATATGGCCTAAATAGTTTTGATTGGACTGTTAAACCGTGTCCTGCTGAGCCCGGATAAGTCTCATCTCCCACAATATAGACCAGGATAAGTCTCATCTCCCACAATAAAGACCAAGATCAGATGGCTTCTGAAAGCCAGAAATCCATCTGATCAGGTTATTCATAGTTTGTCACTATGTTTATGCAAACATTTGCCTCAAGTAACCTGATTGTCTGATAAGCTGTAGTTGGTGTGGTATATTTGAATATTCAGAAGGACAAGGGTTAGGCTCCAACAAACATAGAAAACAACGTGTTGTTGTTAATGGTTAATCTTCGGAGTGGGCTGCAGTTTTGTCTGGAGTCCCACAAGGGGCTGTTCTTCCTGTACATCAATGATATTTCCACTGACATTGACTCAGAAATAAGACAGTCGTGCTACCGGGGAATTAGATACAGATGATTCACTGAAACTTCAGAATGATATAGATAGATTAAGATGTTGGGCATGAGAGTTCAGCCCATGAAATGCAATGTAACTAGCAAGAGAACTTATAAAATTGAGGCTTCTTACACCTTAGAGGGAACGGTCCTCGAGAATGTGGATTCCATTTAATACCTTGGTATGACAATCACACGGTAGCAAGAAAAGGAGCGCAGATACAGGATTGATGAACATTCATGAGGCCCGCCCAGCTGTTTTCGCAACCGACCAGGCAGAGAAACAAATTGGCCGATACCACACCTTCCACGCTGTGGGGAGGTTTGTGGAATGCTGTTTCTACATATCGTGGGTATGTGAAGACATATGAAGACATTGAGCCTGTAAAAACGACCTTTGAAGTGTATAGCTTTCATACATATGTTGTTGGGAGAAAGCCAGAAATTGTCGGCACAGGAGCTGGAAACTTAAAGACTGAAGTTGATACTAACATTGATTCGCATGTAACGTCATTTCATATATGCATCTTCAGAAAATGGTAAGGTAACTGGGCAAATGTTTGGTATCAGGGAAGATAACACAAATAATGGATAAGAAACTAAAGCAGTGTCTCTAGGGCTTGGCGCGACCAGCCGATTGATCGTGCCGGACCGCATGGCCGCCTGCCTGTCTACAAAGAAAAGCCAGGCCAAAGAGAGGTGTTGGGTATCTGAAGCACCGCATGCTCAGGTAACCCTCAACCTCCAGGATCCTTTCTTCCGGCTTACAGGACACCACCCATGACAAACGGGTGTTACTTCCTTTAGCTCATCCCAGTGGGCACAAATACCACAGCACCAATGTGCACTTACCGCCCCTGCCCATAGGGGCTTGAAGAAATATATGGGCTGCATGATGCTTCCATGCAGAACTGAATCTGGCCCGCACACTAGTACCGGTAAACCGCTTAGAGGATCTAAAAAGTAGAAGTAAAACAAAGATCAGGAATCGATACAATTAACTTACTCCAACCATCAAAGACACCAAAGGGAAAGAAACACAAACATTAAGCGACCAGAACATAATGGAAACCCAAACAAAGGAAGGCCATAAGGACAGTTACTTTCCCACAAAATGGCCATATGGCCATCCAGAATAAAAAGACACAAGTGATACACACAGTAAGTAACAAACAACACCATAAATAAATCGCCACAGAAGAACCGCCTGGGAACGGTCAGTGGACTGATTTCCACTGGGGGGGTGGGGGGGGGGGGTGGGGCTTAAATCGATTTTACGTGGCCACAATCCTCGCCCTTACTTCCGTCGCGATTAAGACAAATAATTTGTTCAGTCCGCATGAAGGCCTCCTAACTCATCAGTGCAACATCTCCGTGAACACAAAAAATCAAAGAACCACATAGGTGAGACAACGGTGAGGACTCGACAGCAAGAAACCACTGAAATGCTGGAGCAAAAGAAAACCAAAAGTTAGACTCCGATGGGCCCGACCAGAGACAGAGCATCAGGCACCAACCAACATTACCTTGAATAAGATCTCTCTAATTCTCAATAAGCCTTTACGTTGGAGCCGTCATAGAATCTATTACCTTGAATTAGATCTCTCTAATTCTCAATAAGCCTTTACGTTGGAGCCGTCATAGAATCTGAGGCCTGACCCACCGGCGTGCAATTAAAGAGGGAAGCAAAGTTGCCAACCGTGATTGGGTTAACTACCATGCATGCAGTCTGTCGTATAACATCCATGTTGTACCCAATCTTTTTATATCGAAGAATGATTTTACGAAATTGGGTGCTGAAGTCATTGCGGTTATATATTTTTCTGAATTTATATACTAAGTCACCATAAAATTCGGGTTCCGATAGACCTTGTTGCAGAAGAGATTTAAGTCCAATATTGAATTTTGAAATTAAATCAGAATGGCGTCTATAAAATTTTGAAAAGGCTTTGCGTAGTTTATGGTACCGATAACCCTGATTAAGGAGTTTAGCCGTTAATAATTTATTACGAGTGTTGAAGTCAGTTACATGACAACACACTCTAGCAAATCGAATTAATTGCGAAATATAAACGCCATAGGATGGCGCACGAGGAAGATCACCATCCAAAAAAGGAAAATTTTCAATCTCAAAATCAAAGATTGGAAGCAACGTCTCCAAAATGACCTTTACAGTGTTGGCGGAGACGTTAAACCTCAAATCAAACAAACAAAACCAATGTGCCCAGTGGGAATTGAGCCCCCAGGGCCACTAACTAATGCCTGGGGGCAGCGTCCGTCCAAGAAATTAAACATTAGATTTCATTTTTTATGTCCGCCAGGTATTAGACTTCCTGCCTTGCCGTGGCCCTGGGGGCTCAATTCCCACTGGGCACATTCACTGGGAAGAGCTAAAGGAGGTACCACCCGTTTTCCGTGGGTGGCGTCCTGTAAGCCGGAAGAAGGGATCCTGAAGGTTGAGGGTTACCAGGGGTCGCGGTGGTTCAGGTACCCAACACGCCTCTTTGGCATGATTTTCGGTGTAGGCGGGTGGCCGTGCGGTCCGGCACGGTCAATCGGCTGGTCGCGCCAAGCCCTAGAGATATCTCTTTGCTTTCTTTTCCATTCTTTTTGTATCTTTCCTGATACCAACCATATACCCATTACCTTACCATTTCTGTCTTTTTATCTATAGAAGGCGGTGGCCAAACGGACCAATCGTGTAGGCTTTTTGTTTATGCGAGTATATCTCACTTGTATCTCTAACACCTGCGAGTCGGAAAACCACTCCATTATGGTGTTCCCTTGTAGGGCTCCAAGGAGGGCGGAGAGCACTTGGGACGAACCTTAAAGCTTTCTTCATGCCGAAGAACAATAATCATAACCGCAACGCAATCAAACGCAAAAAAGACGCGGATTCGTCCGAATCGGATGAACCCAAGCAACAGTCTAGTCAGGAATCTAGTCAGCAGTCTGCAGCACCAAAGCTCTTAAATTTTTCTCGCTTTTTGGTAATGACGTCAGTTGAAGATCAACGCACGGTTTCAAATTTATCTCCTTTTGTTATCGAAAAAAGTTTAGTCTCCATAGCCGGACATCCAAAAAGTATAAAAAAAAACTTAAGTCAGGTGATCTTCTTATAGAAGTCGAGAGGGAACAGCAGGTTAAAATCCTACTTCGTACCACAAAGTTGTTCGATCTCAACGTAAAGGTGTCTCTGCACCATACACTCAATTCATGTAAAGGTGTCATTCGCAACCCGGAGTTACGTCCTTGCAGCGACGCAGAGATCATCGAGAACTTGAGAGACGAAGGCGTAATTGGTGTTCGTAACATCCAAGTTCGTAGAGGTGGAAAATTAAAGCCAACGAGCACTTACGTTCTAACTTTTAATACACCAGTTTTGTCCAAGAAAATCAAAGTAGCATATCTCTCTGTAAACGTAGAGGTTTATATTCCAAACCCTCTCAGATGCTACAATTGTCAGGTATTTGGCCATCATGAAAGCAAATGTCAGAGACATCCTTCTGTCCCAACTGTGGTGAAGAGAAACATGTGGCTAATCACCAGGATTGTCGGAACGAGGCCAAATGCGTCAATTGTGGTGAAAAACATGCTGTTTCCTCTCGAGAATGTCCGGCATGGAAAAAAGAAAAAGAAATACTCAATGTTAAATTCCAAAATTCCATTACATTCCCAGAAGCGAGAAAAATTGTTGAAGAGCGAAATACAACATCAACCGTCAGTTACGCCAGCATCACAAAGGGTGCTGGTGTAAAAGTCGAACACAGTGGAACGCAGACTGTTGACTCGTACATTGCTGAACTTAAAAAATCTGGTGCATGCAGTAATTCTACTCCAGCACCACAAAGTTCAAACAATTTATCAAATGGCGCAATCCAGGTTGCTTCGGATCGGTCGACAGACCGTACCGAAGCCAGCGCCGCATGCAAAATCTAAATTAGACACAGGTCGAGCCAGTGGTGGATCGGAAGATCCGAATAAACACATTACGAAAAACGATTTAAACAAACAGACAGACAACGTAAAATGGAACGAGACAATATAAAATATCAGAACAGATTTGGATGTTTGAGTGACAATGATATGGAGTTCACTGAAACTCCATCACCTCGAAGTGGCACTAACAGATCGAGGTCAACAACACCAAAAGGTGGTGGTAGCAGATCTATATCACCAATTGCAGCTCCAATATAGTTTCTAGTCGTATAAATATCTCTCCAAAATGGATTTAAAACACAAAATAATACAGTGGAATTGTCGAGGCCTTAAATCAAATTATATTGAGCTCTTATTACTTATTTCTTTATTAAACCCATCGGTTTTTTGTTTGCAAGAAACCTTTATAAAAACTGATGACAACATTGATGTCAGGGGTTGCAATACATATAACTAAATCAATTCTGATGGTAACAAACCATCTGGTGGAAGTTCGATTTTTGTTAAATCATGTTTACCACAAAGAGAGATCAAATTAAAAACAGACCTACAAGCTGTAGCAGTATCGGTTTCTCAAGATAAAGAAACTACAATTTGTTTTTTATATATACCACCTTCATTTTCTTTAGAGCCCGAACATCTTGAATCATTGCTGGATCAACTTCCATCGCCATATATTTTAGTTGGCGACTTCAATGGTCATAACATTCTATAGGGTTGTAAAGATAACAACAACAGACGAGCACTTATTGAAGATTTTATTGCACATAACGATCGTCGCTTAATGAATGATAAATCTTATACTTACCTTCACCCTGCGACAGGTCATTTGTCTTCGATAGATCTCTCTTTGAGTCATCCATCTCTCTTTTTGGACTATGATTGGTCTGTTCATGATGATCAGTGCCGAAGTGATCACTTCCCTGTTGTAATTGAGAGCGTAAACGAATCAGATGAGGACTGTAACCAGAAATGGAAAATGAATAAAGCTGACTGGGAATTATTCTATAATTTATGTGAAGAAGAGTTATCTGTTGATCACTTTAATGAATCGTCCGACATTTTTTTCTGATTTCATAGATACACTTATTAATATATCAGAACAATGCCTTCCAAAGACTTCCACAAATACTAAGAAAAGCAAGCCTTGGTTTAATAATGACTGTAAAGAAGCTATTCAAAAGCGTAAACAGGCTCTAAATAAGTTCTGCAAAGGTCCCACTTCTGAAAAGCTAAACGACGTAAAAGTTTTTAGAGCTAAAGCTCGGCGAACAATCCGAGCTTCCAAAAAGTCATGGAGGGAATATGTTCCAAAATTAACTATAAACCCCCGATTGAAAAGGTTTGGGATATTGTACGAAAAATTTCAGGAAAAAGTCCTCTAGTTTTTCACATTTAAATACTGAATTTGACACAATAGCTTCAACCAAAAAAGATATTTCAGATACTCTTGGGAGCACATTCTTGAGAAATTCATCATCGCGTAATTATTTTAGAAACTTGTAGAACTTTTAGAAATTTCAAAAAGGACCAAGAGAAAAGAAATCTTAACTTCAAATCCCTTAATCTCGAAGAATACAACACACCTTTCAACTTAACCGAACTCGTTGAAGCCATTGAAAAATCACATGATACGGCAACCGGCCCCGATATAATTCATTATCAGATGCTTAAGCATCTGCCAAAAAGTTTTCTTATCAAATACAAAAACTGATCGAAAAACATCATGAAATTTCTAAAACGCACCAAATCTTGTTTTGTTTGCTCCCGACCCATATTGGCATTGTCGGCAATGAGTTTGCTGACAAGAAAGCAAAGGAATCGCTCAATCTTGATCCGTCTGTTTTTAAAATTCATTGTAATAATTTTAAACCATTTATCAATAGATACATCTTGTCGGAATGGCAAGGCGAATGGGACCGTGCAATAAATAACAAACTCCATGCCATTAAACCTGTCGTTGGAACAAAATGCTCTCCTCCACAGTTTTCAAGGAAAGAGGATGTAGTATCAACACGACTGCGCATTGGTCATACTAGAGTTAATCATTCTTATATTTTGAATGGTGATGATCAGCCATCTTGTGTAGGATGTGATCAGCCATTCACAGTTAAACATATCTTTATTGAATGTGTAGACTTTTCACAGTCCCGTGACTTATACTTCAAAGCTGACACTTTTCAAGATGTACCTGTTGATAATATTATTTTATTCTTAAAAGATATTGGACTTTTTCATAAGATTTAACTGTTTCAGATTTTTATAAATATCAAACTAACCTTTTTACTTTTTATATCCTCATAATTCTTCATGCCGTTTAACCATTAACAGCTTGACGCTTATGACCCACAAAGAGGGTTGACGCGTCGTTAAACACGAAATCATCATCATTTTTTAATGTTCCAGTTTATTTTCCGTATATTTACAGAATCAACGATCATGAAGTTCCGGCCATCAGCCTATCAGAAGATGAAAATAGTGATGTTTCAACGTAAGAATATTTTCATTTACATATTTTGAAAAAAAAAATCATATGTTCCTAATTCAGTCGAACAAATAGCTGCATGTATTGTGAATTAAATCTTGCTTTTCGGCAGATCACCTAACAAAAAGTACATCTCTATTTAAAGTCATGTTCTGTGTGTGAAGAGAAAGCGAGAGATCATTTTCATGGTTTTCAAGTTTGTTTGTGATTTATTTTCAATCATGAAAATGAAAGCAACTCCAATAATAGGAATCGAATATCATTTATTTTCAGTCATGGAAATGAAAGCTTGGCAGATGTTGAAGAACAAGATGAGCATGTGCAACTCTGAGCAAATACATCTTTTTACGCCCCCGCCATTCGAAGAATGGTGGAAGGGCCTATTGCATTTCCCCTGTCCGTCTGTTCGTCCGTCCAAAACTTAAACGCAGTCAATAACTTTCTTATTTCTGGTTGGATTTGAAATTGCTGTATATAAATATTTACAATCATGAAACGATGTGTCACGTGCAAAACCCAGGTCCGTACCTCCAAGGTCAGGGTCATACTTAGAGGTCAAAGGTAAAAAAGGGTCCGAACTTTAAACGCAGTCAGTAACTTTCTTATTTCTGGATGGATTTTGAAATTACTTTGTGGAAATGTCAACCATCTTGAGACGATGTCACGTGCAAAACCCAGGTCCGTACCTTCAAGGTCATACTTAGGTCAAAGGTAAAAAAAAAAGGTTCGAAACTTAAACGCAGTCAATACCTTTGTTATTTCTGGATGGATTTTGAAATTACTTTGCAGATATGTTGGCCATCATGAGACAATCTGCCTCACACAAAACCGTAGGTACGTACTTGGAGGTCAAATGTGAAAATAGGGTCCAAATCTTAAACACCGTCAATAACACTCTATGGATTAATACGAACATAGACATATTTGCAGGCGGAGGCATCCGTGTCCTATGGACGCATTTCTAGTTTATTGTGCGTTGATACTTAACATTTGCTGTACTTTAATTGAATAGTGAAGGCTCTGATCAGACGCAGCTGTGTAACACATGCAATACACACTCATGTGACTCACAATGTCTGCCGCCTTCTTTGTAAAATAATGCATCCGAAGTAGTTCTAAGACAATAATTGTTATAAGCCGTAAGAATGTTACAATGCTGCATAGGTGTGGTAATGTGGCGCTCTGCCGCCCAATAAAACCAATTGGGTTTATAAGCGTGGACGGACCGACTCGCACTGCTTTGCCTGGGCAGGCTTAGATCCTCTTAAGCGGTTGACAAGTACTCGTATGAGGGTCGGTTTCAGCTCTGCGTGGAAGCATCATGCAGCCGATCAATTTCTTCAGGCCAAACGGACCATGTCGCACGAGAAGGGGGCATTCGGGCACGCTTAGCCCCTTAACGACTCTTAGAATTTTGTTTCTTTGGGTTGAGGTTCTTTCGACTGGTGAGACTGCATGGATTCGCCTGAACCATGTCTGTTCGCATATGCAATAACGACAGTTTTCTAATTTCAGATTAATAAAACTCAAAGACAAGTTTTAATGTTTCAATAAACCACTTTATTCAACAACAATAACGTGCGCCCAGTAAAAACTCAGATTTTTTTTTTGGTTTGGGTTTTACGGCCCTTTCAAGATTATTTCACTCATATCGAGCCGATCGTTAATCAGAGGTGGGCGAAAACCGGAGTACCCGGAGAAAAACCACCTGCCCTTCCGTTGCAGAACTTGGCGTCTCACACGTGGCCCGAGCGAGGCTCGAACCTACGGCGGTGAGAGACCTAATGATTAAGAGTCAGCGCTCTTATCCACTAGGCCACGGAGGCCCGTGTAAAAACTCAGATAAGCCTGCTCATCCCCGCAGTCTAATCAGTCTTCGCCGTGTCTATTATTGTGGGTGGCTAGGGAAACCTACATGTAGTTTCTTTCGGCAGTCAGCGAATACTGATCAAACTGTGCCTAGGTGCAGGCTGATCTTTGTCTTCGGTGGGGCCACAGGTAATTGGATTGAACCCTGCTCATAAACGAGCAACTGCGCTGTTTTGGACAGCTCATGAGTGAAAGAGAACGCACAAGCAAGGCTGCGCAGTCTCGTCAGAGGCTTCGCAATTTGCTCAACCAGAATATGGGAGGTTGAAGAGCCATGGCCCCAGCTTCACTGTGTGGCTGCAGATGCATCTTCTATCAACACATTTCACATCATACAGTATATATACAGTAAAATTCTGCTATTAAGACCACCTAAAATTAAGACTAATTCTGCTTTAAAAAGCTTATTTAGAAGGATGCAGTTATACTTTCTTCGAATTTCCTGCACACAATGTCCTCTGGCCAGGGACCACTTTTGGAACTGTTCAAAAGTGGTCTTAAAGACCACTTTTGAACAGTCCCAAAGGTGGTCTTAATATAGGAATTTTACTGTACATAAAACTGGACTAATTGTGCAATATTACATGCAATGAAAAAAAGGAAAAGAATTTTGTTCCCGAAGGTAGCAAATTCTTCCATAAAGAACGACCCCCATAATGTGCAATGGAGAATGCTATTTATTAGTTCTGTATATTTAAAAAAAATCCATTACGCACTTGGGCACATGCGTAATATGCGTAGTATGGGTAAGTAACGTCATCTTACTGTCCTGTTTGCCTGTTTGGCAGTACAATTGTCCGTAAGAGTTCACGAAACCACCTCGAAAGAAATCCAATAAATGCACTTCAAGTTTTCACTTATGCGTCTTAGGTTTAGGTTTCCATTATGGTCTGTGCGCTTCATGTTTGTGTTTCTTTCCCTTTGGTGTCTTTGATGGGTGGAGAAAGTTAATTGTATCGATTTCTGATCTTTGTTTTACTTCTACTTTACCCCACATGGTACCGGCAACCCCCAAAAGGGTAAGTGGCTAACAGGGCAGGCCGAGATCAGACGCCCCAGAGCGCGACGTATGATCAGGGCATACACTGCAAAAAGTTCAGCCAATTTCCAAAAAAGAAAATACAACCTTACACCCCTAAATTTTGAAATGGACTCCTGCCATATATGAGGAGGGAGATTCCATTTGGTACAAAATGGGTTCATCTAGTTTCCTTGAAAACAAGTTGATACAAACGAAACTGAATAGTTTTAATTGTTTTAATGATCAAAGAATACCTTAATTCACTAAGAATGTCCAAGTCGATGATGCATGTAAAAAATGTATAATTTCTGGGATAGGTATTCTTTTATAAATGTAACAGAAATTTGTGTTATTATTCCACTGGTTTCACAATTTATATATGCGCCGAGCAACTTTTCATCTGCACTCTGATCGCCTGAAGAATCACCGGAACGATAGCTATTCTACGCCCGCGTGCAAAGACTCGAATCAGACTATACGGGAGCTCAGTTTGTTCCGAGTCTTCGGTGGATACACATGTAAATTGTAGGAATTTCTTTGCGCCGGCTCAGTCCATGTGGCTTGAATTTCAGGCATAGATCAGATGTGCATTCATATACAAATAAACTGACTATACCGATCGAGAAAATATTTCTTCGGGAATTCCGTTGATACATCGGTACCAAATCAGATACGTAGCCCCCTGCATCACGCAAGCACGCCTATAAATTTTGACCCTCTTAAACCCCACCCTTACTGGGGTGTAAAGGAGTATACATTTTTCTTATTTCTGCATAGACTGTGGGTACTCAGGCGGTTCTAATGAGTATACACATTCTATGTTTTGAACATATGTTGTAGGTACGCGTTAGAATGAGGCGCGGTCCTAACGTGTACACATTCTATGTTTTGAACATAGATTGTGGGTACTCGTTAGAACGGCCTCGCTGAGGTGGTTCTAACGAGTACAAACATTCTACGTGTTGAACAGAAATATGAAAAGAATCAGGTTTTCTTATCTGAAAAAAAAAACATTTTTGGTGGTAAAATTATATTTTTAATATATTTTAATTTTAGTAATGGTAAAATGCTGCTCTCATAATTGTTTGCCTCACACCTTAACATCACCTTTGTCACAAAAATCAATGAATGGATCATCTACGACGTCCTCGTCAAACCCGGAAAATCTCGTCTGTCTCCTCGTCAGTGACGAGTAGGGACGAGTAGGTCGTCCTCTGGGATCAAGCCTGGATCTAGGAGCATGTGGTCCACAGCACCTCCTAATACTGTCGAGATACCGATGACTTTGAACGACTAGCTGATGTTAGTAGTCTGCTAAAGTTTGTTCTGGACACCTGCCATCCAGTCTACGATGTTCTCACGTGATGGTCCCCCAAGGCTGGGTTTGTCGGTCCTGCATAAACAGTGTCCATAACTTAAGTAGCCTGTCTTTGTACGGCTTGTTTATTACCACATCCAAGGGCTGCGCCTTGCCTCGATGGATATGCGTTGATTCTCACTAGCTGAGCGCGGACATTGGCTGTGATGTTGGCTGAGAATGAGTCCATTATTAATAACGATTGGCGCAAGATTTCTTTTATCCACCTTAGCATCAGATCCTCTCGCATCCATGCTTTGTCGTTAAAGCACAATACCCATCCCCGTGGAGCGTGAACATCTTCGAGTCCCGTTTACCTTTAAAGATAGCCATGGTCGGTAGGCTCTCACCGGTGGCGGTGACGGCCGTAACAGTGTACCATGGGCACTTCATCCATATTCAAAATGAGCGCATCCTCGTCGAGTTCTTTGTGAGTTCTCAGCTCCTTTAAATAATTCAAAAAAATCAGTCTCAATTCCTAGTCAGCCGGCAGTTTTTTGGACATGGACGTTTGCCGCCGTAGACTGAAATTATTCCTTTCCATGAATCTTGTGAGCCAACCTGTAGATGCCTGGAAGTCGGGATACTCCTCCTTCTGCAAGTGTCAAAATATGATGATGATGATGTTTTCGAGTTTAACGACGCGCCGACCCACTCTGTGGGTCATAAGCGTCAATCGGTTAATGATCAAAATAGAAGTAGAGGCAATGATCAGGAATCGATACAATAAACCCACAGGTCCGATCAGAGACACCAAAGGGGAAAAATATAAACATGAAGCAACAGGCCCCAACGGAAACACAAACAGCGGAAAGCCAAAAGGACAGTTACTTTCCCACAAAATGGCCAAAAGGCTATCCAAAATAAAAAATATAAGCGACACAAACACACAAAGACAAACCATGATAAAAATAAACCGCGACAGAAGAATCGCCTTGGAACGGTCAGAGAAACGAATACCACTGGTGGGGGGCTTAAATTGGTTTTACGTGGCCACACTCCTCATCCTTACGTCCGTCGCGATTAAGACAAATAATTTGTTCAGTCCGCATGAAGGCCTCCTTACTCATCAGTGCAACATCTCCGCGAACACAAAAATTAAACAAACACAGAGATGAAACAACAGTGAGGACTCGACAGCAAGGAGCAAAAGAAAACAAACAGTTAAGGCCCGGTCCCACAGAGCTTGCGACCGCGATGCGACCTCTCCACGACTAAAAAAATGCCAATCGCGGAGCGGTTGCAGAAGTCGCTGAGAGGTTTTATAAAGGTTGCAGCAAGGTCGCGGGTAGGTCGCCGATCAAATTTAGTCGCCGATCGTCTTTTGTGCATGCACAAAAGACTGGCTGCGACTGATTTTGATCGCAGACTAGTTGCAATAGTTTTCTAGACGTCGCAGACCAATCTCCGATCGATCGCCGAACAGTCACCGATCGATCCCCGACCGAATTTATGCAAATTTGGCTGTAAATTCTATCAACCTTATTGCAACTTATCGGAGACTGGTCGCAGACCGATCGCCGACTAATCCGCGATCGATCCACGACCTATCGGCGATCGATCGGAGATTGATCACTGATAAGTCGGCAATTGATCTGCGATTGATCTGCAACTGGTCGCCGACAAGCTGTAAAAAGGTGTTAAAACCACCGAACGATTATAGCGCCATCTACAATAAAAAAACTGTTAACATCCTAGCATCTTTTCGACGACAGCTTTCAAAGAGGCAACATGGTTCGGAGAGGCGGGCAAAAGAAAACGGCGGCGCAGCCGTAAAAACGGAAAGCAAGGCTCGGTCAGCAATTTCGGATGACGAGGACTTGCAGTAGCCCAGAGAAGACTCTCAGCAGTCGAAAATTTAGTGTGTCAAAAAAAAAAAAAAAAAAAACGCAAAACAGTCTCCGACAAGTCGCCGATCGGTTTTATCCAGTCTCTGAAGAGTCGCCGATCTATAGCCGACTAGTCCCCGATCATGTTTTACTTGTTGCAAGTCAGTCGCCGATCATACGGCGATTCTTCGGCGACAAGTCGCTGATCAATCGCCGACTTTGGGCAACATTAATCGCCGATTGTTCGGCGACCGGTCGCCGACTAGGCGACGGGTCGGCGATCACAGTTACAGACCAAATTTAGTTGCAACAGTTGCAAAGGTCGCGCGCGGGCCAGTTGCAACGAAATCAGTTGCAGAGAGGTCGCATCGCAGTCGCAAGGTCTTTGGGACTGGGGCTTAAGACTATGTAGATTTATGAGGAAATCAAAAGTTAAAAAAGTCAGATTGATAATGTATAATAATCTGAAACAAAATTAAATCTTATGAAAAAAGTCCATTTCTTTTAGGAATAAAATAATATCAACAGGTACATCTTGTAACAATTGTTGCAATGTGTCAGCTTTGTAGTATAAGTTACGGGGCTGTGAAAAGTCTACACATTCAATTAAGATATGTTTAACAGTGAATGGCTGATCACATCCTACACAAGAAGGCTGATCATCACCATTAAAAAATATAAGAATGAGTAACTCTAGTATGGCCAATGCGCAGTTGCGTTAATACTACATCCCCTTTCCTGGAAAACTGTGGAGGAGAGCATTTTGTTCCAACGACATGTTGACAGTCACTGATGAGGCTTTATTAGCCGAAACTACGTAGTATAACCCATTTTATTTATTTTGTTTTCTTATGAATGTTTTCATTGCTCTTAAAGGAACTCATTTTGTATTTTTATTTGCCTTCACTGCAGCTGGTGTTGTGCCGTGTGGCGGCCGTAAAACGTCTCCCCGTACATCAACCACAGTGGAGTTTATATTTTACTTTTGGTCCTTTGAGATCAGCGAGAATATTCTGAGAAATCAGAAATAATTTATTGTTTTAGACGCATATTCTAGACAGGCTTTTAATTATTTGGACCCCATTTTGATTTATATCAGTCTTTGAATCGACTGCCTATTCGAAATTCGCAAAATTGCAGTATGTTTCCTCTGGCTTTCTTTGCCGGATCATTACAGGGTCACTGATGAGGCTTTATTAGCCGAAACTACGTAGTATGACCCATTTTATTTTTTTTTCTTATGAATGTTTTCATTGCTCTTAAAGGAACTCATTTTTTATTTTTATTTGCCTTCACTGCAGCTGGCGTTGTGCCGTGTGGCGGCCGTAAAACGTCTCCGTACATCAACCATAGTGCAGTTTATATTTTACTTTTGGTCCTTTGAGATCAGCGAGAATATTCTGAGAAATCAGAAATAAAGTATTGTTTTAGACGCATATTCTAGACAGGCTTTTAATTATTTGGACCCCATTTTGGTTTATATCAGTCTTTGAATCGACTGCCTATTCGAAATTCGCAAAATTGCAGTATGTTTCCTCTGGCTTTCTTAGCCGGATCATTACAGGGTCACTGATGAGGCTTTATTAGCCGAAACTACGTAGTATGACCCATTTTATTTTTTTTTCTTATGAATGTTTTCATTGCTCTTAAAGGAACTCATTTTTGATTTTTATTTGCCTTCACCGCAGCTGGTGTTGTGCCGTGTGGCGGCCGTAAAACGTCTCCCCGTACATCAACCATAGTGCAGTTTATATTTTACTTTTGGTCCTTTGAGATCAGCGAGAATATTCTGAGAAATCAGAAATAAATTATTGTTTTAGACGCATATTCTAGACAGGCTTTTAATTATTTGGACCCCATTTTGATTTATATCAGTCTTTGAATCGACTGCCTATTCGAAATTCGCAAAATTGCAGTATGTTTCCTCTGGCTTTCTTTGCCGGATCATTTCATGGTCACTGATGAGGCTTTATATATATATAATATATATAGGCCTTCATGCGGACTGAACCTGTCGTTAGTACAAAATGCTCTCCTCCACAGTTTTCCAGAAAAGAGGACGTAGTATTAACACGGCTGCGCATCGGCCATACTAGAGTTACTCATTCTTATATTTTTAATGGTGATGATCAGCCTTCTTGTGTAGGTTGTGATCAGCCATTCACTGTGAAACATATCTTAATTGACTGTGTTGACTTTTCACCCTCACGTATTTTATATTTCAAAGCTGACACTTTGCAACAACTGTTTCGAGATGTACCTGTTGATAATATTATTTTATTCTTAAAAGAAATTGAACTTTTTCATAAGATTTAACTGTTTCAGATTTTTATACATTATCATTTTTTACTTTTAATATCATCATAATTATTCTTGCCGTTTAACCATTAACCGTTTGACGCTTATGACCCACAAAGAGGGTTGACGCGTCGTTAAACACGAAATCATCATCATCATGCGGACTGAACAAATTATTTGTCTAAATCGCGACGGAAGTAAGGGCGAGGATTGTGGCCACGTAAAATCGATTTAAGCCCCCAGTGGAAATCTTCCACTGACCGTTCCAAGGCGGCTCTTCTGTGGCGATTTATTTATGTTGTTTGTTACTTACTGTGTGTATCACTTGTGTCTTTTAATTTTGGATGGCCATATGGCCATTTTGTGGGAAAGTAACTGTCCGTATGGCCTTCCTTTGTTTAGGTTTCCATTATGGTCTGGTCGCTTAATGTTTGTATTTCTTTCCCTTTGGTGTCTTTTATGGATGGAGTAAGTTAATTGTATCAATTCCTGATCTTTGTTTTACTTCTACTTTTTATTAGCCGAAACTACGTAGTATGACCCATTTTATTTTTTTTTTCTTATGAATGTTTTCATTGCTCTTAAAGGAACTCATTTTTTATTTTTATTTAATGGCATGGAGTTTGTTATTTATTGGACGGTCCCCTTCGCCTTGCCATTCCGACAAGATGTATGATAAATGGTTTAAAATTATTAAAAGGAATTTTAAAAAAACAGACGGATCAAGATTGAGCGATGGCTTTGCTTTCTTGTCAGCATATTCATTGCCAACAATGCAAGATGGCTCGGAAGCCAACAAAACAAGATTAAGAGTGTTTTGGAAATTTCATGATGTTGTTCCATCAATTTTTGAATTTGAGGATTTTTAGATGATGAATGGTGTAAAGCCTTAAGCACAGAAAGTGAATCAGAAAATATATTTTCTTTTTGAATTGTTAAAAAACTGATAAAATCTAAAGCTAGGTCTATTGCTTTGGCTTCAGCTGTAAAAATAGATGAACCATCTGGAAAGCGCAAGGTTTGGTGTGTATCTTTAGAAACATACGCACAACCAACTTTTTCTCCTTCTTTGGAACCATCAGTATAGACATGATAACACCATGTAGATTATGTTTACTGTTTCACATCTGTCATTTTAATTTTTAAAGCCTAGGATTCAAGCAGTAATTCTCATTTGCAGCAACATGAAATGTCTAAACTTTAGGTGTATGAATAGTTCTTCGTTTGACTGAAGCCAATGTGTAGGATGTGGTAGAGTGTAGCCATTCATCTAAAGTTAGCGTGAATGGATACACCTGAATACATTAGCCTTCATTCTTTGTTGTCTTTTCTCATATCTGTCAAAAATTGTATTTCAGGTACTCAGATCAGTTTAACTTCCTTGCTGTGGTGACAGCTTTAGATCCTCGCTTAAAATCCACGCTTTAAATCCACGCTTTAAATCCCTCCTATTTCTGTCAGATGACAAGAGGATGGCTGCTTATTCCAGTTTGACTGCTGAAGCAGTTATCAGAAGTGACCAGGTAATTATATTTTTACCAGTTATAATGAATCATTCCCCCAGGTATTCGACTTCCTGCCTTGCCGTGGCCCTGGGGGCTCAATTCCCACTGGGCACATTGCCGCTGTGGTCGTTGTGCCCACTGGGAAGAGCTAAAGGAAGCACCACTCGTTTGCCGTCGGTGGCGTCCTGTAAGCCGGAAGAAGGGATCCTGGGGGTTGAGGGTTACCTGAGGTGGCGGTGCTTCAGGTGCCCAACACGCCTATTTGGCCTGGCTTTTCGGTGTAGACGGGAGAGCAGGGTCTCCCACAAGGTAGTATTCTCTCAACTACGCTATTTAACATCAAAATAAATAAATTTGTATAATGTTTGGACGCCAAAACAGACTGTTCATTGTATGTTGATGATTTTTGTATATGTTACCGTTCAAAGAACATGAAAACAATTGAACGAAAGTTGCAACAAAATTTAAAACGAATAGGAGAATGGACTGATAAAAATGGTTTCAGTTCTCCACGTCGAAAACGCAGTGTGTTCATTTTTGTAAGCTACGGAAGAAACACGACCATCCTTCCCTGTTTTTATACGGATCACAAATTCCTGACGTTGAAGAAGCCAAATTTCTTGGGGTCATATTTGATCAAAAATTATCTTATATTCCCCATATTAAATATCTTAAGGCGAAATGCTTTGAATCTTTTGAAAGTTTTAGCTCATACAAGTTGGGGAGCAGATCGGTACACTTTATTACATCTTAACCGGTCTCTGATAAGATCTAAATTAGATTATGGGTCTATTGTTTATGGTTCTGCCAGAAAGTCTTATTTAAAATCTTTGGATACTATCCATCACCAAGGCCTTCGTCTGCCTATGGGGGCCTTCCGTACTTCTCCAGTATTATGATGATGATTTCGTGTTTAACGACGCGTCAACCCTCTTGGTGGGTCATAAGCGTCAGTCGGTTAATGGTTAAACGGCATGAATAATTATGATGATATTAAAAGTAACAAGTCAGAATGATAATGTATAAAAATCTGAAACAGTTAAATCTTATGAAAAAGACCAATTTCTTTTAAGAATAAAATAATGTTATCAACAGGTACATCTCGAAACAGTTGTTGCAAAGTGTCAGCTTTGAAATATAAAATACGTGAGGGTGAAAAGTCAACACAGTCAATTAAGATATGTTTCACAGTGAATGGCTGATCACAACCTACACAAGAAGGCTGATCATCACCATTAAAATATAAGAATGAGTAACTCTAGTATGGCCGATGCGCAGTCGTGTTAATACTACGTCCTCTTTTCTGGAAAACTGTGGAGGAGAGCATTTTGTACTAACGACAGGTTTAATGGCATAGAGTTTGTTATTTATTGCACGGTCCCATTCGTCTTGCCATTCCGACAAGATGTATCTATTGATAAATGGTTTAAAATTATTAAAAGGAATTTTAAAAACAGATGGATCAAGATTGAGCGATTCCTTTGCTTTCTTGTCAGCATATTCATTGCCGACAATGCCAATATGGCTCGGAAGCCAACAAAACAAGATTTGGTGTGTTTTAGAAATTTCATGATGTTTTTCGATCATTTTTTGAATTTGAGGATTTTTAGATGATGAATGGTCTAAAGCCTTAAGCACAGAAAGTGAATCAGAAAATATAATTGCTTTTTGAATTGTTGAAGAACTGATAAAATCTAAAGCTAGGTCTACTGCTTTGGCTTCAGCTGTAAAAATAGATGAACCATCTGGAAGGCGCATGGTTTTGTGCGTATCTTTAGAAACATACGCACAACCAACTTTATCTCCTTCTTTGGAACCATCAGTATAGACTTGCTGGTAATCATCGTAACGTGATTGCAGTACCTGAAAGTTTTGTTTGAGAAGTATCGGATTTGATTCGGATTTTTTGCCATCATGTAAGTCGAACAGAATAGAAGGTTGTTTAATACACCAAGATGGAACTTCGGCGGTTTCATGATTTTGAATATTTTTAAGGTCGATACCTGAATTTTCCAGCAGTGGTAAAATACGTAATCCAAAAGGTTTAATTGCTGTGGGTTTAGTTTCATACCTATCTACAAATTGAGGTGGAAATGAAATTTTGGATGCCGGGTTAGATGGATTTGCAGCAAGTCTAATAGCATACTGAAGAGAAAGTTTCTCTCTGCGCGAGGTTAAAGATGGTTCACCTGCTTCTACATAAAGGCTTAATACGGGAGAAGTACGGAAGGCTCCCATGGCCAGACGAAGGCCTTGGTGATGGATAGTATCCAAGGATTTTAAATAGGACTTTCTGGCAGAACCATAAACAACAGACCCATAATCTAATTTAGATCTTATTAAAGACCGGTAAAGATGTAATAAAGTATACCGATCTGCTCCCCAACTTGTATGAGCTAAAACTTTCAAAAGATTCAAAGCTTTTAAGCATTTCGCTTTAAGATATTTAATATGGGGAATAAAAGATAACTTTTGATCAAATATGACCCCAAGAAATTTGGCTTCTTCAACAACAGGAATTTGTGATCCGTATAAAAACAGGGAAGGATGTTCGTGTTTCTTCCGTAGTTTACAAAAATGAACACACTGCGTTTTCGACTTGGAGAACTTGAAACCATTGTTCTATTCTTTTTAAATTTTGTTGTAACTTTCGTTCAATTGTTTTCATATTTTTTGAACGGTAACATATACAAAAATCATCAACATACAATGAACAATCAGTTTTGTCGTCCAAACATTGTACAATATTGTTTATTTTGATGTTAAATAGCGTAGTTGAAAGAATACTACCCTGTGGGACACCCTGTTCTTGATCATAGAAATCTGACACGGTAGACCCCACACGCACCTGAAACATGCGCTCCCCTAAAAAGCTTTCAATAAAACTGGGAAGTTTTCCTCTTAAGCCAATGTTATGTAGATCTTTCAATATTCCATAACGCCATGTTGTATCATATGCTTTCTCCAAGTCGAAAAAGACAGCTACTACGTGTTCTTTGTTAATAAAAGCATCTCGTATAAATGTTTCTAGTCTTATTAAATTGTCATTGGTACTACGTTCCGAACGAAAGCCCGATTGATATTCTGAAATGAGGTTGTTGGACTCTAAGTACCAGACTAATCTCTTGTTTATCATTCTCTCCAATGTTTTACACAAACAACTTGTCAAAGCTATCGGACGATAATTTGTAGGTTCTGCATGATCTTTCCCTGGTTTCGGAATTGGTACAACTGTAGCTACAAGCCAGCTCTCAGGACAGACCGCCGTTTCCCAAATATTATTAAAGATATCTAAAAGTGTTGAAAGAGAACTTTTTGGCAGATGCTTAAGCATCTGATAATGAATTTCATCGGGGCCGGTTGCCGTATCATGTGATTTTTCAATGGCTTCAACGAGTTCGGATAAGTTAAAAGGTTTGTTGTATTCTTCGTGATTAAGTGATTTAAAGTTTAGTTTTCTTTTCTCTTGGTCCTTTTTGAAATTTCTAAAAGTGTCAGAATAATTACGCGATGATGAATTTCTCAAGAATGTGTGCCCAAGAGTATCTGAAATATCTTTTTTTGTTGAAGCTATTGTGTCAAATTCAGTATTTAAATGTGTAAAACTAGAAGACTTTGTTTTTCCTGAAATTTTTCGTACCATATCCCAAACCTTTTTAATGGGGGTTTTATAGTTCAATTTGGAGACATATTCTCTCCATGACTTTCGTTTGGAAGCTCGGATTGTTCGCCGAGCTTTAGCTCTAAAAACTTTTACGTCGTTGAGCTTTTCTGAAGTGGGATTTTTGCAGAACTTATTTAGAGCCTGTTTACGCTTTTTAATAGCTTCTTTACAGTCATTATTAAACCAAGGCTTGCTTTTCTTAGTATTTGTGGAGGTCTTTGGAATGCATTGTTCTGATATGTTAATAAGTGTATCTGGGAAATCAGAAACAATGTCGGATGATTCATTAAAATGATCAATTGATAACTCTTCTTCACATAAATTATGGAATAATTCCCAGTCGGCTTTATTCATTTTCCATTTCTGGTTATAGTCCTCATCTGGTTCGTTTACACTCTCAATTATAACAGGGAAGTGATCACTTCCGCACTGATCATCATGAACAGACCAGTCATAGTCCAAGAAGAGAGATGGGTGACACAAAGAGAGATCTAAAGAAGACAAATGACCTGTCGCAGGGTGAAGGTAAGAATAAGATTTATCATTCATCAAGCAAAGATAGCTCTTTGCAATAAAATCTTCAACAAGTGCTCCTCTGTTATTGATATCTTTACAGCCCCATAGAATATTATGACCATTGAAGTCGCCAACTAACAGATATGGGGATGGAAGCTGACTCATTCTCCAGTATTAAGCCTTTATGTGGAAGCAGGTGAACCATCTTTAACTTCGCGCAGAGAGAAACTTTCTCTTCAGTACGCTATCAGACTTGCTGCTAATCCGTCTAACCCAGCGTTCCAAATTTCATTTCCACCTGAATTTGTAGATAAGTATGAAACTAAACCAACAGCAATCAAACCATTTGGATTACGAACTTTACTACTGCTAGAAAATTCAGGAATCGACCTTAAAATTATTCAAAAACATGAAACGGCCGAAGTTCCATCTTGGTGTATTAAAAAACCTCCTATTCTGTTTGACTTACATGATGGTACAAAATCCGAATCAAATCTAGTGCTACTCAAACAAAACTTCCAGGTACTGCAGTCACGTTATGATAGTTACAAGCAAGTCTATACTGATGGTTCCAAAGAAGGAGAAAAAGTTGGTTGTGCTTATGTTTCTCAAGATACGCACCAAACCTTGCGCCTTCCAGATGGTTCATCTATTTTTACAGCTGAAGCCAAAGCAATAGACCTAGCTTTAGATTTTATCAGTTCTTCATCATTTCAAAAAGCAATTATATTTTCTGATTCACTTTCTGTACTTAAGGCTTTAGACCATTCATCATCTAAAAATCCTCAAATACAAAAACTGATCTAAAAACATCATGAAATTTCTAAAACGCACCAAATCTTGTTTTGTTGGCTTCCGAGCCATATTGGCATTGTCGGCAATGAGTTTGCTGACAAGAAAGCAAAGGAATCGCTCAATCTTGTTCCGTCTGTTTTTAAAATTCCTTTTAATAATTTTAAACCATTTATCAACAGATACATCTTGTCGGAATGGCAAGGCGAATGGGACCGTGCAATAAATAACAAACTCCATGCCATTAAACCTGTCGTTGGAACAAAATGCTCTCCTCCACAGTTTTCCAGGAAAGAGGATGTAGTGTTGACACGACTGCGCATTGGCCATACTAGAGTTACTCATTCTTATATTTTAAATGGGGATGAACAGCCTTCCTGTGTAGGCTGTGATCAGCCATTCACTGTGAAACATATTTTAATTGAATGTGTAGACTTTTCCCAGTCCCGTAACTTATACTTCAAAGCTGACAATTTGCAACAATTGTTTCAAGATGTACCTTTTGAATTATTATTTTATTCTTAAAAGAAATTGGACTTTTTCATAAGATTTAACTGTTTAAGATTTTTTTTACATAACAAACTAATTTCTTTAACTTTTAATATCTGTATAATTCTCAATCCCGTTAACCATTAACCGTTTGACGCTTATGACCCACAGTGTTGATGCGTCGTTAAACACGAAATCATCATCATCATCTGGCTATGGGGGCCTTCCGTACTTCTCCAGTATTAAGCCTTTATGTGGAAGCAGTTGAACAATCTTTAACTTCACGCAGAGAGAAACTTTCACTTCAGTATGCTATCAGACTTGCTGCTAATTCATCTAACCCGGCATTCCAAATTTCATTTCCACCTGAATTTGTAGATAAGTATGAAACTAAACCCACAGCAATCAAACCTTTTGGATTACGTATTTTACCACTGCTAGAAAATTCAGGTATCGACCCTAAAAATGTTCAAAAACATGAAACCGCGGAAGTTCCATCTTGGTGTATTAAAAAACCTAATATTCTGTTTGACTTACATGATGGCAAAAAATCCGAATCAAATCCATTACTGCTCAAACAAAACTTCCAGGTACTGCAGTCACGTTACAATGATTTCAAGCAAGTCTATACTGATGGTTCCAAAGAAGGAGATAAAGTTGGTTGTGCGTATGTTTCTAAAGATACGCACCAAACCTTGCGCCTTCCAGATGGTTCATCTATTTCTAAGCTGAAGCCAAAGCAATAGACCTAGCTTTAGATTTTATCAGTTCTTCAACAATTCAAAAAGCAATTATATTTTCTGATTCACTTTCTGTGCTTTAGACTTTAGACCATTCATCATCCAAAAATCCTCAAATACAAAAATTGATCGAAAAACATCACGAAATTTCTAAAACTCATCAAATTTTGTTTAGTTGGCTTCGGAGCCATATTGGCATTGTCAGAAATGAGTACGCTGACAAGAAAGCAAAGGAATCGCTCAATCTTGATCCGTCTATTTTTAAAATTCCTTTTAATAATTTTAAACCATTTATCAACAGATACATCTTGTCGGAATGGCAAGGCGAATGGGATCGTGAAATAGATAACAAACTTCATGCCATTAAACCTGGCGTCGGAACAAAATGCTCTCCTCCGCGGTTTTCCAGGAAAGAGGATGTAGTGTTAACACGATAACGCATAGGCCATGCTAGAGTTACTCACTCTTATATTTTAAATGGTGATGATCAGCCTACTTGTGTAGGCTGTGATCAGCCTTTCACTGTAAAACATATCTTAATTGACTGTGTTGACTTTTCACCCTCCCGCAACATATAATACTTCAAAGCTGACACTTTGCGACAATTGTTTCAAGATGTACCTGTTAATAATATTATTTTATTCTTAAAAGAAATTGGATTTTTTTCATAAAATTTAACTGTTTCAGATTTTATACATATCATACTGACATTTTTAACTTTTAGTATCCTCATAATTCTTTATGCCGTTTAGTCATTAACCGCTTGACGCTTATGACCCACAAAGAGGGTTGACGCGTCGTCAAACACTAAATCATCATCATCATCATCGGTGTAGACGGGTGGCCGTGCGGTCCTGCACGGTCACGCCGAGCCCTATAATTACCGCTTTGCTTTCTCTTCAACTCTTTTTGTATCTTTTCTGATACCAACCATATGCCCATTTACCTTACCCTTTTCTGTCTTTTTATCTCTAGAGTGAGTGAGTGAGTTTAAGTTTTACGTCCCACCAACAGCTAAGGTGATACGGAGACGGGACCTCGTTTTAAAGACTCATCCGAAAGTCTGGACAAGCCCGGGATCGATCCTGCGATCCCTTGTTTACAAGGCGAGTAGCGTAGCCACTGCACCACGGAGGCTTCTTTTTATCTCTAGAAGGCGGTGACTAAACGGATCAATCGTGTAGGCATTTTGTTTAAACAAGTGTATCTCTAACACCTGCGAGTTGGATAACCACTCCATTATGATGTTCCCTTGTAGGCTCCACGGAGGGCGGAGAGCACTTGGGACGAAACTAGGATTTTTTTCTTATTGCAAATGAAAAAGAACATAACCGCAACCACGCACATAACCGCACGCAACTAAACGTAAAAAAGACTAGCATTCATCCGAATCGGATGAACACAATCTCAACAATGTTCCGCGTTTCTTGGTTATCACGTCACTTGATGATACACGGACTGTATCTAGCCTCCCCCCCCCCCTTTGTCATCGAGAAAAGTATTCTTTCCATGGCCGGACACCCTAAGCGTATAAAACAACTCAAATCGGGTGATCTTCTCTGGGAAGTCGAGAGAAAACAGCAAGTGGTAAAGTAGAAGTAAAACAAAGATCAGGAATTGATACAATTAACTTACACCACCCATCAAAGACACCATAGGGAAAGAAATACAAACATTAAGTGACCAGACCATAATGGAAACCTAAACAAAGGAAGGCCATAAGGACAGTAACTTTCCCACAAAATGGCCATATGGCCATCCAAAATTAAAAGACACAAGTGATACACACAGTAAGTAACAAAACAACAACATAAATCGCCACAGAAGAACCGCCTTGGAACGGTTAGTGGAAAGATTTCCACTGGGGGGCTTAAATCGATTGTACGTGGGCACAATCCTCGCCCTTACTTCCGCCGCGATTTAGACAAATAATTTGTTCAGTCCGCATGAAGGCCTCCTAACTCATCAGTGCAACATCTCCGTGAACACAAATAATCAAAGAACCACAGAGGTGAGACAACGGTGAGGACTCGACAGCAAGAAACCACTGAAATGCTGGAGCAAAAGAAAACCAACAGTTAGACTCCGATGGGCCCGACCAGAGACAGAGCATCAGGCACCAACCAGCACCAACAAGCCTGCTAAACACCAACAAACTCTTTGATCTTAAAGTTAAAGTCTCGTTACATAACACGCTCAATTCATCTAAGGGAGTGATTAATCGCAGCCCAAAACTGCGTCTTTGTTCAGATGAAGAGATAGTCGATAACTTGAAGGATCAGGGAGTTGTTGGTGTTCATAACATTAACGTCCGTAGAAATGGTGTACTAAAACCAACAGCAACTTATGTGTTGACTTTTAATACACCAATTCTACCCAAGAAAATCAAAGTAGCATATCTTTCCATTAACGTAGAGGTATACATCCCAAACCCTCTTAGATGGCACTCTTGTCAGGCTTTTGGCCATCACGAAAGCAGATGTCAGAGAAAAAAAAACTCTGTCCTACTTGTGGTGAAGAAAAGCATGTTGATAATCATCTCAACTGCAAAAATAAAACCAAATGCGTAAATTGTGATGGCAAGCATGCTGTTTTCTCCCGAGACTGTCCGGCGTGGAAAAAAGAAAAAGAAATACTCACCGTCAAATACTAAAGGGGGATAACATTCCTAGAAGCGCGGAAAATTGTCGAAGAGCGATACATAACACCAACCACAAGTTTCGCCAGCATCACAAAGGGTGCTGGTGTCGAATGTACCAGCTCCGCAACATAGACTGCTGAATCATACATAGCTGAACTGAAAAAATCTGGTGCATGGAGTAAACCCACTCCAGCACCACAAAGTTCAACCAATTTATCAAATGGCGCAATCCAGGTTGCTCCGGATCGGTCGACAGCGACCGTACCGAAACCAGCGCCGACTGTAAAAGAGAAATCAGACTCAGGTCGAACTAATAAGGGATCGAAAGATCCGATCAAAAAACATCAATTGTCTCAAAGACAAACTGACAGACAACGTAAAATGGAAAGATGATGATGATGATGATTTCGTGTTTAACGACGCGTCAACCCTCTTGGTGGGTCATAAGCGTCAGTCGGCTAATGAATAATTATGACGATATTAAAAGTAAGAAGTCAGAATGATAATGTATAAAAATCTGAAACAGTTAAATCTTATGAAAAAGACCAATTTCTTTTAAGAATAAAATAATGTTATCAACAGGTACATCTCGAAACAGTTGTTGCAAAGTGTCAGCTTTGAAATATAAAATACGTGAGGGTGAAAAGTCAACACAGTCAATTAAGATATGTTTCACAGTGAATGGCTGATCACAACCTACACAAGAAGGTTGATCATCACCATTAAAAATATAAGAATGAGTAACTCTAGTATGGCCGATGCGCAGTCGTGTTAATACTACGTCCTCTTTTCTGGAAAACTGTGGAGGAGAGCATTTTGTACTAACGACAGGTTTAATGGCATGGAGTTTGTTATTTATTGCACGGTCCCATTCGCCTTGCCATTCCGACAAGATGTATCGGTTGATAAATGGTTTAAAATTATTAAAAGGAATTTTAAAAACAGATGGATCAAGATTGAGCGATTCCTTTGCTTTCTTGTCAGCATATTCATTGCCGACAATGCCAATATGGCTCGGAAGCCAACAAAACAAGATTTGGTGTGTTTTAGAAATTTCATGATGTTTTTCGATCAATTTTTGAATTTGAGGATTTTTAGATGATGAATGGTCTAAAGCCTTAAGCACAGAAAGTGAATCAGAAAATATAATTGCTTTTTGAATTGTTGAAGAACTGATAAAATCTAAAGCTAGGTCTATTGCTTTGGCTTCAGCTGTAAAAATAGATGAACCATCTGGAAGGCGCATGGTTTTGTGCGTATCTTTAGAAACATACGCACAGCCAACTTTATCTCCTTCTTTGGAACCATCAGTATAGACTTGCTGGTAATCATTGTAACGTGACTGCAGTACCTGAAAGTTTTGTTTGAGAAGTATTGGATTTGATTCGGATTTTTTCCATCATGTAAGTCGAACAGAATAGAAGGTTGTTTAATACACCAAGATGGAACTTCGGCGGTTTCATGTTTTTGAATATTTTTAAGGTCGATACCTGAATATTCCAGCAGTGGTAAAATACGTAATCCAAAAGGTTTGATTGCTGTGGGTTTTGTTTCATACTTATCTACAAATTGAGGTGGAAATGAAATTTTGGATGCCGCGTTAGATGGATTTGCAGCAAGTCTGATAGCATACTGAAGAGAAAGTTTCTCTCTGCGCGAGGTTAAAGATGGTTCACCTGCTTCTACATAAAGGCTTAATACGGGAGAAGTACGGAAGGCTCCCATGGCCAGACGAAGGCCTTGGTGATGGATAGTATCCAAGGATTTTAAATAGGACTTTCTGGCAGAACCATAAACAACAGACCCATAATCTAATTTAGATCTTATTAAAGACCGGTAAAGATGTAATAAAGTATACCGATCTGCTCCCCAACTTGTATGAGCTAAAACTTTCAAAAGATTCAAAGCTTTTAAGCATTTCGCTTTAAGATATTTAATATGTGGAATAAAAGATAACTTTTGATCAAATATGACCCCAAGAAATTTGGCTTCTTCAACAACAGGAATTTGTGATCCGTATAAAAACAGGGAAGGATGTTCGTGTTTCGTCCGTAGTTTACAAAAATGAACACACTGCGTTTTCGACTTGGAGAACTTGAAACCATTTTTATCAGTCCATTCTTCTATTCTTTTTAAATTTTGTTTTCATATTTTTTGAACGGTAACATATACAAAAATCATCAACATACAATGAACAATCAGTTTTGTCGTCCAAACATTGTACAATATTGTTTATTTTGATGTTAAATAGCGTAGTTGAAAGAATACTACCCTGTGGGACACCCTGTTCTTGATCATAGAAATCTGACAGGGTAGACCCCACACGCACCTGAAACATGCGCTCCCCTAAAAAGCTTTCAATAAAACTGGGAAGTTTTCCTCTTAAGCCAATGTTATGTAGATCTTTCAATATTCCATAACGCCATGTTGTATCATCTGTTTTCTCCAAGTCGAAAAAGACAGCCACTACGTGTTCTTTGTTAATAAAAGCATCTCGTATAAATGTTTCTAGTCTTATTAAATTGTCATTGGTACTACGTTCCGAACGAAAACCCGACTGATATTCTGAAATGAGGTTGTTGGACTCTAAGTACCAGACTAATCTCTTGTTTATCATTCTCTCCAATGTTTTACACAAACAACTTGTCAAAGCTATCGGACGATAATTTGTAGGTTCTGCATGATCTTTCCCTGGTTTCGGAATTGGTACAACTGTAGCTACACGCCAACTCTCAGGACAGACCCCCGTTTCCCAAATATTATTAAAGATATCTAAAAGTGTTGTAAGAGAACTTTTTGGCAGATGCTTAAGCATCTGATAATGAATTTCATCGGGGCCGGTTGCCGTATCATGTGATTTTTCAATGGCTTCAACGAGTTCGGATAAGTTAAAAGGTGTGTTGTATTCTTCGTGATTAAGGGATTTGAAGTTAAGATTTCTTTTCTCTTGGTCCTTTTTGAAATTTCTAAAAGTGTCAGAATAATTACGCGATGATGAATTTCTCAAGAATGTGTGACCAAGAGTATCTGAAATATCTTTTTTTGTTGAAGCTATTGTGTAAAACTAGAGGACGTTGTTTTTCCTGAAATTTTTCGTACCATATCCCAAACCTTTTTAATGGGGGTTTTGTAGTTCAATTTGGAGACATATTCTCTCCATGACTTTCGTTTGGAAGCTCGGATAGTTCGCCGAGCTTTAGCTCTAAAAACTTTTACGTCGTTTAGCTTTTCTGAAGTGGGACTTTTGCAGAACTTATTTAGAGCCAGTCATTATTAAACCAAGGCTTGCTTTTCTTAGTATTTGTGGAGGTCTTTGGAATGCATTGTTCTGATATATTAATAAGTGTATCTGTGAATTCAGAAACAATGTCGGATGATTCATTTAAGTGATCAACTGATAACTCTTCTTCACACATAGTCTGGAATAATTCCCAGTTGGCTTTATTCATTTTCCACTTCTGGTTACAGTCCTCATCTGGTTCGTTTACGCTCTCAATTATAACAGGGAAGTGATCACTTCCGCACTGATCATCATGAACAGACCAGTCATAGTCTAAGAAGAGAGATGAGTGACACAAAGAGAGATCTAAAGAAGACAAATGACCTGTCGCAGGGTGAAGATAAGTATAAGATTTATCATTCATCAAGCAAAGATCATTCCCTGCAATAAAATCTTCAATAAGTAGTCCTCTGTTGTTGTTATCTTTACAACCCCATAGAATGTTGTGACCATTAAAGTCGCCAACTAACAGATATGGAGACGGAAGTTGATCCAGCAATGAATCAAGATGTTCGGACTTTAAAGAAAATGAGGGTGGGATATATAGAGAGCAAATTGTAGTTTCTTTATCCAGAGAAACCGATACTGTTATCCAGAGAAACCGATACTGCTATAGCTTGTAGGTCTGTTTTTATTTTGATCTCCCTTTGTGGTAAACACGATTTAACAAAAATTGAACTGCCACCAGATGGTCTGTAACCATCAGGATATATATAGTTATATGTATTGAAACCTCTGACTTCAGTGTTGTCATCAGTTTTTAAAAAGGTTTCTTGCAAACAAAAAACCGATGGGTTTAATAACGAAATAAGTAATAAGAGTTCATTATAATTTGATTTAAGACCTCGACAATTCCATTGTATTATTTTGTGTTTTAAATCCATTTTATGGAGAGTTATATAAGGCTAGAAATTATGTTGGAGCTGCAATTGGTGATATTGATCTGTTATTACCACCTCGTGATGTTGTTGACCTCGATCTATTATGGCCACTTCGTGGTGATGGAGTTTCAGTGAACTCCATATCACTGTCACTCAAAGATCCGAATCTGTTCTGATATTTTATATGGTCTCTTTCCATTTTGCGTTGTCTGTCTGTTTGTTTTTGGGATGTTTGTTGTTTTTGTTGCTGTTTTTTTTAAATCATTTTTTATCATTTCCAAAGTAGTGTTTTTCAGTAATTTCTCTGTTTTGTTGTCTTTAATTTGCTGTGGTGGTTGTGTTTGTGTTTGGCTTTTAGGGTTGATTGGTTGTTCTTCAGTTTTCTTTTTCGATTTCAATTTTTCTAAAGGTGCTAGGCCTGGAATCGGATCTGTTTGAGTGACAGCATCCTCAACAGGTACCTTTTTTACAGGTGCCTGTGTGATGCTGGCATAGCTGACTCCGGGAATTGGGGTAGGCGACTCAACGATTTTCCGCGCTTCTGGGAAGGAGATGTTTCGTTTGTATTTAATTGTCAAAATTTCTTTTTCTTTGTGCCAAACGTGGCATTCTTTAGAGTAAGCGGAGTGTTTTTCTCCACAGTTTACACAACTAGGCTCGTTTTTGCACGTTTGCTCCGTGTGATTTGCTGGCTGACCACAATTTGCACAGATGGGGTCTTTTGTACACCTGTTTTCGTGGTGCCCATATTTCTGGCAATTGTGGCAGCGTAACGGATTTGGTATGTAGATGTCTACGCTTACTCTAAAGTATGCCACTTTGATGGTTTCTGGCAATGCTGGTTTGTTAAATGTTAATACAAATGTGTTCGTGTCTTTTAATTGTCCGTTTCGTTTAATCTTAAATCTTTTGACAGCTGTTACTCCTTGTGATCTTGTGCCTTCGAGAATCTCCTCCTCACTTGAATTCCTCAAATCTGGGCAACGAATTACCCCCTTTGAGGAGTTCAGTGAGGCATGAGGTACTACTCTCACTTTCATGTTATGGAATTCAGTAGTCCTAAGGAGATTCTCGGCGTGCGATCTTTTGTTGACCTCAAGGAGTAGTTGATTTGACCTAAAAAGTTTTTTAATGTTTTTCGGTTCACCAGCAATTCCTAAAATGACTTTTTGAATGACGAAGGGAGATAAAGAGGTTATGTTTCGATTTTCTTCTGTACTTTCAATTAGCAAGAAGCGCGGGAAATGTTGAGACGTGTCATTTGTTGTTGTTGTTGTTGTTGTGTTGTCATCCTTGTCCGATATATCATCATCTGATGTGTCGCATTGGGTCGATTTCTTTCTCTTTTTATCTTTCACCATGATGAAAAGAGTAACAAATTCGTCCTCTGTGCTCTCCGCCCACCGTGGAGCCCTACAAGGGAACACTTTTATTGAGTGGATTTCCTACCTCAAGTGTTAGAGATACACAGAAGATATACTCGTACGAGCAAGAAGCCGCACGATTGGTCCGTTAAGCCGCCGCCTTCTAGAAATGGAAAGATTATGAAAAGACTTTATGAGCAAACGGTGTGTATTCAGGTTGATACAAAAGACAAGGAAGAGACAGTAAAAGGTTATTTCTAGGGCTTGGCGCGACCAGCCGATTGACCGTGCCGGACCGCACGACCACCCGTCTTACCGAAGTCCAGGCCAAAGAGGTGTGTTGGGTACCCGAAGCACTGAACTCCGAAAACCCTCAGCCTCCAGGATCCCTTCATCCGGCTTACGGGACGCCACCCACGGCAAACGGGTGTTACTTCCTTTAGCTCTTCCCAGTGGGCACAAGGCCACAGCAGCAATGTGCCCAGTGAGAATTGAGCCCCCAGGGCCACGGCAAGGCAGGAAGTCTAATACCTGGGGGTAAAATGGAAAGAGACAATATAAAATTTCATAACAGATTCGTATCTTTGAGTGACAGTGATATGAAGTTCACTGAAACTGAAACTCCATCATCACCAAGTGGCAATAACAGATCGAGGTCAGCAACACCACGAGCTGGTGGTAGCAGATCTATATCACCAATTGCAGCTCCAAAATAGTTTCTAGTCTTAATCTCTTCATAAAATGGATTTAAAACACAAAATAACTCAATGGAATTGTCGATGTCTTAAATCAAATTATAATGAACTCTTATTACTTATTTCGTTATTTAACCCATCGGTTTTTTTGTTTGCAATAAACTTTTTTAAAAACTGATGACAACATTGATGTCAGGGGTTTCAATACATACAAGTATATCTATTCTGATGGTAACAAACCATCTGGTGGCAGTTCAATTTTCGTTAAATCATGTTTACCACAAAGAGAGATCAAATTAAAAACAGACCTACAAGCTGTAGCAGTATTGGTTTCTCTGGATAAAGAAACTACAATTTGCTCTCTATATATCCCACCCTCATTTTCTGTCAAGCCCGAACATCTTGACTCATTGCTGAGTCAACTTCAATCGCCATATCTTTTAGTTGGCGACTTCAATGGGGCTGTAAAGATATCAATAACAGAGGAGCACTTGTTGAAGATTTTATTGCAAAGAGCGATCTTTGCTTGATGAATGATAAATCTTATACTTACCTTCACCCTGCGACAGGTCATTTGTCTTCTTTAGATCTCCCTTTGTGTCACCCATCTCTCTTCTTGGACTATGACTGGTCTGTTCATGATGATCAGTGCGGAAGTGATCACTTCCCTATTATAATTTAGAGCGTAAAGGAACCAGATGAGGACTGTAACCAGAAATGGAAAATGAATAAAGCCGACTGGGAATTATTTCATAATTTATGTGAAGAAAAGTTATCAGTTGGTCACTTTAATGAATCATCCGACATTGTTTCTGATTTCACAGATCCACTTATTAATATAAGAATGTGTGACCAAGAGTATCTGAAATACCTTTTTTAGTTGAAGCTTTTGTGTCAAAACCAGTATTTAAATGTGTAAAACTAGAGGACTTTGTTTTTCCTGAAATTTTTCGTACCATATCCCAAACCTTTTTAATGGGGGTTTTGTAGTTCAATTTGGAGACATATTCTCTCCATGACTTTCGTTTGGAAGCTCGGATTGTTCGCCGAGCTTTAGCTCTAAAAACTTTCACGTCGTTTAGCTTTTCTGAAGTGGGACTTTTGCAGAACTTATTTAGAGCCTGTTTGCGCTTTTGAATAGCTTCTTTACAGTCATTATTAAACCAAGGCTTGCTTTTCTTAGTATCTGTGGAGGTCTTTGGAATGCATTGTTCTGATATATTAATTAGTTTATCTGTGAAATCAGAAACAATGTCAGATGATTCATTTAAGTGACCAACTGATAACTCTTCTTCACATAAATTACGGAATAATTCCCAGTCGGCTTTATTCATTTTCCATTTCTGGCTACAGTCCTCATCTTGTTCGTTTACGCTCTCAATTATAACAGGGAAGTGATCACTTCCGCACTGATCATCATGAACAGACCAGTCATAGTCCAAGAAGAGAGATGGGTGACACAAAGAGAGATCTAAAGAAGACAAATGACCTGTCGCTGGGTGAAGGTAAGTATAAGATTTATCATTCATCAAGCAAAGATCGCTCTTTGCAATAAAATCTTCAAAAAGTGCTCCTCTGTTATTGATATCTTTACAGCCCCATAGAATATTGTGACCATTGAAGTCGCCAACTAAAAGATATGGGGATGGAAGCTGACTCAGCAATGAGTCAAGATGTTCGGGCTTTAAAGAAAATGAGGGTGGAATATATAAAGAGCATATTGTAGTTTCTTTATCCAGAGAAACCGATACTGCTACAGCTTGTAGGTCTGTTTTTAATTTGATCTCTCTTTGTGGTAAACATGATTTAACAAGAATTGAACTGCCACCAGATGGTTTGTTACCATCAGAATAGATATAGTTGTATGTATTGAAACCCCTGACATCAAGGTTGTCATCAGTTTTTAAAAAAGTTTCTTGCAAACAAAAAAACGACGGGTTTAATAACGAAATAAGTAATAAGAGTTCATTATAATTTGATTTAAGACCTCGACAATTCCATTGTATTATTTTGTGTTTTAAATCCATTATTTGAAGAGATTAAGACTAGAAACTATATTGGAGCTGCAATTGGTGATATAGATCTGCTACCACCAGCTCGTGGTGTTGCTGACCTCGATCTGTTATTGCCACTTGGTGATGATGGAGTTTCAGCGAACTCCATATCACTGTCACTCAAAGATCCGAATCTGTTCTGGAATCTTATATTGTCTCTTTCCATTTTACGTTGTCTGTCTGTTTTTGAGACAATTGTTTTTTTCGGATCTTCCGATCCTTTATTAGTTCGACCCGAGTCGAGTTTCTCTTTTGCATGTGGCGCTGGCTTCGGTACGGTCGCTGTCGACCGATCCGAAGCAACCTGGATTGCGCCATTTGATAATTTGGTTGAACTTTGTGGTGCTGGAGTGGATTTACTCCATGCACCAGATTTTTTCAGTTCAGCTATGCATGATTCAACAGTCTGCGTTGCGGAGGTAGAAACTTGTACACCAGCACCCTTTGTGATGCTGGCGTAACTGGTCGTTGGTGTTGTGTATCGCTCGTCAACAATTTTCCGTGCTTCTGGGAATGTTAACCCTCTTTGGTATTTGACAGTAAGTATTTCTTTTTCTTTTTTCCATGCCGGACAATTTCGAGAGAAAACAGCATGCTTGCCACCACAATTGACGCATTTGGCCTCATTCTTACAGTTTTGATGGTTATCGACATGCTTTTCTTCACCACAATTTGGACAGAGTTGCTTCTTCTGACATCTGCTTTCGTGGTGGCCAAAAACCTGACACGAGTAACATCTGAGAGGGTTTGGTATACACCTCTACGTTAATTGAAAGGTAAGCTACTTTGATTTTCTTGGGCAGAACTGGTGTATTGAAAGTCAACTCACTCATATCGAGCCGGTCGTTAATCAGAGGTGGGCGAAAACCGGAGTACCCGGAGAAAAACCACCTGACCTTCCGTTGCAGAACTTGGCGTCTCACACGTGGCCCGAGCGAGGCTCGAACCTGCGGCGGTGAGAGACCTAATGACTAAGAGTCAGCGCTCTTATCCACTAGGCCACGGAGGCCCGTAGGATGTGTGTTTATGAGGTGTGACTGTTAGTGTATTAGATTGAAGGATGTTTATTAATACGGAACAGACTAAGCAGTTGTATATACCAGATTTCAAATTGTGGAATGATTATTTCGAGAAAAAGGTGAACAAGCAACAGGCTCACGAACACGCTTTGCAACCTTCTTGTTCTGGACAGTCAACCGACACGTCAAAAGTTCAGCTGAAATTGGTTTCACCTATCGCACGTCTGACAGACCAGGCGGAAAGTATCATGAAAACAGATGGTCACAAATCTGGCAAAAAGTTAAAACCAAGAAATATAAACCAAAGACGAAGTCAAAAGGGAAAAAGTCCCGCAGTCGCAAACAAATAACAAAGTCCGTATTTTTCTCAAAGAAAATTGAAGGATATATTTAGTAAAGGAAACAAACAGACTTTTGTTTTCTACGAAAAGACGAGAAAGGGGCAGAAAAAAGGGGAGATGTCAGTTTTGTCATCACTGAGCGCAAACGATAAAGCTCCAGAGGCTTTAAATCTGTTCTCCGTTCCTCCCAATCAAGTTGCAGTGCATGGGTACTACTATGAAGACATTAGACCAGTCTCACAGTTTCAGCAGACGCCTCTTGAGTTTGAAACAAATCTTCGTCTCCCCGTACATCAACCATAGTGCAGTTTATATTTTACTTTTGGTCCTCTGAGATCAGCATGAATATTCTGAGAAATCAGAAATAAATTATTGGTTATGACTCATATTCTAGACAGGCTTTTAACTATTTGGACCCCATTTTGATTTATATCAGTCTTTGAATAGACTGCCTATTCGAAATTCGCAAAATTGCAGTATGTTTTCTCTGGCTTTCCTTGCCTGATCATTACAGGGTCACTGATGAGGCTTCATTAGCCGAAACTACGTAGTATGACCCATTTTCTTTCTTATGAATGTTTTCATTGCTCTTAAAGGAACTCATTTTTGATTTTTATTTGCCTTCACTGCAGCTGGTGTTGTGCCGTGTGGCGGCCGTAAAACGTCTCCCCGTACATCAACCATAGTGCAGTTTATATTTTACTTTTGGTCCTTTGAGATCAGCGTGAATATTCTGAGAAATCAGAAATAAATTATTGGTTATGACTCATATTCTAGACAGGCTTTTAACTATTTGGACCCCATTTTGATTTATATCAGTCTTTGAATCGACTGCCTATTCGAAATTCGCAAAATTGCATTATGTTTTCTCTGGCTTTCCTTGCCGGATCATTACAGGGTCACTGATGAGGCTTTATTAACCGAAACTACGTAGTATGACCCATTTTCTTTCTTATGAATGTTTTCATTGCTCTTAAAGGAACTCATTTTTGATTTTTATTCAAGGCGACACCTATACCGATTTGTCGAAGAGCAAATTATTCCTTAGTCAGAATTCTGAAAGCTGATGGCAACAGAATTGATTAAACAGTGACTGTTTCTCCAGTGAATCTGTTTTTCCTCGCACTTTTCAAACAAGTCGACGTATACTTCAACAGGAGTCTCGTAAGTTCCAGCGGGGATACATACGCATTAAAAGCATACTTCAAGACCTTATTCAATTCAACGGCTGATGAAAAGTTTTATCTCATCCCGTATATACCTAGCGTCCCTTTGATGGGAGAGTGACAAACGGTGAAGATTCTGATCAGACGACAGAGCGCGGCGTATGATCTGCATTTTCATTGTTTGATTTTATGTCATTTAAATTTGTAAAACTAGCCACTAACAAAAACCGATCCCTGTACTCGGGAATGGACTGCTCCCCAAACCTATTAAGCGGACGATTCCATTGTCATATACGGGCTGATATATGGCCTATATCGTTATTCAAATGGTTATTCCGAGTTTGACCGTTGACATATTTGTTTATTTATTTTCAGGTAATTTTGGCTTGTTTGAACGGCATCAGCTAACGAAAGGCTCGAAACAGTTCGATATGGTCGGAACCCCTTTAAACGATTGTTTGCAATTAGATCGATATATGCTGAACGGGGTGCACCTGCGGATAGTGAGTTCTGTCTGATTGCTGGTGACGGTGAAGACGAAAACCAGACGGGGTAGCAGATTAGAATCGAGGACGCATTCCTCAGACTGACAAAACTGAAAATCAATCCTGCTATTCTGGTCAGTCACAGCAAAGTTTTGGAAGTATCTGCCAAATTTCCGTGTGAAATCTGATTTTAAAGTGGCGAATATTATTGCTAGCCAGAACTCTTTTCAGTGGGACATGATTACATTCATCGTATCTCCCGCGGACGGCTATCGTTGCATTTGTGAACAGTTCTGCGCTAGTTGGCGCTATAAACAAAAATCCGTTCAACTTTGATCACTTTGACTTAAAGCGTTTGTCAGTTTTGGTAAACGGTGTATCTACTCCCGGTGCACCGATTCAAGTAAACTATGACGTAACTGAAACCAGCGGTCTTTGTGTAATGGAAGTGTTTGATAGACTTTATGATGCTTACAGGCGCAAACATTAGCTAGGGGCTATAGGGGTTGCGGGTCATTTAGGAGTCGAACTGGCACGGAAAGACGTCAGAAATGGCTACGCCATTTATCTTTTCGATCTCGAGCCTGTCCTTAATGACGGTGTGTGCTTCGACTTGTTAAAAATTGGCACCCTTTCATTACACGCAACATTTAGCACTGCGTTGGAGACAAATGTGTCTTGCCTATTGTACCTCGAAACCTACGGTATGATAGACATAGACGAGTCAAGGGTAGTAAGATTGATCTAAAGTGCACCGTGTGCTTGAACTAGTCAGAAACGTTGTCATTTTTCTTACCCTTTGTTTGTGCATATATCCGTGTCGAATTGAAATCAAGAGATCATGTATTTTCAGTAGTAGCTATGTACATATTAAACGGCGTGTAGTATAAAATTGAATTGTTTGTTGTAATTGTTTGCGAATACCGTAAAGACATTATATACAGTAATATTCCAATGTTATGACCACCTTTGGGAATTTAAGACCACTTTTGAACAGTTTCAAAGGTGGGCCCAAACGAGAGGAAGTTGTGTGCAGAAAACACGAAGGTGGTGTAATTATACCCTTCTTAATAAGCTTTTTAAAACAGATTGTCTTAATTTTAGGTGGTCTAAATAGCGGAATTTCAATGTATTTGTGAGACCATCTTTGGACACCAAAAACGAATTCATGTGTTGAGCGTAAACCCTGATCAGACGCCGCTTTCTGGTGCATAAGACCCATCAATTATTGTATTGTAAGCAAACATTGCAGACCCTGATCAGACACCGCGTTCTGTGGCGTCTGATCAGGGCCTGCACCATTTGCTAGATTCAACACATGATTTCTGAACAGTTAAGCCTGCTGAGTCTGAGAAGCCCTTCAGAAGAGGGAACGTCGGCTTAAAGCAGCAGGCTCGGCAATCAAAGTACCCCAACATCGAACAACAAAGGCGCTAACAAGATTGCGCGGATGCGCAGCCTGCCCTGCGTCTTAGCTGACTTGGTTCGAGTTTATAAAACTAGTTTTCATGCTCAACTCGCTTGAGCTTGAGTTTTTACCTGTTCATCAATCTTAAAATGCCATGCCGACTTTAGCATTTCAAAATTTCTGAACGGGGCGAAAAGCGTTTTCTGCCGATCTGCGCAGAAATGTTTTCTGAGCATCGCATATGTTATTGTCATTTGCGTTGAGCATGAAAACAAGTTTTATTTACTCGAAGCCAGTGTGTATACCGATCAGACAAACAAACAGTGTCGACGCGCAGCAGGCGCTGCTTATCAGTTTTCCCATAACGAAAACACGCCTATTCAAGTATATTGATAATTTTACCAAGAGAAAAAAAAAATCCAATATTTTTTTTTATAATTCTGCTGAAAAAAATGATTGTGGGTAATCGTTAGAACCGCGTCGCCGAGGCGGATCTAACGAGTACCCTCAATCTTTTTCAGTTGTAACGAGTACCCACAATCTTTTTCTGAGGAGAAATACGGAAAATAAAGAAAACCCCAGTTTTTCTCTAGAAAATTGTGGTTTCAGGGGGTAAAAATTATGTCGGCGTGTGTTCGTGATAAAAGGCTTATACTTCATTGTTAAAATCAGTATTAGCATGTGATGACAAATCAAAAGGCAAGATAAAGCGATTGTGAAAGCGTTATTTTAATTGTCGAAAAATAACGAAACGATGACATTACAAAACAAATTGAAAAACAAAGTTGAGTGAAATAATAAAAACAATGAACAAAACAACAAATAATAATATAGAAAGATCCTCGCTATGAAATATCAAAACACTCATTGTCTCTGTCCCAGACGCAATACATTAGTTTATATACGTCCTTCGTTCTATGATAATTGTCAATATCATGCACCATACCAAAATCTAGTTTGAAACGTATCGCCCAAAACGCAGGGTTATTTACAGTCGCAGCGTAAGTATTTACAACACTGACTCAGGCGCATAGTCTCCTTCGAGGTGAGGTATTTACAAACACGCATTATCTGTTCAGCTGGGAGCGCTGTCAGTCACAGTTCCATGAGAGTTTCTTCGTCATCAGAGGTACTGGCGAAACTCGGCTGCCTTACCAGGTCCTTCATGGGCAACAGAGGCGTTCCTGATGGCGGAATCCTATCCTCCTCATCTCCTTCCGCGCCGACAGAATCATAGTATAGTTTTCTTTTTGCCGGTGGAAGTGGCGTATGTCCCTCTGTGGCTTAACCGTTCTTTCTTCGCGCTGTAGAGAAGAGTTCGCCTCGCTTCAGAGACTAACTGAACCTTGGCCAGCAGTTTCATCAGGGATCTGTACCCTAGGGTGATACCCATCCCGTCACTGCGCGATCTTCGCAATGATGACGTCGCCTGATCTCTGCATTTTAGCCTAAAAAATGTCAAGGACAGGGATGCCTTGGGTGAAGATTCCATTGTTGCCGTTGTGCGTGATGAAATGCAGTCTCAGCGAATGTCTGTTATAACGTCGACTGAATCGCAGTACAAAATACGTATTAAGTATGCCACAATTAGTAATGGAAGCACGGTACCCGATTGGTCCGAAGTCTTTCGGACACGCCTATCATTACGTTCAGAGTAAGTATTTTGTCAGTAATTTCGTTCTCAAAATGCTAGGGCTATTCACACCTTTTCACGCGTCTTCGTTTTCTATTTTGTAGTGGCCGAAACTAAGAGAGAAAATTTCGTTCAATTAGTACCTCTTTAAATCCACGGGTGTTAATAGGCGCCTTCGTGAGGACACCTGGTATAGAGTCTGTCCGTAATTACTGAGCTCCCGCACGTTTTGAACTTGACATTGTTCCTGCAATAAGCAGTTTTTGTACATTTCATGCGAAAGCCTTTTCGTCGACCCCTTGAGCGTTTGTTTGTAGTCACTGTCCGTCCGTAGCGAATAGCATTTCGGACTGACAGCGCAAAATTCGATGCATATGGCAGCGCCGAGTTCGCATTTAACACACCCCGGTTTCATTTTGTTAGAATCATCCTTTAGCACGTGGTTTTCTGGCAGATTTGAAATGTCGAAGAGACTGGAATGCGCCTTCATGGTGCTATTTACGTCATTGTAACCAAGTATGGGTAACAGAAAACTGTCAGTATCCTGCATTAGTAAAGACACCTGCCAATCTTTGAACGCGGGCGTGATAAACTCGTAATAAAGTTTCCAGTTTAGCGAGTTCTAACACACAGAAGCCCACTGCGTAGGGTCTGTTCAGCAAAACCCTCTCCTTGTGCATCTGCACAGCGGCCAGGTCTTGACCGAATTCATGCAGGGTAGCGAACGTAGGGAGTGACACCAGTTTATGTAGTTTCTCCGGTGTCGTACATATCCGCATGTCCTTGTGACCTCTAACGCACTCCAGTAATTTACCTGCAACAAGCACACGAACAAAATGAGCATAGTCATTAAGAAAACGCGCCTATGCAAAGTGACTGAAAATTTTACAACCAAGAAATGAACATTTTAAACAACAACAAAAAACCCTGATACTTTTCATATTTCTGCTCAAAAACATATATTGTGGGCACCCGTTAGGACCGCCTCAACGAGACGGTTCCAGCGACTTGCCACATAGTATTTGTGGGTACTCATTAGAACCGTCCACAAATACTGTGATGAAAAGGTCAAAAATAAACATTTTCAGCGACGAAGGGGACATAACACCATCAGTAATGGACCCACATTGCTAGTTTTTGAACTCATCCAAGCTTTTAACCTTGACTTGCCTGAACTTAAGTTTCAGGAAGATCCAATCAAAACTGAAGAGTCTATGGTGATGACAAGGTAAAAAAAAAATCGGCATTTCCAGCAATCAAAGTGATGTAACTCTATGAAAAATGGGCCGACTTGGCCGATTTTTAAACTCATCCGAGTTTTTATCCCCAGCCACATTACATAAGTTTCAGAAAGATCCAAAACTGAAGGAGCTACGGTGATGGCAAGGTCAAAAATAGGAACTTTCAGCAATCAAACGGACATAACTCTATGATAAATGGGCCGACTTGGCCAGTTTTCAAACTCATCCAAATTTTATTTCCAGCCACCTTACATATAAGTTTCAGAAAGATCCGTTCCAAACTGAAGGGGCTACTGTGAATACAAGGTCAAAAATCGGCATTTTCAGCAATCAAAGGGACGTAACTATTATGATAAATGGGCAGACTTGGCCGGTATTCGAACTTATCCGAGGTTTTATCCCCAGCCGCCTTACAGATGAGTTTCAGAAAAATCCGATTAAAACTGAAGGGGCTACGGTGATGACAGGGTCAAAAAACGGCATTTTCAGCAATCAAAGGGACGTAACTACGATAAATGGGCCGACTTGGCCGGTTTTCGAACTCATCCGAGGTTTTATCCCCAGTCACCTTACATGTAAGGTTCTGAAAGATCCGATCAAAACTGAAGGCGCTACGGGGATGACAAGCATTTTCCCATGGTAAGTCTATGGGACCTTGTGGTTGCCATAGCAACCAAAGTTTTAGAGCGATTTCGAAAAAAAAGTTTGTCATCAATGCCCCACCAGCGGCATGCTACAGATGAGAAATGATTGAGATCAGCCTGCAGGCAAGAGATATAGCTGCTCAAAAGTGTGGGCGGACGACGAAGGACCCACTATACTATAAGCTCCTCTGAGCCTTCGGCCCAGGTGAGCTAAAAATTGATAGAGCCCCACCCCACAAGCCCTTTACAGTGTCTTCAGTACGAACGAAGATTCTCGGTATTTAACACAGAAATGCTTTTGAAACAGCATATTTGGGAAAATCATATTGCATATAAAAAATAAAACACGGTTTCACGGAAAATCCGTGGCAGATTACGTTTTTAAAAATTTGTTGCGAAAGGACGGACTGACGCACATTGAAAAAGGGAGGTTTGAGAGAATTGTTCTCTCAAGGTGTTTCACGACACCAATTGGAGTAGATGAGTGCGAAAGGTCGCTCTTCATAGGCAAGGCCATTGTAGCGGAAAACGGTACGGTCGTGACAAGCTGTCCAACCAGGCGGATACATTGAGGTAAATTGTTCTGCGATATTTGTGTTTGAGTCTGGTAACAGTATTCCACGAGCCCTTGTGCCAGCAGAGACTCTGATCAGCCCGTGTTCCTACGCAAAGACTGGTCAGATTGTTTTTGCTGTGTGCCGCTCAGACTTTGTGCATACAAAGGCAGATCTGCGCCATCGTTGGGTGCACATGTAAATTGATGATGATGATGATGATTTCGTGTTTAACGACGCGTCAACCCTCTTTGTGGGTCATAAGCGTCAAACAGTTAATGGTTAAACGGCAAGAATAATTATGATGATATTAAAAGTAAAAAGTCAGAATGATAATGTATAAAAATCTGAAACAGTTAAATCTTATGAAAAAGTCCAATTTCTTTTAAGAATAAAATAATATTATCAACAGGTACATCTCGAAACAGTTGTTGCAAAGTGTCAGCTTTGAAATATAAAATACGTGAGGGTGAAAAGTCAACACAGTCAATTAAGATATGTTTCACAGTGAATGGCTGATCACAACCTTCACAAGAAGGCTGATCATCACCATTAAAAATATAAGAATGAGTAACTCTAGTATGGCCGATGCGCAGTCGTGTTAATACTACGTCCTCTTTTCTGGAAAACTGTGGAGGAGAGCATTTTGTACTAACGACAGGTTTAATGGCATGGAGTTTGTTATTTATTGCACGGTCCCATTCGCCTTGCCATTCCGACAAGATGTATCTGTTGATAAATGGTTTAAAATTATTAAAAGGAATTTTAAAAACAGATGGATCAAGATTGAGCGATTCCTTTGCTTTCTTGTCAGCATATTCATTGCCGACAATGCCAATATGGCTCGGAAGCCAACAAAACAAGATTTGGTGTGTTTTAGAAATTTCATGATGTTTTTCGATCAATTTTTGAATTTGAGGATTTTTAGATGATGAATGGTCTAAAGCCTTAAGCACAGAAAGTGAATCAGAAAATATAATTGCTTTTTGAATTGTTGAAGAACTGATAAAATCTAAAGCAAGGTCTATTGCTTTGGCTTCAGCTGTAAAAATAGATGAACCATCTGGAAGGCGCATGGTTTTGTGCGTATCTTTAGAAACATACGCACAACCAACTTTATCTCCTTCTTTGGAACCATCAGTATAGACTTGCTGGTAATCATCGTAACGTGACTGCAGTACCTGAAAGTTTTGTTTGAGAAGTATCGGATTTGATTCGGATTTTTTGCCATCATGTAAGTCGAACAGAATAGAAGGTTGTTTAATACACCAAGATGGAACTTCGGCGGTTTCATGTTTTTGAATATTTTTAAGGTCGATACCTGAATTTTCCAGCAGTGGTAAAATACGTAATCCAAAAGGTTTAATTGCTGTGGGTTTAGTTTCATACCTATCTACAAATTGAGGTGGAAATGAAATTTCGAATGCCGGGTTAGATGGATTTGCAGCAAGTCTAATAGCATACTGAAGAGAAAGTTTCTCTCTGCGCGAGGTTAAAGATGGTTCAAGTACGGAAGGCTCCCATGGCCAGACGAAGGCCTTGGTGATGGATAGTATCCAAGGATTTTAAATAGGACTTTCTGGCAGAACCATAAACGACAGACCCATAATCTAATTTAGATCTTATTAAAGACCGGTAAAGATGTAATAAAGTATACCGATCTGCTCCCCAGCTTGTATGAGCTAAAACTTTCAAAAGATTCAAAGCTTTTAAGCATTTCGCTTTAAGATATTTAATATGGGGAATAAAAGATAACTTTTGATCAAATATGACCCCAAGAAATTTGGCTTCTTCAACAACAGGAATTTGTGATCCGTATAAAAACAGTGAAGGATGTTCGTGTTTCTTCCGTAGTTTACAAAAATGAACACACTGCGTTTTCGACTTGGAGAACTTGAAACCATTTTTATCAGTCCATTCTTCTATTCTTTTTAAATTTTGTTGTAACTTTCGTTCAATTGTTTTCATATTTTTTGAACGGTAACATATACAAAAATCATCAACATACAATGAACAATCAGTTTTGTCGTCCAAACATTGTACAATATTGTTTATTTTTATGTTAAATAGCGTAGTTGAAAGAATACTACCCTGTGGGACACCCTGTTCTTGATCATAGAAATCGGACAGGGTAGACCCCACACGCACCTGAAACATGCGCTCCCCTAAAAAGCTTTCAATAAAACTGGGAAGTTTTCCTCTTAAGCCAATGTTATGTAGATCTTTCAATATTCCATAACGCCATGTTGTATCATATGCTTTCTCCAAGTCGAAAAAAGACAGCTACTACGTGTTCTTTGTTAATAAAAGCATCTCGTATAAATGTTTCTAGTCTTATTAAATTGTCATTGGTACTACGTTCCGAACGAAAGCCCGATTGATATTCTGAAATGAGGTTGTTGGACTCTAAGTACCAGACTAATCTCTTGTTTATCATTCTCTCCAATGTTTTACACAAACAACTTGTCAAAGCTATCGGACGATAATTTGTAGGTTCTGCATGATCTTTCCCTGGTTTCGGAATTGGTACAACTGTAGCTACACGCCAGCTCTCAGGACAGACCCCCGTTTCCCAAATATGATTAAAGATATCTAAAAGTGTTGAAAGAGAACTTTTTGGCAGATGCTTAAGCATCTGATAATGAATTTCATCGGGGCCGGTTGCCGTATCATGTGATTTTTCAATGGCTTCAACGAGTTCGGATAAGTTAAAAGGTTTGTTGTATTCTTCGTGATTGTGGGATTTGAAGTTTAGATTTCTTTTCTCTTGGTCCTTTTTGAAATTTCTAAAAGTGTCAGAATAATTACGCGATGATGAATTTCTCAAGAATGTGTGCCCAAGAGTATCTGAAATATCTTTTTTTGTTGAAGCTATTGTGTCATATTCAGTATTTAAATGTGTAAAACTAGGGGACTTTGTTTTTCCTGAAATTTTTCGTACCATATCCCAAACCTTTTTAATGGGGGTTTTGTAGTTCAATTTGGAGACATATTCTCTCCATGACTTTCGTTTGGAAGCTCGGATTGTTCGCCGAGCTTTAGCTCTAAAAACTTTTACGTCGTTTAGTTTTTCTGAAGTGGGACTTCTGCAGAACTTATTTAGAGCCTGTTTACGCTTTTTAATAGCTTCTTTACAGTCATTATTAAACCAGGGCTTGCTTTTCTTAGTATTTGTGGAGGTCTTTGGAATGCATTGTTCTGATATATTAATAAGTGTATCTGTGAAATCAGAAACAATGTCGGATGATTCATTAAATTGATCAAATGATAACTCTTCTACACATAAATTATGGAATAATTCCCAGTCGGCTTTATTCATTTTCCACTTCTGGTTACAGTCCTCATCTGGTTCGTTTACGCTCTCAATTATAACAGGGAAGTGATCACTTCCGCACTGATCATCATGAACAGACCAGTCATAGTCTAAGAAGAGAGATGGGTGACACAAAGAGAGATCTAAAGAAGACAAATGACCTGTCGCTGGGTGAAGGTAAGTATAAGATTTATCATTCATCAAGCAAAGATCGCTCTTTGCAATAAAATCTTCAACAAGTGCTCCTCTGTTATTGATATCTTTACAGCCCCATAGAATATTGTGACCATTGAAGTCGCCAACTAAAAGATATGGCGATGGAAGTTGACTCAGCAATGAGTCAAGATGTTCGGGCTTTAAAGAAAATGAGGGTGGAATATATAAAGAGCAAATTGTAGTTTCTTTATCCAGAGAAACCGATACTGCTACAGCTTGTAGGTCTGTTTCTAATTTGATCTCTCTTTGTGGTAAACATGATTTAACAAGAATTGAACTGCCACCAGATGGTTTTTTACCATCAGAATAGATATAGTTGTATGTATTGAAACCCCTGACATCAATGTTGTCATCAGTTTTTAAAAAAGTTTCTTGTAAACAAAACGAAATAAGTAATAAGAGTTCATTATAATTTGGTTTAAGACCTCGACAATTCCATTGTATTATTTTGTGTTTTAAATCCATTTTATGAAGAGATTAAGACTAGAAACTATATTGGAGCTGCAATTGGTGATATAGATCTGCTACCACCAGCTCGTGGTGTTGCTGACCTCGATCTGTTATTGCCATTTGGTGATGATTGAGTTTCAAACTCCATATCACTATCACTCAAAGATCCGAATCTGTTCTGGAATTTTATATGGTCTCTTTCCATTTTACGTTGTCTCTCTGTTTGTTTTTGAGACAAGTGTTGTTTCTTCGGATCTTCTGATCCCTTAATAGTTCGACCTAAGTCGAGTTTCTCTTTTGCATGCGGCGCTGGCTTCGGTACGGTCGCTGTCGACCGATCCGAAACAACCTGGATTGCGCCATTTGATAAACTGGTTGAAGTTTTTGGTGCTGGAGTGGATTTACTCCATGCACCAGATTTTTTCAGTTCTGCTATGAATGATTCAGCAGTCTGTGTTGCGGAGCTGGATACTTTTACACCAGCACCCTTTGTGATGCTGGCGTAACTTGTGGTTGGTGTTGTGTATCGCTCATCAACAATTTTCCGCGCTTCTGGGAATGTTATCCCCCTTTGGTATTTGACAGTGAGTATTTCTTTTTCTTTTTTCCATGCCGGACAATCTCGAGAGAAAACAGCATGCTTGTCACCACAATTAACGCATTTGGCCTCATTTTTGCAGTTTTGATGGTTATCGACATGTTTTTCCTCACCACAATTTGGACAGAGTTGTTTCTTCTGACATCTGCTTTCGTGGTGACCAAAAACCTGACAATGATAACATCTGAGAGGGTTTGGTATATACACCTCTACGTTAACAGATAGATATGCAACTTTTATTTTCTTGGGCAGAACTGGTGTATTAAATGTCAACACGTAGGTACTTGTTGGCTTTAATACACCACTTCTACGAACTTGGATGTTACGTACACCAATGACGCCTTCATCTCTTAAATTCTCAACAATCTCGGCATCGTTGCACGGACGTAGCTCTGGGCTGCGGATGACACCTTTACATGAATTGAGTGTTTTGTGCAACGATACTTTGACGTTGAGATCGAAGAGCTTTGTGGTACCAAGCAGGTTTTTGACCTGCTGCTCTCTTTCGACTTCCAAGAGGAGATCACCTGACTTCAGTTTTTTTATACTTTTTGGATGTCCGGCAATGGACACTAAACTCTTTTCGATAACAAAGGGTGATAAATCTGACACCGTACGTGTATCATCGCGTGATGTCATCACCAAGAAGCGTGGAAAAGTGTTGAGCTTTGGAGTTTCAACTTGCTGACTAGACTGCTGACTTGATTGCTGACTTGACTTCTGACTTGACTTCTGACTGGGTTCATCCGTTTCGGATGAATCCTCGTCTTTTTTACGTTTAGCTGCGTTGCGGTTATGTTTTTTTCCATGAGGCATAAGGAAAAAATTCTAGTTTCGTCCCAAGTGCTCTCCGTGTAGTCCTACAAGGGAACACCATAATGGAGTGGTTATCCAACTCGCAGGTGTTAGAGATACACGTGAGATATACTCGTATAAACAAAATGCCTACACGATTGATCCGTTTAGCCACCGCCTTCTAGAGATAAAAAGACAGAAAAGGGTAAGGTAAATGGGCATATGGTTGGTATCAGGAAAGATACAAAAAGAGTTGAAGAGAAAGCAAAGCGGTATCTCTAGGGCTCGGCGCGACCAGCCGATTGACCGTGCCGGACCGCACGGCCACCCGTCTACACCGAAAAGCCAGGCCAAAGAGGCGTGTTGGGTACCTGAAGCACCGCCACCTCAGGTAACCCTCAACCTCCAGGATCCCTTCTTCCGGCTTACAGGACGCCACCCACGGCAAACGGGTGGTACTTCCTTTAGCTCTTCCCAGTGGGCACAAAGACCACAGCGGTAATGTGCCCAGTGGGAATTGAGCCCCCAGGGCCACGGCAAGGCAGGAAGTCTAATACCTGGGGGCACATGTAAATTGAAGGAATTGCTTTGCTTCGGCTAGAACTTTAATCTTTTCACGGAAGAGCGAACAGCACATGCGCTAATCAGAATGCGCAGGTCAGCGGGAGCATATGTTAATAGAGGATTCGATGTGAAATAACGAGAACACGCCTATTTAATTCTAACACCCCTCAAACCCCAATTTTATGCAGTAGAATTGGGGTTTTTAGGGGTAACAATGATTGTGGGTACTCGTTAGAACCGTCTCGTCGATGCGGTTCTAACGAGTACCTACAATCCATGTGTTGAACAGCTATAACAATACAAATAATAATATATATATATAGGAATTTTTAATCCGATAATTTTCATTTTGGTGGTTGGTTTGTAAATATGAATAGGCCTGTTTTCGTAATGCGCGGCTCATTCTTGCACTCACTCTGATAAGAGGACCAATGAAAGCGCTGACCAGACAGTGCTGTTCCTGAATGAAACGCATAATTAAACAATGTTCAGCGGTTCTTTATATTGGAAGTGGCATGTTTTCGACTTTGATTTGGCTGGCTATTATTATTATTACTGTTGATGATGATGTTGTAATTGTGGTTGTTGTTATTGTTTTCTTGTTGTTTTCTTTTTCGCGTGCATTTGCCGTCTCTGGCAGAAGTGAATAAGAAATGTAATCTGTTCAATCCTCACTTTTAAATTTAACCCATTTATTCAGGTGATATTGGCAAACAGTGAAGATCCAGATCGCGCACACACACACAAAAAAAAACTTACAAATGATATAGATCAATCCAAGTTTTCGATTGTCATGCGATGATTGGTTTAAGTATTATTTGGTATTTTTCTTGCAAATACATGAAAGTTTACGCAAAATATTGGACCACAGTAATTTCCGTGGAGGACTGCCAAGGAGCTCACCTCTGGACGGGCAGTGACCTTTTGATCACTGAACTTCGGGGTCGGGCCATAAGTGTCCAGTTGGCAAGGACCACCATGACGTGCACAAACATACCAGCTGGCACAGAAGCTGTCCTGAACGGCATCAAATGTGTAAGTAAGATGTTTTGGCCTATTTTATTGCCTCCTCATTGGCATACGACGTTGAAAAATTCGTCTGAAAATTATCAAGACGTTGTTTCATCATTGTGCGCCTGCTTCATCAATTGCATGAGCAACAGTTCAGGAAAATCAATTTATTTAATTATTTATTTACGTTGCTTATTTATTTATTTATTTCGATATTCACTATATAAGGAAATGACCATGCAAAGAAGTCGTTTCATATATTTATTTGTTTACCAAAAGTTTGTTTGTTTGTTTGATTTGAGGTTTAACGTCCCCGTCAACACTGTAAAGGTCATTTTGGAGACGTTGCTTCCAATTTTGTGGGACTTTTACCCGACATTGAGATGAAATTACATTTCAAGCCCTGTCGCCCAATGAAACCAATAGGGTTTATAAGCATGGACGGTCCGACACACACCGATTTGCCTGGGCAGGCTTAGATCCTCTAAGCAGTTTACCAGTACACGTGTGTGGTCAGATTCAGCTCTGCGTGGAAGCATCATGCAGTCCATATATTTCTTCAAGCCCCGACGGGCGGGGGCCGTTTACCAAAAGTAAAATTTCTTACAATTCAACTATCAATATTCCTAGCGTAGATTGTGGGTGCTCTATAGAACTGCTTTATTTATGCGATTCTAACGAGTACCCACAACCTATATCTTAGAGCGGAATTACAGAATAAAAGAAGACATACCCCCTGTAACCCCCAGTTTTCTCTTCATATATACTTGGGGATTCAGAATGGGGTCGTAACACGGACTGATCATGATGAACGAATTTGGTGTTTTTTTGTTGTTGTTGTTGTTTTTTTTTTTTGTTATGCGAAAATATACTCAGAGGCAATAAAAAGCATACACTTTTTGATTTAGAATACCAGATCTTATATTGCTGTCTGTAATAAAATATGCCCATGTCCGCTTTTCCCAAACGTCCAAGTTTGTAAAACTCCAATTCTTTTCCTGTAACAGTCATCCATGATGGATATATTGCCCTTAATTGAAAATCAATATTTCCAATAAAATATCATGTTGTACGCGACATTCAAATCTGTGCACACCGCAAAAGTCATGTTCGAATGTTCATCGATAAGACCACATCATTACTTTGCCATTAAACCCAAACAAACAGCTTCAAACTCAATTGGAATTTCAGCCTGTTCCGGATTATCTCCCTTTCAATTAAAATCATAGTGAATTAAATGAGTCTTTTTCTCACATCGTGAAAGAGATATTCATTTGAAACTTTCGCATACTTATTGTTTTGCTCGTCACCTTTATGTTTACTTCATAGTAATGATGATGATGATGATTTCGTGTTTAACGACGCGTCAACCCTCCTGGTGGGTCATAAGCGTCAGTCGGTTAACGGTTAAACGGCATGAATAATTATGATGATATTAAAAGTAACAAGTCAGAATGATAATGTATAAAAATCTGAAACAGTTAAATCTTATGAAAAAGACCAATTTCTTTTAAGAATAAAATAATGTTATCAACAGGTACATCTCGAAACAGTTGTTGCAAAGTGTCAGCTTTGAAATATAAAATACGTGAGGGTGAAAAGTCAACACAGTCAATTAAGATATGTTTCACAGTGAATGGCTGATCACAACCTACACAAGAAGGCTGATCATCACCATTAAAATATAAGAATGAGTAACTCTAGTATGGCCGATGCGCAGTCGTGTTAATACTACGTCCTCTTTTCTGGAAAACTGTGGAGGAGAGCATTTTGTACTAACGACAGGTTTAATGGCATGGAGTTTGTTATTTATTGCACGGTCCCATTCGCCTTGCCATTCCGACAAGATGTATCTATTGATAAATGGTTTAAAATTATTAAAAGGAATTTTAAAAACAGATGGATCAAGATTGAGCGATTCCTTTGCTTTCTTGTCAGCATATTCATTGCCGACAATGCCAATATGGCTCGGAAGCCAACAAAACAAGATTTGGTGTGTTTTAGAAATTTCATGATGTTTTTCGATCAATTTTTGAATTTGAGGATTTTTAGATGATGAATGGTCTAAAGCCTTAAGCACAGAAAGTGAATCAGAAAATATAATTGCTTTTTGAATTGTTGAAGAACTGATAAAATCTAAAGCTAGGTCTATTGCTTTGGCTTCAGCTGTAAAAATAGATGAACCATCTGGAAGGCGCATGGTTTTGTGCGTATCTTTAGAAACATACGCACAACCAACTTTATCTCCTTCTTTAGAAACATACGCATAACCAACTTTATCTCCTTCTTTGGAACCATCAGTATAGACTTGCTGGTAATCATCGTAACGTGATTGCAGTACCTGAAAGTTTTGTTTGAGAAGTATCGGATTTGATTCGGATTTTTTGCCATCATGTAAGTCGAACAGAATAGAAGGTTGTTTAATACACCAAGATGGAACTTCGGCGGTTTCATGTTTTTGAATATTTTTAAGGTCGATACCTGAATTTTCCAGCAGTGGTAAAATACGTAATCCAAAAGGTTTAATTGCTGTGGGTTTAGTTTCATACCTATCTACAAATTGAGGTCGAAATGAAATTTTGGATGCCGGGTTAGATGGATTTGCAGCAAGTCTAATAGCATACTGAAGAGAAAGTTTCTCTCTGCGCGAGGTTAAAGATGGTTCACCTGCTTCTACATAAAGGCTTAATACGGGAGAAGTACGGAAGGCTCCAATGGCCAGACGAAGGCCTTGGTGATGGATAGTATCCAAGGATTTTAAATAGGACTTTCTGGCAGAACCATAAACAACAGACCCATAATCTAATTTAGATCTTATTAAAGACCGGTAAAGATGTAATAAAGTATACCGATCTGCTCCCCAACTTGTATGAGCTAAAACTTTCAAAAGATTCAAAGCTTTTAAGCATTTCGCTTTAAGATATTTAATATGGGGAATAAAAGATAACTTTTGATCAAATATGACCCCCAAGAAATTTGGCTTCTTCAACAACAGGAATTTGTGATCCATATAAAAACAGGGAAGGATGTTCGTGTTTCTTCCGTAGTTTACAAAAATGAACACACTGCGTTTTCGACTTGGAGAACTTGAAACCATTTTTATCAGTCCATTCTTCTATTCTTTTTAAATTTTGTTGTAACTTTCGTTCAATTGTTTTCATATTTTTTGAACGGTAACATATACAAAAATCATCAACATACAATGAACAATCAGTTTTGTCGTCCAAACATTGTACAATATTGTTTATTTTGATGTTAAATAGCGTAGTTGAAAGAATACTACCCTGTGGGACACCCTGTTCTTGATCATAGAAATCTGACACGGTAGACCCCACACGCACCTGAAGCATGCGCTCCCCTAAAAAGCTTTCAATAAAACTGAGAAGTTTTCCTCTTAAGCCAATGTTATGTAGATCTTTCAATATTCCATAACGCCATGTTGTATCATATGCTTTCTCCAAGTCGAAAAAGACAGCTACTACGTGTTCTTTGTTAATAAAAGCATCTCGTATAAATGTTTCTAGTCTTATTAAATTGTCATTGGTACTACGTTCCGAACGAAAGCCTGATTGATATTCTGAAATGAGGTTGTTGGACTCTAAGTACCAGACTAATCTCTTGTTTATCTTTCTCTCCAATGTTTTACACAAACAACTTGTCAAAGCTATCGGACGATAATTTGTAAGTTCTGCATGATCTTTCCCTGGTTTCGGAATTGGTACAACTGTAGCTACACGCCAGCTCTCAGGACAGACCCCCGTTTCCCAAATATTATTAAAGATATCTAAAAGTGTTGTAAGAGAACTTTTAATGAATTTCATCGGGGCCGGTTGCCGTATCATGTGATTTTTCAATGGCTTCAACGAGTTCGGATAAGTTAAAAGGTTTGTTGTATTCTTCGTGATTAAGTGATTTAAAGTTTAGATTTCTTTTCTCTTGGTCCTTTTTGAAATTTCTAAAAGTGTCAGAATAATTACGCGATGATGAATTTCTCAAGAATGTGTGCCCAAGAGTATCTGAAATATCTTTTTTTGTTGAAGCTATTGTGTCAAATTCAGTATTTAAATGTGTAAAACTAGAAGACTTTGTTTTTCCTGAAATTTTTCGTACCATATCCCAAACCTTTTTAATGGGGGTTTTATAGTTCAATTTGGAGACATATTCTCTCCATGACTTTCGTTTGGAAGCTCGGATTGTTCGCCGAGCTTTAGCTCTAAAAACTTTTACGTCGTTGAGCTTTTCTGAAGTGGGATTTTTGCAGAACTTATTTAGAAAAGTAGAAGTAAAACAAAGATCAGGAATTGATACAATTAACTTACTCCATCCATAAAAGACACCAAAGGGAAAGAAATACAAACATTAAGCGACCAGACCATAATGGAAACCTAAACAAAGGAAGGCCATATGGACAGTTACTTTCCCACAAAATGGCCATATGGCCATCCAAAATTAAAAGACACAAGTGATACACACAGTAAGTAACAAACAACAACATAAATAAATCGCCACGGAAGAGCCGCCTTGGAACGGTCAGTGGAAGATTTCCACTGGGGGGCTTAAATCGATTTTACGTGGCCACAATCCTCGCCCTTACTTCCTGTTTACGCTTTTTAATAGCTTCTTTACAGTCATTATTAAACCAAGGCTTGCTTTTCTTAGTATTTGTGGAGGTCTTTGGAATGCATTGTTCTGATATGTTAATAAGTGTATCTGTGAAATCAGAAACAATGTCGGATGATTCATTAAAATGATCAATTGATAACTCTTCTTCACATAAATTATGGAATAATTCACAGTCGGCTTTATTCATTTTCCATTCCTGGTTACAGTCCTCATCTGGTTCGTTTACACTCTCAATTATAACAGGGAAGTGATCACTTCCGCACTGATCATCATGAACAGACCAGTCATAGTCCAAGAAGAGAGATGGGTGACACAAAGAGAGATCCAAAGAAGACAAATGACCTGTCGCTGGGTGAAGGTAAGTATAAGATTTATCATTCATCAAGCAAAGATCGCTCTTTGCAATAAAATCTTCAACAAGTGCTCCTCTGTTATTGATATCTTTACAGCCCCATAGAATATTGTGACCATTGAAGTCGCCAACTAAAAGATATGGCGATGGAAGTTGACTCAGCAATGAGTCAAGATGTTCGGGCTTTAACGAAAATGAGGGTGGAATATATAAAGAGCAAATTGTAGTTTCTTTATCCAGAGAAACCGATACTGCTACAGCTTGTAGGTCTGTTTTTAATTTGATCTCTCTTTGTGGTAAACATGATTTAACAAGAATTGAACTGCCACCAGATGGTTTGCTACCATCAGAATAGATATAGTTGTATGTATTGAAACCCCTGACATCTATGTTGTCATCAGTTTTTAAAAAAGTTTCTTGTAAACAAAAAACCGATGGGTTTAATAACGAAATAAGTAATAAGAGTTCATTATAATTTGGTTTAAGACCTCGACAATTCCATTGTATTATTTTGTGTTTTAAATCTATTTTATGAAGAGATTAAGACTAGAAACTATATTGGAGCTGCAATTGGTGATATAGATCTGCTACCACCAGCTCGTGGTGTTGCTGACCTCGATCTGTTATTGCCATTTGGTGATGATGGAGTTTCAGCGAACTCCATATCACTGTCACTCAAAGATCCGAATCTGTTCTGAAATCTAATATTGTCTCTCCATTTTACGTTGTCTGTCTGTCTGTTTTTGAGACAATTGATGTTTTTTGATCGCATCTTCCGATCCCTTATTAGTTCGACCTGAGTCGAGTTTCTCTTTTACGTGCGGCGCTGGCTTCGGTACGGTCGCTGTCGACCGATCCGATGCAACCTGGATTGCGCCATTTGATAAATTGGTTGAACTTTGCGGTGCTGGAGTGGGTTTACTCCATGCACCAGATTTTTTCAGTTCAGCTATGTATGATTCAGCAGTCTGTGTCGCGGAGCTGGTACATTTTACACCAGTACCCTTTGTGATGCTTGCGAAACTGGTGGTTGGTGTTATATATCGCTCATCGACAATTTTTCGCGCTTCTGGGAATGTTATCCCCCTTTGGTATTTGACGGTTAGTATTTCTTTTTCTTTTTTCCATGCCGGACAGTCTCGAGAGAAAACAGCATGTTTGCCATCACAATTTACGCATTTGGGTTCATTTTTGCAGTTGAGGTGATTATCAACATGCTTTTCTTCACCACAATTAGGACAGAGTTTTTTTCTCTGACATCTGCTTTCATGATGGCCAAAAGCCTGACAAGAGTAACATCTAAGAGGGTTTGGGATGTTTACCTCTACGTTAATGGAAAGATATGCTACTTTGATTTTCTTGGGTAGAACTGGTGTCTTAAAAGTCAACACATAAGTTGCTGTTGGTTTTAGTACACCATTTCTACGGACTTTGATGTTACGAACACCAACAACTCCCTGATCTTTCAAGTTATCGACGATCTCTTCATCTGTACAATTCTCCTATAGTTAGATTTCCCCCTCTACTTCTTCCGAGTACTTGCCTGGCTCTGTATAAGGCAGGAATGAGAAGGGTCTTTCTGTATTCTGTACTCGATGAATAATAATGAAAAAAGATTTGCAACAGGTCTTTGATTGCGCACGAATGCTTGCCTAACAGCTGCATTTTTGTGTCTTTATCTATTTCTTTCAAAGATAATTTCCGCAACACATTCCTGTGTTTATACAGTTTGCAGTAGTCCTCGTCCGATAGAGAAATATTTCCCTGAAGAATATTGAAAGTTATTTCGTAAATCACATTAAGCTGTTCTACAGTAGCAGTCTGAAGTAAATGTCTCCTCTGGTAACTGGTTGTATTACTGAGATACCTGAGAAAATAGACATGCGACTCCACTCGGTTCATGATTGACGCTGAATAACATATTAAATTTCCGATACACGTATATACTTAACTACTGCAATTCATAGATAATCGGATATTGTCCTGGCAGAACATTTTTCCTCATCATATAGCGGGGGTTTTGAGATCTAGGTGATAAATCAATTATCAAAGGTGAAAACTGATTTTCGCCGATGACAGTATTTTATAAATTGACAAAACCTTTCGACTTATTTTTGTGACAGAGTAGCTGAGTGGCTAACGTGATTAACTGAAAAGTAGAAGTAAAACAAAGATCAGGAATCGATACAATTAACTTACTCCACCCATCAAAGACACCAAAGGGAAAGAAACACAAACACGAAGCGACCAGACCATAATGGAAACCTAAACAAAGGAAGGCCACGAGGACATTTACTTTCCCACAAAATGGTCATATGGCCATCCAAAATAAAAAGACACAAGTGATACACACAGTAAGTAACAAACAACAACATAAATAAACCGCCACAGAAGAACCGCCTTGGAACGGTCAGTGGAAAGATTTCCACTGGGGGACTTAAATCGATTTTACGAAGCCTGTTTCGCAAGGTAAACAGTAAAATATAATGCAAGTTTGTCGCTATAGTCTTTGAAAATTTACCGTAGGTAAATATATTGTGAGAGGTGAAAATGCAGATTATGTTCAAGTGGTGACACAGCATTATTGTCAGGTCACTCAGATCTTTTGAAGAGATGACTTCGTAATACAAGTCATCGAACACCAACAAAAGATGCTTTTCTGTACTTGCTACCTTTTCGACGTCGCATCTACTCTGGGGGAGGCCTTGAACAAATGATATATTCGGAATATTTTCTTCCATTTCACTAAATGTCCTTTGATACACGTTATAAAAGTATATCACTCGAGAGGGGTTTTCAGTGAAAGTCTTGTGTGACTGCTCAAGCAAAGTTTTAATATAGCTCGTCTTTCCCGAATTGGACATGCCTGAAAAGCGAATAACAGCGCATTAACCCGTTTTGTACCAAATGGAATCTTCCTTCTTATATATATAGCAGGAGTCCATTTCAAAATTTCAGGAGATGACGTCTATAAGCCACAAGGCTTACTGTCAGATACTTTAGCCACATCGTACTTATATATGTGTGTTGTAAATGTATCAAAGCTTGAAATAAAATATTGTTTAAACAAATTTATGGGTCTCAGGTTGTGTTTCCTTAAATATTGATTTGGAAATCGCTGAACTTTCTGCAAACAGTGTAGGTCCTGATCAGACGCCACATTCTGCGGCGTCTGATGTGGGCCTGCCCCGTTTGCCAAGGTACCGCTTTAGGGGTTTCTGGTACTGAATGGGTTAATCATTCGTTTTTTTTTTCTTAGATTGTAGAGAGAGAGAAAAAAATACTTTACCAATAATAGTCATTGCAAATTGCGTTACAAATTTCAAAAGCGAATCTCCATGAAAATCATTTTGTGACTCCATTTCCGAATTTACTACTCAGTATTTGATTTTTTTTTATTTATCTAGTGACATTATCGGGGATGTAAATGCGCAATGTTCATAGCGTTTTCTCAGCTGCAGCCCATTTAGAAATTTAAACAATAACATCAGCCTTCTAAACGCTATCTTCCAGCGAGTTTCATTGTTTTCTAGTTTGAAGGCGATAAGTGTTTCGCACTGAGTGTCGGATACAATCGATTTGTCAATATCGTAGGACTGCACCAGGTAGCATTACCCTAAATATTGGGACTGAAAAAGACAGTGTAGATCCCGATCACTCTGACCAGGGTATGCACTAGTTGTCATTCCACTATTCCACCAGAACACGTTTGCTACATCGCTTGAGACCAAACTTTAGGATAATTACGGTGTCCTCCCTTCAGTTGCCCAATTTTTAGGGTAATTACATCTGATCAAAATCCTATCAACATTTGGTTCTCATTTTCCATTCCACTCTCATAATGCAAACTACTAACCTGGATTGCGCCATTTGATAAACTGGTTTAACTTTGTGGTGCTGGAGTGGATTTACTCCATGCACCAGATTTTTTTTTCAGTTCAGCTATGCATGATTCTACAGTCTGTGTTGCGGAGCTGGAAACTTTTACACCAGCACCCTTTGTGATGCTGGCGTAACTGGTGGTTGGTGTTGTGTATCGCTCTTCAACAATTTTCCGCGATCTGGGAATGTTGTCCCCCTTTGATATTTGACAGTGCGTATTCCTTTTTCTTTTTTCCGTGCTGGACAATCTCGAGAGAAAACGGCATTATTTTCACCACAGCCTATCCAGGAACCGCGGTACAAGTGGGACCGTCAATTGGGCGACAGGGCTTGAGAAGTCATTTCATCTCAATGTTGGGTAAAAGTCCCACAAAATTGGAAGCAACGTCTCCAAAATGACCTTTACAGTGTTGACGGGGACGTTAAACCTCAAATCAAACAAACAAACAAAAGCCACCACAATTGACGCATTTGGCCTCATTCTTACAGTTTTGATGATTATCGGCATGCGTTTCATGAGTTGTTTCGTCTGACATCTGCTTTCGTGGTGGCCAAAAACCTGACACGAATAACATCCGAGTGGGTTTGGTATATATATCCTACGTTAACTGAAATATATGCTACTTTGATTTTTTGGGGCAGAACTGGTGTATTTAAAGTCAACAAATAAGTACCTGTTGGCTTCAATACACCACCTCTACGAACTTGGATGTTACATACACCAATGACGCCTTCCGATCTCAAGTTATCAATTATCTCTGCATCGCTGCAAGGACGGAGCTCTGGGCTGCGGATAACACCTTTACATGAATTAAGTGTATTATGCAGAGATACTTTGACCTTGAGATCGAAGAGCTTTGTGGTACCAAGCAGACTTTTCACCTGCTTCTATAATTTGAAGATCACCTGACTTAAGAAGCTTTTTTATGCTTTTGGGATGTCCGGCAATGGACACTATGCTCTTTTTCTATCACGAATGGTGATAAACTTGACACAGTGCCTGAGGTCATTACCAAGAAGCGTGGAATATTTGTTAGCTTTGGTGCTGTAGATTGCTGGCTAGACTGTTCACTCCGATTCGGATGAATCCTCGTCTTTTTTACGTTTAGGTAATTTGCGGTTATTTTTTTCCATTCCTCATGAGGAATATATCAGACTTTCGTCCCGAGTGCTCGCCCTCATTGGAGCCCTACAAGGGAACACCATAATGGAGTGGTTATCAAACTCGCAGCTGTTAGAGATACAGGTGAGATATACTCGCATAAACAAAATGCCTACACGATTGGTCCGTTTGGTCACCGCCTTCTAGAGATAAAAAGATAGAAAAGGTTAAGGCAAATGGGCATATGGTTGGTATCAGGAAAGATATTAAAAGAATGGAAAAGAAAGCAAAGAGGTATCTCTAGGGCTTGACGCGACCAGCCGATTGACCGTGCCGGACCGCATGGCCACCCGTCTACACTGAAAAGCCAGGCCAAAGAGGCGTGTTGGGTACCTGAAGCACCGCCGCCTCAGGTAACCCTCAACCTCCAGGATCCCTTCTTCCGGCTTACAGAACGCCACCCACGGCAAACGGGTGGTACTTCCTTTAGCTTTTCCCAGTGGGCACAGAGACCTCAGCGGCAATGTGCCCAGTGGGAATTGAGCCCCCCAGAGCCACGTCAAGGCAGGAAGTCTAATACCTGAGGGTTGTTATGGTTTGTCTTTGGGTGTTTGTGTCGCTTATATTATTTTATTTTGGATAGCCTTTTGGCAATTTTGTGGGAAAGTCACTGTCCTTTTGGCTTTCCGCTGTTGGTGTTTCCGTTAGGGTCTGTTGCTTCATGTTTGTGTTTCTTCCCCTTTGGTGTCTCTGATGGGAGCTGTGGGTTAATTGTTTCGATTCCTGATCATTGCCTCTACTTCTATTTTTTATCATTTCTGTCCCAATTGTTCACTTTCAAACTGCAAGCAAAACAAACAGTTACGTCACTTTGGCCTGCATAGTAAAATCCAGCATGTGCAAGAGAATTGTCTGGAATTATTTGCTTTAGCCAATAGTGAAATGTTAAGATCCTGTCCTGATACAGTTTGATACCAAACAAACATTTGCCAGGAAATATTTCCATGAAAGTACTTGTATGAATTCTACCACAGCTAAGCTTACAATGAAACATATATTACCTTTGTGCTATTATTTGAATAGGAAAGCCAGTTTTGTGTAAAATGATTGTTTGCCTCTCTTGATTCAAACTTTAATTTATAAAGTGGAATTATATTAAAATTGTTAAAATTATTTAAAAGAATAGTCTTGCATAAGAAACAGAAGTGCGAAAAAGCATTAAGAAAATTTATAGTACAGGCAGAACCCCTTTTTTATCAAATCAGATATAAAATCTTGAGCTTTACATGAAGCATTAGCTTACATAGGCAAGCGAATAAAAAGTAAGGTCTACATATATTACTTGTTGGCATAGTCTTTATACTCTTCATAGGTAGCTTTATCTTTATGTTTGTTACTTACTGTGTGTATCACTTGCGTCTTTTTATTTTGGATGGCCATTTGGCCATTTTGTGGGAAAGTAACTGTCCTTATGGCCTTCCTTTGTTTAGGTTTCCATTATGGTCTGGTCGCTTCATGTTTGTGTTTCTTTCCCTTTGGTGTCTTTGATGGGTGGAGTAAGTTAATTGTATCTATTCCTGATCTTTGTTTTACTTCTACTTTATCTTTATTACAATGCTTACATGCTAGAAATCCAATCTGGATGTCAAGCCATTCATTGCAAAATCCATCTGAACCGAGTTCTTCAATGGTCGAAATGAACTCACAAGAATCGACACCATACTCAACTGTATCGTCAGAGGAACTGAGAAACGTATCATTTCCTGGTAGCCATATGTTATTGTCTTCTTCAGGTGGTAGCATGTCAGGATAGAGTAATTCTTGCACCTGCTCTTTCTAAAATAATTTTTGTTTGACATGCCAATGATCCTCTCGAATCACAGTGTCTGACGACTCATCGAAATATTTACATTGATTGGACTGCGTACTATGTTGTAGGGTACACTTTTTAAGGTGCTTCCCGTGATTTGATAATGACGATCAGTCTCTTTGGTTTTCCCTGGTGTTGAATATTGTTCTTTTTAAGTCGATGGTTCACTTATACTCCTCACAGATTTACTATCATCGGAAGTATTCAGATTTTTTGTAGCAGAAGAATCTGCCTTAAGCTCGTATCTCTTTTTCAACATGATGGTAAGAATAATTCAAATTCATTTTACTCTGGTTTGAGCATTACGAGCAGGAGCAACGTGGATGAGCATTACGAGCAGGAGCAACGTGGATGAAGTGCCCTGCTCAAGGGCACAACACTTTGGTCAGCATAAGGGTTAAACTCGCAACCTCTCGATCACAAATCCGATGCGCTACCACTGTATCAAAGCACCGCTCCATGAAAATAAATAAAATAAACTGTGACAACTATTTTATATTTAAATAATATGTATAGCATTATTTATAGCATCATTTATGTTAATATATATATTGTTTCAAATAATGTGAATATTCCACAATACGGGTTTTAAATACTTTGATAAATAAATATATATATTTTTTTTTCAGGATGGTACTCGGATTGCTAATAACCAAACCAGCATCCAGCATTTCTAAGTTCATTACCTGTTTCTGTTTTACGTCTTCTGGACACCGAGGCGAATAAATTCTACGATAGATCTAATCAGTTATATGATGCGGCGGTCTTAACTAGAAGCTATACTCAGCATACTCTCCGTCCTTACATTGATTCTAAAATTAATCACAAACGCCATTTCTTCAAAATAGCCTTCATTAATAAGGGTATGATGATTTCGTGTTTAACGACGCGTCAACCCTCTTTTTGGTCATTAGCGTCAAACGGTTAATGGTTAAACGGCATGAATAATTATGATGATATTAAAAGTAAAAAGTCAGAATGATAATGTATAAAAATCTGAAACAGTTAAATCTTATGAAAAAGTCCAATTTCTTTTAAGAATAAATTAATATTATCAACAGGTACATCTCGAAACAGTTGTTGCAAAGTGTCAGCTTTGAAATATAAAATACGTGAGGGTGAAAAGTCAACACAGTCAATTAAGATATGTTTCACAGTGAATGGCTGATCACAACCTACACAAGAAGGCTGATCATCACAATTAAAAATATAAGAATGAGTAACTCTAGTATGGCCGATGCGCAGTCGTGTTAGTACTACGTCCTCTTTTCTGGAAAACTGTGGAGGAGAGCATTTTGTACTAACGACAGGTTTAATGGCATGAAGTTTGTTATTTATTGCACGGTCCCATTCGCCTTGCCATTCCGACAAGATGTATCTGTTGATAAATGGTTTAAAATTATTTAAAGGAATTTTAAAAACAGATGGATCAAGATTGAGCGATTCCTTTGCTTTCTTGTCAGCATATGCATTGCCGACAATGCCAATATGGCTCGGAAGCCAACAAAACAAGATTTGGTGTGTTTTTATAAATTTCATGATGTTTTTCGATCAATTTTTGAATTTGAGGATTTTTAGATGATGAATGGTCTAAAGCCTTAAGCACAGAAAGCGAATCAGAAAATATAGTTGCTTTTTTTGAATTGTTGAAGAACTGATAAAATCTAAAGCTAGGTCTATTGCTTTGGCTTCAGCTGTAAAAATAGATGAACCATCTGGAAGGCGCATGGTTTTGTGCGTATCTTTAGAAACATACGCACAACCAACTTTATCTCCTTCTTTGGAACCATCAGTATAGACTTGCTGGTAATCATTGTAACGTGACTGCAGTACCTGAAAGTTTTGTTTGAGAAGTATCGGATTTGATTCGGATTTTTTGCCATCATGTAAGTCGAACAGAATAGAAGGTTTTTTAATACACCAAGATGGAACTTCGGCCGTTTCATGTTTTTGAATATTTTTAAGGTCGATACCTGAATTTTCTAGCAGTGGTAAAATTCGTAATCCAAAAGGTTTGATTGCTGTGGGTTTTGTTTCATACTTATCTACAAATTGAGGTGGAAATGAAATTTTGGATGCCGGGTTAGATGGATTAGCAGCAAGTCTAATAGCATACTGAAGAGAAAGTTTCTCTCTGCATGAAGTTAACGATGGTTCACCTGCTTCTACATAAAGGCTTAATACGGGAGAAGTACGGAACGCTCCCGTAGCCAGACGAAGGCCTTGGTGATGGATAGTATCCAATGATTTTAAATAGGACTTTCTGGCAGAACCATAAACAACAGACCCATAATCTAATTTAGATCTTATTAAAGACCGGTAAAGATGTAATAAAGTATACCGATCTGCTCCCCAACTTGTATGAGCTAAAACTTTCAAAAGATTCAAAGCTTTTAAGCATTTCGCTTTTAGATATTTAATATGGGGAATAAAAGATAACTTTTGATCAAATATGACCCCAAGAAATTTGGCTTCTTCAACAACAGGAATTTGTGATCCGTATAAAAACAAGGAAGGATGTTCGTGTTTCTTCCGTAGCTTACAAAAATGAACACACTGCGTTTTCGACTTGGAGAACTTGAAACCATTTTATCAGTCCATTCTTCTATTCTTTTTAAATTTTGTTGTAACTTTCGTTCAATTGTTTTCATATATTTTGAACGGTAACATATACAGAAATCGTCAACATACAAGGAACAATCAGTTTTGTCGTCCAAACATTGTACAATATTGTTTATTTTTATGTTAAACAGCGCAGTTGAAAGAATACTACCCTGTGGGACACCCTGTTCTTGATCATAGAAATCTGACACGGTAGACCCCACACGCACCTGAAACATACGCTCCCCTAAAAAGCTTTCAATAAAACTGGGAAGTTTTCCTCTTAAGCCAATGTTATGTAGATCTTTCAATATTCCATAACGCCATGTTGTATCATATGCTTTCTCCAAGTCGAAAAAGACAGCTACTACGTGTTCTTTGTTAATAAAAGCATCTCGTATAAATGTTTCTGTCTTATTAAATTGTCATTGGTACTACGTTCCGAACGAAAACCCGATTGATATTCTGAAATGAGGTTGTTGGACTCTAAGTACCAGACTAATCTCTTGTTTATCATTCTCTCCAATGTTTTACACAAACAACTTGTCAAAGCTATCGGACGATAATTTGTAGGCTCTGCATGATCTTTCCCTGGTTTCGGAATTGGTACAACTGTAGCTACACGCCAGCTCTCAGGACAGACCCCCGTTTCCCAAATATTATTAAAGATATCTAAAAGTGTTGAAAGAGAACTTTTTGGCAGATGCTTAAGCATCTGATAATGAATTTCATCAGGGTCGGTTGCCGTATCATGTGATTTTTCAATGGCTTCAACGAGTTCGGATAAGTTAAAAGGTTTGTTGTATTCTTCGTGATTAAGGGATTTAAAGTTTAGATTTCTTTTCTCTTGGTCCTTTTTGAAATTTCTTAAAGTGTCAGAATAATTTCGCGATGATGAATTTCTCAAGAATGTGCTCCCAAGAGTATCTGAAATATCTTTTTTTGTTGAAGCTATTGTGTCAAATTCAGTATTTAAATGTGTAAAACTAGAAGACTTTGTTTTTCCTGAAATTTTTCGAACCATATCCCAAACCTTTTTAATGGGGGTTTTGTAGTTCAATTTGGAGACATATTTTCTCCATGACTTCGTTTGGAAGCTCGGATTGTTCGCCGAGCTTTAGCTCTAAAAACTTTTACGTCGTTTAGCTTTTCTGAAGTGGGATTTTTGCAGAACTTATTTAGAGCCTGTTTACGCTTTTTAATAGCTTCTTTACAGTCATTATTAAACCAAGGCTTGCTTTTCTTAGTATTTGTGGAGGTCTTTGGAATGCAATGTTCTGATATATTAATAAGTGTATCTGTGAAATCAGAAACAATGTCGGATGATTCATTAAAATGGTCAACTGATAACTCCTCTTCACATAAATTATGGAATAATTCCCAGTCGGCTTTATTCATTTTCCATTTCTGGTTACAGTCCTCATCTGGTTCGTTTACGCTCTCAATTATAACAGGGAAGTGATCACTTCCGCACTGATCATCATGAACAGACCAGTCATAGTCCAAGAAGAGAGATGGGTGACACAAAGAGAGATCTAAAGAAGACAAATGACCTGTCGCAGGGTGAAGGTAAGTATAAGATTTATCATTCATCAAGCAAAGATCGCTATAGGCAATAAAATCTTCGACAAGTGCTCCTCTGTTATTGATATCTTTACAGCCCCAAAGAATATTGTGACCATTGAAGTCGCCAACTAAACGATATGGCGATGGAAGTAGACTCAGCAATGAGTCAAGATGTTCGGGCTTTAAAGAAAATGAGGGTGGGATATATAGAGAGCAAATTGTAGTTTCTTTATCCAGAGAAACCGATACTGCTACAGCTTGTAGGTCTGCTTTTAATTTGATCTCTCTTTGTGGTAAACATGATTTAACAAAAATTGAACTGCCACCAGATGGTTTGTTACCATCCGAATAGGTATAATCATATATATTGAAACCTCTGACATCAATATTGTCATCAGTTTTTAAAAACGTTTCTTGCAAACAAAAAACCGATGGGTTTAATAAAGAAATAAGTAATAAGAGTTCATTATAATTTGATTTAAGACCACGACAATTCCATTGTATTATTTTGTGTTTTTAAATCCATTTTTGGAGAGGTTAAGACTAGAAACTATTTTGGAGCTGCAATTGGTGATATTGATCTGTTATTACTTCGTGGTGTTGTTAACCTCGATCTGTTACTTCGAGGTGATGGAGTATCATTGAACTCCATAACACTGTCACTCAAAGATCCGAATCTGTTCTGATATTTTATACTGTCTCTTTCCATTTTACGTTGTCTGTCTGTTTGTTTTTGAGATGTTTGTTGTTTTTGAAATTGTTGTTGTTTTTGTTTTTTTAAATCGTTTTTCATCATTTCCAAAGTACCGTTTTTCAATATTTTGTCCGATTTTTTGTTTGGAATTGGCTGTGGTGGTGGTGCTTGAATGTTGGTATTGTTAGCTTGATCGTCAGTTTTGCTTTTTGTTTTTAATTTTTTTAAATGTTCGAGGCCAGGAACCGGATCCGTCTGAGTGACAGCATCTTCAACAGATACCTTTTTAACAGGTGCCTGTGCGATGCTGGCATAACTTACACCGGGAACAGGGGTAGTGGACTCAACAATTTTCCGCGCTTCAGGGAACGAGATGTTTTTTTGTAAATTTTACTGTTAATATTTCTTTTTCTTTGTGCCAAACGTGACATTCTTTAGAGTTGGCGCTGTGCTTTTCCCCACAGTTAACACAGTGGGGTTCATTCTTAGTTTTGTTCTGTATGGTTGGCTGGCTGTCCACAGTTGACACAGATAGGGTCTCTGGAACATCTATTTTCGTGATGCCCATATTTCTGGCACGATTTGGAATGTAAATTTCAACGTCAACTCTAAAGTATGCCACTTTGATAGTTTTAGGCAATACTGGTGCGTTAAAAGCGAAAACAAAAGTGTTAGTGTCTATTAATTGTCCGTTTCGTTTTGAATCGTTTAACAGCTGTAACTCCTTGAGATCTGGTGCCTTCGAGAATCTCCTCCTCGCTGGAGTTCCTAATAAGGGTATGGATTTTATAGATTTGCCCAGTATTTTTCGTGAGAGCTCGGTGCTTTCTTCCATTCCTGCTTATTTTCAAAATACTGAAACACCTATAATTAACTTGTTTCAGGTCTTGATATTGATACTAATACTCCTGATTCATGTGATTGTAAAAACTCAGTGTATTGCTATCCTGCTGCTGGTCATGTAATTACTGGCAATTTGAAAATTATTCCTGATTCTAGGATAAGGAATATCATTTCTAAAGGACCGAAATATCGGTTTCCTTCTAAAATTGATTTCAGTAAATGTAGAGATGAAATCGCTGCTGCATTGAATCGGTAATCGGTGGTGTAAGCGAGAGTATGTTGAGCATAAAGCCCTTAAGGACTGGAAACTTAGCATTTTAAAACTAGTGAATGAACGCATTTCTTTCTATTCTCAAAATACTAACTTATTACCTCCTAAGCCCAAGACGTCTTTACGTCATCTTAAACTAGGTATTCAAGAATTTCATAAGAAGTTTGTTTTGGCCCCTGCAGACAAGGCCGCTAACAACGTCGTCGTTGTGTGACGCCTCCACTATGTTGATACGCTTAAGCAGGAGCTTGGTGGTACTAAGGCCTATTAACTTCAGCCTTTAGCTGAAGAGAGAGCTATAGCAGATGAACATATTTGTCATTCAGCCACCAAGTTTGCTGTGTGTGTTACAGAAGGCCAAGACAAGCTTCCTACGCTATACTGGTTACCAAAACTTCAAAAAGACCTTACAATGCACGGTTTATTGCAAATTCTAGCTCTTGCACTACCACTGAACTTTCTAAATTATTAACTTCCTGTCTTACTGCTATTAAAACGCATGTGATTGAATATTGTGATAAAGTCTTTGAAAGATCAGGAAGAAATCTGTTTTGGTCTATAAAAAATTCGAATGAGATTTTAAATAAATTGAAATCCAGACGTTTTCGTGCTTCAAAGTAGAAGTAAAACAAAGATCAGGAATTGATACAATTAACTTACTCCACCCATAAAAGACACCAAAGGTAAAGAAATACAAACATTAAGCGACCAGACCATAATGGAAACCTAAGCAAAGGAAGGCCATAAGGACAGTTACTTTCCCACAAAATGGCCATCCAAAATTAAAAGGCACAAGTGATACACACAGTAAGTAACAAACAACAACATAAATAAATCGCCACAGAAGAGCCGCCTTGGTCAGTGGAAGATTTCCACTGGGGGGCTCAAATCGATTTTACGTCCCTTACTTCCGTCGCGATTTAGACAAATAATTTGTTCAGTCCGCATGAAGGCCTCCTAACTCATCAGTGCAACATCTCCGTGAACACAAAAATCAAAGAACCACAGAGGTGAGACAACGGTGAGGACTCGACAGCAAGAAACCACTGAAATGCTGGAGCAAAAGAAAACCAATAGTTAGACTCCGATGAGCCCGACCAGAGACAGAGCATCAGGCACCAACCAACATTATCTCTCTAATTTTCAATAAGCCTTTACGTTGGAGCCGTCATAGAATCTGAGGCCTGACCCACCGGCGTGCAATTAAAGAGGGAAGCAAAGTTGTCAACCGTGATTGGGTTAACTATCATGCATGCAGTCTGTCGTATAATATCCATGTTGTACCCAATCTTTTTATATATTCAAGTCTGTCTGCTTACGATTTTTCCATTCTTAACACTACACTTCCTCATAATCTTATAAAAGAAAAGCTTAATGATAATTGAATGAACTTTTCACAGAGGAGATTCTCTCTAACTTGCATGTAATGTCAGAAATGCATTTTTCACTTCTAAAGAGCGTAAGAATTATACACTTTGGTCATGTCAGAAATTGTGTGTGAGTGGGTTTTAGTTTTACGTCCCACCAACAGCTTAGGTCATACGGAGACAGGACCTCGGTTTAAAGACTCATCCGAAAGTCTAGAAAGTGTGTGATGCCCTCACCTTTCTACTTGACAATATTTATATTAGATTCGGTACTAAGTTATTTAGACAAATTGTGGGTATTCCGATGGGTACAAATTGCGCACCTCTTGTGGCTCTGTTCTTGTGTTGTTATGAAAGAGACTTCATGTTGTCGCTTTCCATTGATAACCAATCTGAAATTATTGAAGCTTTTAGTTCTACTTCTAGATATTTAGATGATTTATTAAATAATGACAATACTTACTTTGATGGTTTGATCAGTCAGATTTATCCCCTAGAAATTCAGTTAAACAAGGCAAATTCCTCTGATACCGAGGCCCCCTTTTGGGATTTACATTTATCTATTGTAGATGGATTTGTGTCTTGCAAAATGTATGATAAACATGATGATTTTGATTTCGAGATTGTAAATTTTCCTTTTTTGGACAGTGATGTTCCTCGTGCGACATCGTACGGGGTTTATATTTCGCAGTTAATTCGATTCGCTAGTGTCTAGTCATGTATCCGACTTCAAAACTCATAATAAATTATTAACCGCTAAACTTCTTATTCAGGGGTATCGGTATCATAAACTACGTAAAGCCTTTTCTAACTTTTATAGACGTCATTCTGATTTGGTTTCAAAATTCAAAGTTGGACTTAAAACACTTCTGCTACAAGGCCTATCGGAACCCGAATTCTATGGTGACTTGGTATAAAAAATAAGAAAAGTACATGCCTGTAATGACTTCAGTACCCAATTTCGTAAAATCGTTCCTCGATATATAAAGATTGGGTACAACATCAATATTATAAAACAGACTGCATGCATGGTGGCAACTTTGCTTCCCTCTCTGATTGCACACCGGTAGGTCGGGCTTAAGATTATATGACGGCTCTAGCGTAAAAACATAAATGGAATTTTATTTTATTTTAGTATTCTTTATGTTGGTTGGCGCCTGATACTCCGTCTTTGGTCGGGCCCCTCGGAGTCTAACTGTTGGTTTTATTTTGCTCCAGCAATTCTGTTGTTGTATGCTGTCGAGTCCTCAACCTTGTTTCATCTCTGTAGTTTTTTTATTTGTTTGTTCTCGGAGACGTTACACTGATGAGTTAGGAAGCCTTCATTCGGACTAAACAAAATTTGTGGTTATCATGACAGAGGTAATGGCGAGGATTATGGCCATGTAAAATCGATTTGAGCCCCCAGTGGAATTCTTTCCACTGACGGTTCTAAGGCGGTTCTTCTGTGTCGGTTTATTTATGCTGTTGTTTGTAACTACTTGCTGTGTGTATCACTTGTGTCTTTTTATTTTGGATGGCCATTTGGCCATTTTGTGGCAAAGTAACTGTCCTTATGGCCATCCTTTGTTTAGGTTTCCATTATGGTCTGGTCGCTTCATGTTTGTGTTTCTTTCCCTTTGGTGTCTTTTATGGGTGGAGTGGGTTAATTACATCGATTCCTGATCTTTGTTTTACTTCTACTTTATAGAGAGATCTAATTCAAGGTAATTTTGGTTGGTGCCTGATGCTCTGTCTCTGGTCGGGCCCATCGGAGTCTAACTGTTGGTTTTCTTTTGCTCCAGCTTTCAGTGGTTTCTTGGTGTCGAGTCCTCACCGTTGTTTCATCTCTGTGGTTGTTTCATTGTATGTGTTCACGGAGATGTTGCACTGATGAGTAAGGAGGCCTTCATGCGGAATGAACAAATTATTTGTCTAAATCGCAACGGAAGTAAGGGTAAGATTGTGGCCACGTAAAATCGATTTAAGCACCCCCAGTGAAATTCGTTTCCGCTGACCGTTCCAAGGCGGTTCTTCTGTCGCAGTTTAGTTTTGTTATGATTTGTCTTTGTGTGTTTGTGTCGCTTATATTATTTTGGATAGCCTATTTTCCATTTTGTGGGTAAGTAACTGTCCTTTTGGCTTTCCGCTATTGATGTTTCCATTAGGGTCTGTTGTTTCATATTTGTGTTTGTTTCCCTTTGGTGTTTCTGATGGGGGCTGTGGGTTGATTGTAACGATTCCTGATCATTGCCTCCACTTCTATTATAGCAATCCGTGGTAAGGTGCAGTAATTTCGATCTGATCGCGGCTCGAATTTTGTTGTTGCTTCAGATAGTGTTCAGGTAGATGTTATCAATGTTGAAGATGACCAGACAAAGAAATTCCTTCTCAACCATGGTTGTGTATGGAAATTCAATGCTCCTCACAGTTCCAATATGGGGGGATCATGGGAGCGCATGATTGGCATAGCACGCCGCATTATCGAATCTATGCTTTCAGATCTTCAGAATCTTACCCATGATGTTCTTGTCACAGTGCAGGCCTATTGTCCCGGTCTCCTATGATTGTGAAAATCCTGAAATTTTGAGTCCATCAACAATTTTGACTCAGAAATTTGAAGGTGATATGGCACCCATTGGTGAACTTGACATTCAAAATCTTTACAAGGAGAATTGGAAACAAGTTCAGTTTTTGTCAAATAAGTTTTGGCTCAAAAGGAAGCGCGAATATCTCCAATCACTGCAGAGAAAAGACCTAAATGGAACTATGACCATAATCCTCTGAAGGTAGAGGATATTGTCCTGCTCAAAGGCAAAGATGTTGCCCGGAATTGTTGGCCAGTAGGTAGAGTAACTAAGATTTTCCCAGCGAAGACGGTCGTATTCGCAAGGCAGAGGTTCCAGTTGTTAAAGATAATAAGAAAGCATCTTATATAAGGCCTGTTGTCAATTTGGTGCTCTTGGTGCGTCCTTATTAAATATTTGAGTATAGCTTGTCATAGTGACCTGTTCTGTTAAGCAGGCACCTGTCTTGAGTAAACACTTTAGTAAATTCCTGGAGGTGATTGCTTAATACAGGTTAGACTGTAATTATACAAAATAGAAGTAGACAAGATTGGTTTAAGAGACACATATTCTGTATGTGAGTGATATGGATTGATAATCAGTGCTTTTGAATGCATGCATATCTCAGTAATTTTGTATTTAATGGTAAAAGAATAAGTTCTATTGTGATATCTTTGATATCAGATGGGGAGTGTGTTGCCAAGTGGGCGAATCTGTTTTCGATTACCTGTCGCGTCCCTCACTTGTCGCTTACATTTCGGTCACTTGTCTCAACTAAGACGTTTATTGCGCAGTTTCAATCCTCAGTATTCTGCACGATTTTGCCACGTGAAGGCTTCTTTTGGGGCCTTCCTGTGCCCTCTCATGGTGTAAGTAAAACTGTATTTATGGTTTTGACAACGGAAGTTGTCGGGAGAAACTGTTCTTTAACATACAGTTAACATACTATGTTTTCGATGTTTTGACGGAAAGTGCAAGTTTTCACATTCGCACCATGTATGTTTTTTTACCAGTCAATAATAATGAGAGAAGACTGTTGTTTTTATGGTTAGCTAGCTGTATCGGAGACAGCATAGGATTAACATATCGTAGATGGGTTTGTTTCTTGCAACATTTATGATAAACGTGATGGGTTTGATTTTGAGATTGCAAATTTTCCTTTTTTGGATGGTGATGTTCCTCGTGCCCCATCCTACGGCGTTTATAGTTCGCAATTAATTCGATTTGCATGAGTGTGTAGTCATGTAACTGACTTCAACACTCATAATAAATTGTTAACTGCTACACTTCTTAATCGGGGTTATCGGTACCATAAACTTCGCAAAGCCTTTGCAAAATTTCATAGACGTCATTCTGATTTAATTTCAAAATTCAATATTGGACTTAAATCTCTTCTGCAGCAAGGTCTATCGGAACCCGAATTTTATGTTGACTAAGTATATAAATTCAGAAAAATATATAACAGCAATGACTTCAGCACCCAATTTCGTAAAATGATTCTTCTATATAAAAAGATTGGGTACAACATAAATGTTATACGACAGACTGCATGCATGGTAGTCAACCCAATCACGGTTGACAACTTTGCTTCCCTCTTTAATTGCACGCCGGTTTTTGTTTGATTTGAGGCTTAACGTCCCCGTCAACAATGTAAAGGTCATTTTGGAGACGTTGCTTCCAATTTTTGGGGACTTTTACTTGCCATTGATGTCATTTTCTCAAGCCCTGTCGCCCAATGAAACCAATAGAGTTTATTAGCATGTACGGTCCACCCCTTACTGTGGTCCCTGGACAGGCTTAGATCAACTAAGCGGTTTACAAGTACTAGTGTGCGGGCCAGATTCAGCTCTGCGTGGAAGTACCATGCAGCCCATATATTTCTTCAAGCCCCTATGGGCGTGGGCCGTAATTGCACCCCGGTGGGTCAGGCCTCAGATTCTATGATGGTTCCAGTGTTAAGGTTTACTGAGAATCAGAGAGATCTAATTCTATGTAATGTTGGTTGGTGTCTGATGCTTTGTCTCTGGTCGGGCCCATCGGAGTCTAATTGTTGGTTTTCTTTTGCTCCAGCATTTCAGTGTTTCACTTCCTCATAATCTTATAAAAGAAAAGCTTAATGATTTAATTGAATGGGCTTTTCACAGAGAAGATTCTCTCTATCTTGCATGTAATGTCAGAAATGCATTTTTCACTTCTAAAGAGCATAAGAATTATACACTTTGGTCATGTCAGAAAGTGTGTGATGCCCTCACCTTTCTACTTGACAATATTTATATTAGATTCGGTACTAAGTTATTTAGACAAATTGTGGGTATTCCGATGGGTACTAGTGTGCGGGCCGGATTCAGCTCTGCGTGGAAGCATCATGCAGCCCTTATATTTCTTCAAGCCCCTATGGGCGGGGGCCGGGGACGTTAACTGGAATTGTGCAGGAAGAGTCATCTCCTGTGCAGGTTAATGAACCCTACGGTAACTACATGATTACTGTGTAGGCTTTCAATTGTGCAAACCTGAAGTGCATGTAATGTAAACATGTGAGTAATGATCAAATGTGACAGATCGCAGTATAAGTAGGAAGAAAGAATTCGGTCATCGACTGGACTATGGTAGCGGAAGTCAAACTGGTGAACGAACAGCCTCTGGTAGACCTTTGGTAAACAAACATGGCAGCCCCCATGGCACAATTAGAATTTTTAGGACGACGAGGAAGATCACAATTTCCAACACTGTCTCTCATATTGTGCATATTTTACATCTTCTTCAAATTAACATGCTTTAACAACACTAAAATACGTAGTTTCCCTTGGGCCAACATATTTTCTTTCTTTTTTGCCGTCATTTGTTTACCAGAGAAACCAACCCTTTTAAAAGTCTGGTTGGACCAGGGTGACCAACTTTCACGCCATGGAACCAGAATCAGAATCAGATTTGCTACTGGTGACACGTCAAATGACATTCATACACCAGGACCTGTGATATGGGAAGTTAGTCCATAGCTCTAACCAAAGATGTAAATTTAGCTACACAATCCACAGCACCTTCAGCCGTCAAAATAATAGAATCGGGAAGGGCATTCCAATCTCTAATGGTTCGGGGGAAAAACGATTCTTTATAAATATCCGTTCTTGCAGTAAGGGTCTGAAACGTCATTGAATGGTGTTTTCTACAGTGCCTAGCCGGGGGAACAAGGTCATCTGTTGGAATGCTGGCAGCACCCTTTAGACCTTTGTACAAGAGTATGAGCCTACTGTCTCTTCTCCTTTTCTTGAGAGACTCCCATCTTAATTTTCCTAGAATTCCAGTCATGCTCCCAGTTTCAAAGCAATAATTTCCAGTTACAAATCTAGCAGCTCTATTCTGAACTTTTTCAATTTCTTAATTAAGGACCACTCCGCTTGGGTCCCAGATGCAACTACCATATTCCAAGATTGGGCGAACAAGTCCCCTGTATGCTGTCTCTTTCACATCCTGAGGACACTGATGAAGATTTCGCCTCAGGAAACCAAGTGTTCTATTCGCCTTTGTACACATATTGCTAATGTGTGTATTCCATCTCAAATCGTGAGTGATTGTCACACCAAGGTATTTAATGGAATTCACATTTTCGAGGACCGTTCCCTCTAAGGTGTAAGAAGCCTCAACTTTATTAGATCTCTTCCTTGTTATCTGCATAATATTGCATTTAACTGGTTGAAATCTCATGCCCCATTTTCTGGCCCAACATCCTAATCTATCTATGTCAGCCTGAAGTTTCAGTGAGTCATCTGTATCTCTAATTTCCCGGTAACAAACACAGTCATCTGCGAACAGTCTTATTTCTGAGTCAAAATCAGTGGAAATATCATTGATGTACAGGGAGAACAATAGAGGACCAAGAACAGTCCCTTGTGGGACTCCGGACAAAACTGGCGCCCATACTGAAGATTCACCATTAACAACAACACGCTGTTTTCTGTAGCAAAGGAAGGAATCTATCCATTTAAGAGTCTTCCCACCAATTCCATAACCAAAAAATTTGGATTTAAGTAGTTCATGAGGAGGGGTGTCAAAAGCCTTCTCAAAGTCCAGAATAAATGTGTCCACCTGCCCCCCTTTGTCCAGGATTTTTGCCCAATCATTAATAACCGTGCTCAACTGAGTTTCGCAACTATGCCTTTTCCTAAATGCATGTCTGTCTGACAAAAGTTTATGTTCATCCAAGTGGGCCATGATGTTTGAGCAGACTATGTATTCAAGCAATTTACATAGAACACAGGTCAGTGACACCGGGCGATAATTACGAGCAAGAGCCCTGTCCCCTTTTTTGAAAAGTGGACAGATGTTCGCTAGGCGCCATTCTTTGGGAATTTCACCCGTATCGAGAGATTGTTGGAAAAGATGAGCAAAAACTGGACCTAACTCGTTTGCTAGTTCCTTCAGGACTCTAGGATGAAGCTCATCAGGCCCTAAAGCTTTAGAAGGGTTCAAGCCTTTAAGTAACTTGATCACTCCCGCAGAGGATACAACAATATTTTCCATGAAAGGGGCCGATCTCCAGTCAATGGAACCTCGTTGAACTCAGTTTTATTAAATGCATCATTGAATTGACCAACAATTCCTCTGCCCTTTCAGAGTCCGATTCAGCGACCCCGTTCCCTCCTCTTTTATTAAGGGGTGGGACACCTTGCCTATCTTTCTTCTGGCTATTGATATATCTGTAGAAGTCTCTGGGATTCGCCTTTACATCACCTACCAAGTTATTTACATACTGATCATGCTGATTTTTGATGTCATTTTTAATTTCTCGTCTCAAGTTTTCAAATTTTGCTCTGAGTTTACCACTTCCCGACTTTTTTTGCCTTAGCATGAATCTTATTTCTCCTCCGAATTTTTCTTCTTATTTCTGGTGTGATCCAAGGAATTGAAGATACAGACCTGCTAGTTTTGGAGGGGATATGATTTTCGGACGAAGCTTGAATGAAAGACTTTATCAAATCAAAGTTCTCCTGGACAGACCGAGCGTCTGAATGACCATTAAAGTATTTCTCTCTTGCAAATTTTAGGGCATCCTTCCTCATAGTTTCATAGTCACCCTTTTGATATAAGTACACCTTTCTACGAGGTTTCTTTATAGGTGGTTTGAAGATTTTCAAAAATCAAGAGACAATATCATGATCACTTAGTTTGTTCGGGGATTGAATATCCCCAAACTGTCCTGGCAAAGTTGTAAGAATCAAATCCAAAGTGTTTCTATCTCGAGTAGGGAAGTCAACAACCTGTTCCAAAGTAGAAGTAAAACAAAGATCAGGAATTGATACAATTAACTTACTCCATCCATAAAAGACACCAAAGGGAAAGAAATACAAACATTAAGCGACCAGACCATAATGGAAACCTAAACAAAGGAAGGCCATATGGACAGTTACTTTCCCACAAAATGGCCATATGGCCATCCAAAATTAAAAGACACAAGTGACACACACAGTAAGTAACAAACAACAACATAAATAAATCGCCACAGAAGAGGTTTTTTTTACTAAACTCCGTTCAGAAAATCTGAATCATCGATTTTTTCGTTTCTTCCTTTTAATACTCATTTAAGCCCATACATCACTATGGGAAAGTTGTAGACCTCACCCTCCGCCGATTTCTCCAACAAGTTGTATGCTTCTGCGACAGCCAGGAAAGGCTGTGATTATTTGGAGAAAATTGTAAAATCTAAATTTCCGTTCACAGACTAAGACATTCTGACAGGTTCAACACACCCTTTTAAACCATATATAGAAGTGGTTAATGCTCTTGTAAATTACAAGGGCGTCTATATTTTATTTGCACGATCACTTCATGGAAAATCATTAGCTGTGACACCACATCTGATATCGGTATAATTCATTTTGACCACAGTTGACAGCACATCGCGCTAGTGGCTACCCGTTCCTAGTTAGCTTCTATCTAGCCATTCGAATGTAAGGTGTGTCGTAATAGCATATCTATTTATAAAGTGCAGCACATGGATTTGAATATTTATTATTTTACCTGACAATCATCATCAAATGGACTTAGTCTGTGATCTCATTTCTTTGTTTTGCAATTTTCTCCAAATAATCACAGCCTTTCCTGACTGTCGCAGAGGCATACGACTTGCTGGAGAAGTCGGCGGAGAGTCAGGTCTAAAACTTTCCCACAGTGATGTATGGGCTAAAATGAGTATTAAAAGGAAGAAACGAAAAAATCGATGATTCAGGTTTTCTGAACGGAGTTTAACATGGGTTTTTAAGGGTTATCATTTCATAAACGTTTTAACTTAATAATTGTCAGCTTAAGACTGTAAACAGAAAAGACTGGACTTTTTTGTGTTCTTAGTTTTATTCTATTTATACATAATCTACTAAGTAAGTAGGTAAGTAGAAATAAAAGAAAAAACAACATCACCAAATGCAGTAACATATTCATGCAATCATATTTTATTCGTTTCTGATTACGAATAAGAAAGTATGCCTAGTCAAAGTATATTGAATTTGTTACCACCAGAAAAAATCATCTGATATATTGCAAACTTCTAAGATTGTAGGTATTCGTTACGGCAGCTTCTGCAAGGCAATTCTAACGTGTACCGGCCACAATCTATGTTTGGAGCAGTAACAAGAAAAACAATGCATACAATGTTAACCCCAGTTTAACCGTATAAACCTTAAGCCCCAGCCCATCGGGGCTTGAAGAAATAGATGGGCTTCATGATGATTCCACGCCGAGCTGAAACCGACCCGCACAAGAGTACTGGTAAACCGCTGAGAGGATTATAGCCAGCCCAGCAATGCGGTGCCAGTTGGACCGCCCATGCTTAAAAACCCTATTGGTAACATTGGACCATAGGGCTTGAGAAGTCATTTCATCTCAATGTCGGGTAAAAGTCCCACATTTCATCTCAATGCCGGGTAAAAGTCCCCCAAAACTGGAAGCAACGTCTCCAAAATTTTTACAGTGTTAACAGGGACGTTAAACCTCAAATCAAATAAAAAATTTAAAGTATAAAAGTGGTAATAATATTGGCGTACTCCAATATCAACATAAATCAATCAGTAATTGACGGCACGCTTTCATACCAATTCACACCTGACTGACTGGCGAGCCGTCTTTAATCCGGTGTTCGATGAAATCAACGCTACTGAATTCCACCTTTTACCTGGATATTTTATGTGTCAACTTCGACAGAGGGCTGCTTAAACATGATGCAATCTACAAACGAGATTTGATTCATTTATAGTAAAAAACCCTTTCTGTACCAAATGGAATCTTCCTCCTTATATGTAGCTATAGCTCATTTCAAAATTTAGGGGGTCAGGTTGTTTCTTCAAAATTTATTAGGAGGAAAATGGCTGAATTTTTTGCAAACAGTGGAGGCACAGCCTCGGCAAGGGGGTTCTGACGAATACCAATATTACAAGTAACAAACTTATTATTTCATCATTTATTATTATTATTATTTATTTATTTCAATTACCAGACCATACCCGTACCTGATTTTGAACCAATCAGATAACTTATGTAATTTATTCATGCAAATTTCAGTGTATATCCTGATCAGACTCAGAAGCAATCTGATCTGGATCTGCACTATGTGCAAAGATAGGTGTTATCAGGAATGACATGTTATTGCTTAGACTGGTCCGTTTGTAGTAAACTGTTTTCCATTCATAAAATCATAGAGTGTGATAAATAAATAGGCCGTTACAAAGCATGTTCTGCACGAGCAAAAGTAGTAGAAATGGAATATGGAATGGAATATGTTTACTTCTGAGTGGTAAGTGTAATAATAAGATTATAGAGGTGTCTCTCTCTCTCTGTATACCAACATGTAGACAGATATTCATTACGAAAAGCACGCCTTACCCCTGTAATCAAGGTTTTACTATGTCAAATTTTTATAGGCGTGTTTCCCTGATGTAAAGCGACTGCGTATAGAAAAGTATTAAGTGGCCCGGCCGATTGATAATTTCTATTTCTTTTTTACGTGTACTAAATAAGCTTAATTATACAACACATCTTTATAAATGTCTGTTTCTAATGCCAAACAAGGACAACATAGATATCTTACAATAACATAATTAACTTACGTTGAACTAACTTTAATTCTGTGAGGCGGTTCTAACGAGTACCCACAACCTTCGTCTTAGAGGAGGATTCAGAAAAAAAAACGTTTTTTAACCTAGTAAGCCCCATTTTACTCTATAAAATGGGTGTAGAGGGGTTAAATTACGCACAAGTTCACAAGATAGATAGATAGATAGATAGATAGATAGATAGATAGATAGATAGACGGCAAGTGTTGTGTCAAGGCAAATTTATCCACAACAAAATCAGTAAAGGAGTACTGTATTTCATTTATATACGTATAGAACAGGGACTCAAGGTTCTCGCCTTTTGTAACAAATATTTCGCCGTCCGGTACGTAAACCATGCAAACAAACAGCAGCAGCAGCAACTACAGCAAATATAATTTCTTCTATAAAATTGCTTCAAGATGTGTCACCAGTAATATGTCTAGGAAAACCTTTTACTTCAAAACCTTCGGCATCTCACTGTTTATATTCTGTTATATTTGCATACATGCAGCTCGATATGGCAACAATATTAATGTCTGTGACGTAAAATAAATTAATTAAATTTATAAATATTATAAATAAACATAATATTAACATGCACGGCCGGTTTTCTGGCCCAAAACAATAAAATATACTAAAATTCAGCATTTCAGCAGATCAGCGTTTTAGTCACTATCTGCTGATCAGCAACCTGCTGAATTCAGCGTGTTTTTCAGCGTTTTAGACAGGCCCCTCATTTGCTTCGACTTCATAATACCCTTTTGGTCTGACTGCGTTTTTCTTTCATGCATATCTTAAGGTTTCTAACAAACTTCAGACACGAAGCAATCGTCTCCAACTGGAGAAATATTTCAAACAATCCCTGAAACTCTTGTCCCGTTTTTCACTACTTTGATTTTCAAACACATGAGCTTTCTTGAGCTCGATCATCTGATGTAACTGCTGGTATCTCTTCAGCAGGCTCTGGTATCTCAGTTTTCCAGAGAAATTCAGGCCCCTAAACCATTTTTGATCGTCTACTAATTTTTCTGCTGAAACGTCACGGGATGCAATGTCAGCAGGATTCCCTCTAGTGTCTATGTACCTCCATTGTGATGGGTCCGAATGATCACGAATTTGCTGAACACGGTTCGCGACATAGATATGAAATCGCCTTGTATCGTTCGCGATGTTGCCTAACACGATTTTACTATTTGTCCAGTAAAATTCAGCCACATTATGAAGATTGAATTCTTTCTTCAACAAGATGCTTATTTTAACTGACACTGTTGCGACACTTAGCTCTAAATGAAGAATAGTGACTGGTTTCAGTGGCACAACACGAAACTTGCTCATCACAAGTGAACAGAAAACCACACCCTTAATAATCAACGAAGCGCAAATAAGAACACTGGCCATATCCGATCTGACTCGCATCCGAAAAATGATGAAGTTCAGTGGTCACAGTTTCTCCGAAACAATCAGGTTTGAAACACCTCTTCACACTGAGAGAATCTAGATGGTGAAGACATTCTCCATCGGTTAATGATGCTAGTTTATAGGTAGACCACCAGAGTAATCAGCTGACAGCAGAATATTTTCACCTGTTTGTTCGTTTTTGTTGTTGTTATGTTTGTTTGTATTGTTGAGTGTTTCTTTGCCTTAAAATGTAATTAATAAAATGATTATTGGACATACCAAATGTTTTTGTCATTTATTTCCTTTGAAAATCCTCCCTAATCCATGTACAACAAAACATTGATATATTTCACAGTATAGCGGCTTTGAAATAACTTTGTACAACAGCTAAAATGTGTTTACACTATGTACAGGCAATGGTCCGAAAAAAAAAACAAATATGGTCCACACATTAATGTACACTGCACTGAGTACATCCACGGTACACCTCATGACGCCTCTTTTCTTGAGCACAAAGTAGAAGTAAAACAAAGATCAGGAATTGATACAATTAACTTACTCCACCCATAAAAGACACCAAAGGGCTTACATCTTCCAAGCTTTGAGAATCTTGACGGCCAGTGGGCATTTCCACAGTTATCTGTTGTTGGCGGTATTTTGCGTTTTCGTGTGCCCATGAAAGTCACAATTAATTTTTGTCCAAGATTCATGCGAAACTCCAGCTGAGTTCGAGCAACCTCTTTTCCTATACGAGTCTGTTTAGCATGATTTGGGGACTCTTTCATGTTTAGCATTATTTGGGGACTCTTTCATGCATATAAAAAGGAGAAGTAAAACAAAGATCAGGAATTGATACAATTAACTTACTCCATCCATTAAAGACACCAAAGGGAAAGAAATACAAACATTAAGCGACCAGACCATAATGGAAACCTAAACAAAGGAAGGCCATATGGACAGTTACTTTCCCACAAAATGGCCATATGGCCATCCAAAATTAAAAGACACAAGTGATACACACAGTAAGTAACAAACAACAACATAAATAAATCGCCACAGAAGAGCCGCCTTGGAACGGTCAGTGGAAGATTTCCACTGGGGGGCTTAAATCGATTTTACGTGGCCACAATCCTCGCCCTTACTTCCGTCGCGATTTAGACAAATAATTTGTTCAGTCCGCATGAAGGCCTCCTAACTCATCAGTGCAACATCTCCGTGAACACAGAAATCAAAGAACCACAGAGGTGAGACAACGGTGAGGACTCGACAGCAAGAAACCACTGAAATGCTGGAGCAAAAGAAAACCAACAGTTAGACTCCGATGAGCCCGATAAAGCCGTCAAATCAGATCGAAAATAAATATTTCCACCATTTCAGTGCCTTGCGACATGGAGAGTACTGCGTATGCTTCTGGTCTGCAATATCTACACCAAACATAAACTTGTAGGATTCACCGACCATAGGACAGGATTGGTTTCATTGGGCGACAGGGCTTGAGATGTCATTTCATCTCAATGTCGGGTAAAAGTCCCACAAAATTGGAAGCAACGTCTCCAAAATGACCTTTACAGTGTTGACGGGGACGTTAAACCTCAAACAAAGACCATAGGACAGGGTACCTCCTTTATGCTTCCATCTTTCTGTCTGCGTCTCACGACTTTTATTTTGCAAAGGATCTGAAATGGTGGAAAGATATGTAATAATCGTTTTATCCTTCCAAGCATAAGCCGTCAAGTTTCCCCTCTGCATGACCAGCCTGTGCCCTCTATTTTTTAGCTTGGCTGTTTTCAGGGCATCTGCCATTCCTCGTCTGTTGAGTAGCTGTCCCAGGACTGGAAAAAAGTCCATGAAGATGGTGTGTTTTTTCCCTTCAGCTTTTCTGTGAGGTCTTTTACTACCCTGGCACCTAATCCCTGTTCAGGTTGCTGCCCATCTTTGGAACCGGTGTAAACCTGGTATTCGTGAACATATCCCTTTTTAGGGGTTGCTCTTTCCCAGACTTTGATTGCAAACTTGGTCGGTTTGGCCGGGAGGTACTGCTTGAAAGATTGTCTTCCTTCATATGCAATCATCCCTTCATCAACAGTTTGTTCACGAAGTGGGTGGTAGTTGTTGAGGCATGTCTGTGATAGGACGTCTATAACCGGTCCAACATGACAAAGGCAATCATGACCTGGTTATCTTCTGGGTGGGTTTACTGAGGTGTCGTTGCAGTGGAACTATTTTGATAGCTTCTCGTACCGGGTCCTTGTCATTATCTCTGGAATGCCAGGTATAGAAAAAGGCCAGACAGATCTTCAAGCCAATGTATAGCTTGGAATTGAAATGACAACCATTAGCCCAAAACATGCCATCATGTCTACTCTGTATGCGTCATACCAAAGTTTATCAGCTTTTTCCTGGATGCATCTGGCTGCATATGCATTTGTTTGCTGCACAATAGGGTCTATCACTGTCATAGGAAAACATTCAAAGAAGAAATCCAGTTCCATTCAGTTTTCATCCAAAACAAAGGAAGCCCAAGCAGTTTCAGTAAAATCTTCCATTTGTGGAGGCCTCAGAATCCGTGACCACCGAGTGTTCAGAGCGTCTTCATCGCTGTCACTCTCGACCGAAACCGAAGATACACTAGAAACAGAAATGTCACTTCCAATGCTTCTGACATCCTCATTTTCGATGTCTTCCAATCAAACCCTTCAAAGTCGCTTTCAACTTCATTCCCTGCCATTTCTTTGTCTTACTCCTATGAACTCTGACTACAGAGGCCAGAAACGCTAAAAACGTACCCATTTTCCAGCTGTGTTTATGTTATTCTAAGCCATTAATCTGCAGTAAATCCAAACAGACATTTTTCTATCCTTCCATAACTTAAATTTTCATTGGTTCAAAATTATTATAAAAATATTCGGAAATTCCCCGTTTCAGAGCCAATCAAACAACCTCTAACATAGCGCATTGATGCGTCTTTGCGAAATGAACATTCAATAATCTAAGCGCATATTAGCGTCAGTAAGGTAAACCGATGCCGACACATACATGCGTGACTGAGGATACTATTGATTATTTTTATTACGCATCCATGTAGCAGAGTGGTAGGGAAAGAGGTAAGGTATTTGGAATTGAGTTTACGGACTGCTTCTATGTCTTTTATCATGCACAGATTGTTACCAAAAGGTCTACTGTGCGTTCCAAATTTTGGCCACGGAATGTATCTTTTACCGTCTTTACATGTCCACACGGGTGGATCATTTGTACCTAATGCTTCCAATGCGGCTGCTGGACGATAGAATTTGTTATTGCTAGCTATTATATTGTCGCTCTCCGCTTTAACGGTAACCGGTTAAAGGGGTTTTCCAGCTGGGCCAGAAGCGAGTCCTTTGTCGATTTTATTGGCGGGTTCACATATTTCGAGAGTTTTGCGCACATTACTGATATCCGCGTCTGTAAAACTTTGATGACGCATGTAGGTAGTTGATTTGTTTGTTTGTTTTGGAGTTTTACGGCCCAGTCAACACTATTTAGGTCATTTTTGAGCCGGTCAGTTTACCTATCAACACTTTCCTGGGCAGGCTTATACGTAAGCGGTTAACCAGTACAGTGCACATTCTTTCGCCAGAAACTGACAACTGCCCTTCTTGAATCAGCGGAAGGGAGAGAATGACCGTAGAAAAGATTTCATGATCAATCTCCACGAAAGAATGTTGCCGACCCCGGCGGGAGTCCGACCCCGGCGGGAGTCGAACCCGCGTCCTCCTGATCACCAGTCAGACGCGCATCCGACTGAGCCACTGAGGCCGGCTGTAGGTAGTTGAATACTCAGGTTCAAGCTGGCACTGAACAGGTGGCTGAGCATCGGTTAGCACGCTTGTGACAGGTTTGCTTCCATCATCAGCTTGTTCCGGTTCGGTTACGTAGAAACCTGCTTCTTGTAGTAATGTTTCGGTTCTGCTTGTTAATGTCTATGGTTAATCTATTAATCTTTGCTCGTCAAGATTTAAGTGTTGTATTGGTTGCTGTCTGTTTCGGTTAATACATAACCAGTCATTGGCATAACGAAATCTTCGGCATGTACGGACCAATTTAACCCATCTATTGCTGCTCTTGTTTGATCGAATACATCTGGATGTGGTGTACTGAAAATTTGTGCTTGACTGCCTAATCCCAATAGTTCAATTCCGGGATCTGGAGAAAAGTAATTGGTGTAATGTACGTGCCTTTGAAGTGTGCTCTTCTTTGTGCCTTACCTCTTGCTGTGTAATATGGTGCAAATATCATAAAACAGACCGGAGGTGGCTGTGTCGGTGCTCTATTAACTTGTGTTGCCATGTTGGCTTGTACACCCCAAAAGGTGTCTAGTAATTTATTACACAAATTTAACCTTGTCTGGTTACATGATAATGCATTCATACCGGCGGGTATTCTACCTAAGTCGAAAGAATGTTCTATTGTGAATGTGTCACCACTTTTCCAACGTGAAAGATTAAATAGACCATTGTATGGACTGAAATTGTTCGAAGTCTTTGAGTGTCTATTTTTTAATGGAGTTATGTTGTTCTGCCGGAAGTACAAACTGTGCTCTGGGTAACATACCCTCTTCCGGTGTTGCAGGTTCGACAACTCTAAATGCTTTATTAACATTAAACAAAGTTTGTCCACCTGCTGGCATGACATTATCTTGTCTGAATTGATTACTTAGATCTTTGTAAATTTCGATCGAGTCTTGCTGTGGTATGGTTACGATTCTACCGTCTGATTGAATATCGTCTCTAGAGCATGTAAGGCCTGTGCATACTGCCTTGTCTATAACATTCAATAGGAGTTACAATTTTGAAAATATTTCCATAAATGTTGTGGTCTTACTCCTGCTCTTGAATAATTATATGGTAAGAATGATGCACCCCAGTCGTAAGTTAAACACAAGTTGATTTTGTCATCTGATTGTATCTTAGCACCGGCACCATCAGTTCCGGGTCCTAGGAAGTGTACGTATGTTTTAGAGAATACTACTATTAACTTATTTACCTTCACTGCGGCTGGTGCAGTGCCGTGTGGCGGCCGTAAAAAGTCTCCCCGTACATCCATCATAGTGCAGATTATATATTCTTGTCCTTTGGGATCATTGGGTTCATTTCTAATCATTTTGAAAATAGAGTTCTGCTTAAGCCGGTGCTAGAGGGCGTGGCCGGTGTTTCACATTTCAGTACTGGTCATGAACAGACTCAATAAAACCGAGTCTGCTATGTTCGTTTATTTTGGTGTATTCTTTGCTTCCAAAGGATCTAACTATTCAGAACTAATTTATTGCGTGGCTGTGCTTCGGTTGCAGTGAATGTCTGGTGGATACCCGGTCCTCCAGATACTCCCTGACCGTATTGTTGTTGTAATTCTGTATTATTGCAAAGAATAAATTATTTAATTGATCCTACCTCACCAAAGAATTCTTCTTTAATCCTTTTTATTATCCAGTAATATGTCAGTAATTTCTCTTTAATTCCTGTGATTGTGTGCTGTTCGACATGGGTGATGTGTTCTCTCCAAAGTCTAGAACAAGAATGACGGATATTTTTTAATCACCTCTAATATACCCTCTGCCGCCTTCTGATTGGTTGAAATGTGTTTGTTTTTCCTGCACGTGACATCATTATCATCCCGCGCAGACGACATTGTTTTGCGTCATTTATATGTAAATGGTGGCTGACAATATCTGACGTAATCCTCATTTTGGAGGACTTTCTACTTCACGGCATATGCTGACAAGAAAGCAAAGGAATCGCTCAATCTTGATCCATCTGTTTTTAAAATTCCTTTTTATAATTTTAAACCATATATCAACAGATACATCTTGTCGGAATGGCAAGGCGAATGGGACCGTGCAATAAATAACAAACTCCATGCTATTAATCCTGTCGTTGGAACAAAATGCTCTCCTCCACAGTTTTCCAGGAAAGAGGATGTAGTATTAACGCGACTGCGCATCGGCCATACCAGAGTTACTCATTCTTATATTTTTAATGGTGATGATCAGCCTTCTTGTGTAGGTTGTAATCAGCCATTCGCTGTGAAACGTATCTTAATTGAATGTGTAGATTTTCACAGTCTCGTAACCTATACTTCAAAGCTGACACTTTGCAACAATTGTTTCAAGATGTACCTGTTGATAATATTATTTTATTCTTAAAAGAAATTGGTCTTTTTCATATGGTTCAACTGTTTCAGATTTTTATACATATCATACTAACTTTTATTTTACTTTTAATATCCTCATAATTCTTCATGCCGTTTAACCATTAACCGCTTGACGCTTATGACCCACAATAAGGGTTGACGCGTTGTTAAACAAGAAATCATCATCATCATAAACCTGTCGTTGGAACAAAATGCTCTCCTCCACAGTTTTCCAGGAAAGAGGATGTAGTATTAACGCGACTGCGCATCGGCCACACAAGAGTTACTCATTCTTATATTTTTAATGGCGATGATCAGCCTTCTTGTGTAGGATGTGATCAGCCATACACTGTGAAACATATCTTAATTGACTGTGTTGACTTTTCACCCTCACGTAAATTATACGGCAAAGCTGACACAACTGACAACAGCTTTCAAGATGTAACTGTTGATAATATTATTTTATTCTTAAAAGAAATTGGACTTTTTCATAAGATTTAACTGTTTCAGATGTTTATACATTATCATTCTGACTTTTTACTTTTAATAGCCTCATAATTCTTCATGGCGTTTAACCATTAACCGTGTGACACTTATGACACACAAAGAGGGTTGACGTGTCGTTAAACACGAAACCATCATCTACTTGACGGCTGGAGACTCGTTAGTTCATAGAGGCGACGGTGGTGCAGAGTATAACACCCGAAAGATCCATTGGGCTACGCCCCTATATCCCCCAGGTATTAGACTTCCTGCCTTGCCGTGGCCCTGGGGGCTCAATTCCCACTGGGCACATTGCCGCTGTGGTCTTTGTGCCCACTGGGAAGAGCTAAAGGAAGTACCACCCGTTTGCCGTGGGTGGCGTCCTGTAAGCCGGAAGAAGGGATCCTGGAGGTTGAGGGTTACCGGAGGTGGCGGTACTTCAGGTACCCAAAACGCCTCTTTGGCCTGGCTTTTTTGGTGTAGACGGGTGGCTGTGCGGTCCGGCACGGTCAATCGGCTGGTCACGCCGAGCCCTAGAGATACCACTTTGCTTTCTCTTCAACTCTTTTTGTATCTTTCCTGATACCAACCATATGCGCATTTACCTTACCCTTTTCTGTCTTTTTATCTCTATAAGGCGGTGGCTAAACGGATCAATCGTGTAGGCATTTTGTTTATACGAGTATATCTCACGTGTATCTCTTAACTCCTGCGAGTTAGATAACCACTCCATTATGGTTTTCCCTTGTAGGGCTCCACGGAGGGCGGAGAGCACTTGGGACGAAACTAGGATTTTTTTTTCTCATGGCTCATGGCAAAAAACATAACCGCTACCACGCACCTAACCGCAACGCACCTAAACGTAAAAAAGACGAGGATTCATCCGAATCGGATGAACACAGACAAAATTCCAGTCAGCAGTCAAGTCAACAATCAAGTCAGCAGTCAAGTCAACAATCAAGTCAGCAGTCTGCTGAACCAAACTTTGACAATGTTCCGCGTTTCTTGGTCGTCACGTCGCTTGACGATCCACGAACTGTGTCAAGTAGAAGTAAAACAAAGATCAGGAATTGATACAATTAACTTACTCCATCCATAAAAGACACCAAAGGGAAAGAAATACAAACATTAAGCGACCAGACCATAATGGAAACCTAAACAAAGGAAGGCCATATGGACAGTTACTTTCCCACAAAATGGCCATATGGCCATCCAAAATTAAAAGACACAAGTGATACACACAGTAAGTAACAAACAACAACATAAATAAATCGCCACAGAAGAGCCGCCTTGGAACGGTCAGTGGAAGATTTCCACTGGGGGGCTTAAATCGATTTTACGTGGCCACAATCCTCGCCCTTACTTCCGTCGCGATTTAGACAAATAATTTGTTCAGTCCGCATGAAGGCCTCCTAACTCATCAGTGCAACATCTCCGTGAACACACAGAGGTGAGACAACGGTGAGGACTCGACAGCAAGAAACCACTGAAATGCTGGAGCAAAAGAAAACCAACAGTTAGACTCCGATGAGCCCGACCAGAGACAGAGCATCAGGCACCAACCAACATTATCTCTTTAATTTTCAATAAGCCTTTCTCCCTTTGTTACCGAGAAAAGTATTGTCGCCATAGCCGGACACCCAAAGAGTATTAAATCACTCAAATCAGGTGACCTTTTCTTGGAACTCGAGAGAAAACAGCAAGTTGTAAGCCTGCTCGCCGCCAAAAAACTCTTTGATCTTTCGGTAAAAATATCTCTTCACAACACACTAAACTCATCTAAAGGAGTGATTCGCAGTCCAGAACTGCGTCCTTGTTCAGACGAAGAGATCATTGATAACCTGAAAGATCAAGGGGTTATTGGTGTTCGTAACATCAAAGTCCGTACAAATGGTGTACTAAAACCAACAGCAACTTATGTGTTGACTTTTAATACACCAATTCTACCCAAGAAAATCAAAGTAGCATATCTTTCCATTAACGTAGAGGTATACATCCCAAACCCTCTTAGATTTTACTCTTGTCAAGCTTTTGACCATCACGAAAGCAGATGTCAGAGAAAAAACTCTGTCCTAATTGTGGTGAAGAAAAGCATGTTGATAATCACCTCAACTGCAAAAATGAACCCAAATGCGTAAATTGTGATGGCAAACATGCTGTTTTCTCCCGAGACTGTCCGGCATGGAAAAAAGAAAAAGCAATACTCACCGTCAAATACCAAAGGGGGATAACATTCCCAGAAGCGCGGAAAATTGTCGAAGAGCGATACATAACACCAACCACCAGTTTCGCCAGCATCACAAAGGGTGCTGGTGTAAAATGTACCAGCTCCGCAACACAGACTGCTGAATCATACATAGCTGAACTGAAAAAATCTGGTGCATGGAGTAAACCCACTCTAGCACCACAAAGTTCAACCAGTTTATCAAATGGCGCAATCCAGGTTGCTCCGGTTCGGTCGACAGCGACCGTATCGAAGCCAGCGCCGAATGTAAAACAGAAACCCGACGGTCGAACTAATAAGGGATCGGAAGATCCGATCAAAAAACATCAATTGTCTCAAAGACAAACTGACAGACAACGTAAAATGGAAAGAGACAATATAAAATTTCAGAACAGATTCGGATCTTTGAGTGACAGTGATATGGAGTTGACTGAAACTCCATCATCACCAAGTGGCAATAACAGATCGAGGTCAGCCACACCACGAGCTGGTGGTAGCAGATCTATATCACCAATTGCACCTCCATAATAGTTTCTAGTCTTATAAATATCTCTCCATAAATGGATTTAAAACACAAAATAATACAATGGAATTGTCGAGGTCTTAAATCGAATTATAATGAACTCTTATTACTTATTTGTTTACTAAACCCATCGGTGTTTTGTTTGCAAGAAACTTTGTTTAAAACCTGATGACAACATAGATGTCAGGGGTTTCAATCCATACAACTATATCTATTCTGATGGTAACAAACCATCTGGTGGCAGTTCAATTTTTGTAAAATCATGTTTACCATAAAGAGAGATCAAATTAAAAACAGACCTACAAGCTATAGCAGTATCGGTTGCTCTTGATAAGGAGACTACAATTTGCTCTCTATATATCCCACCCTCATTTTCTTTAAAGCCCGAACACCTTGTCTCATTGCTGAGTCAACTTCCATCGCCATATCTTTTAGTTGGCGACTTCAATGGTCACAATATTCTATGGGGCTGTAAAGATATCAATAACAGAGGAGCACTTGTCGAAGATTTTATTGCAAAGAGCGATCTTTGCTTGATGAATGATAAATCTTATACATACCTTCATCTTGCGACATGTCATTTGTCTTCTTTAGATCTCTCTTTGTGTCACCCATCTCTCTTCTTGGACTATGACTGGTCTGTTCATGATGATCAGTGCGGGAGTGATCACTTCCCTGTTATAATTGAGAGCGTAAACGAACCAGATGAGGACTGTAACCAGAAATGGAAAATGAATAAAGCCGACTGGGAATTATTCCGTAATTTATGTGAAGAAGAGTTATAAGTTGATCACTTAAATGAATCATCTGACATTGTTTCTGGTTTCACAGATACACTAATTAATATATCAGAACAATGCATTCCAAAGACCTCCACAAATACTAAGAAAAGCAAGCCTTGGTTTAATAATGACTGTAAAGAAGCTATTCAAAAGCGCAAACAGGCTCTAAATAAGTTCTGCAATAGTCCCACTTCAGAAAAGCTAAACGACGTAAAAGTTTTTAGAGCTAAAGCTCGGCGAACAATCCGAGCTTCAAAACGAAAGTCATGGAGAGAATATGTCTCCAAGTTGAACTACAAAACCCCCATTAAAAAGGTTTGGGATATGGTACGAAAAATTTCAGGAAAAACAAAGTCCCCTAGTTTGACACATTTAAATACTGGTTTTGACACAAAAGCTTCAACTAAAAAAGATATTTCAGATACTCTTGGTAGCACATTTTTGAGTAATTCATAACCGCGAAATTATTCTGACACTTTTAGAAATTTCCAAAAGGACCAAGAGAATAGAAATCTAAACTTCAAATCCCACAATCACGAAGAATACAACAAACCTTTTAACTTATCCGAACTAGTGGAAGCCATTGAAAAATCACACGATACAGCAACCGGCCCCGATGAAATTCATTATCAGATGCTTAAGCATCTGCCAAAAAGTTCTCTTTCAACACTTTTAGATATTTTTAATAATATTTGGGAAACTGGGGTCTGTCCTGAGAGCTGGCGTTTTGCTACAGTTGTACCAATACCAAAACCAGGGAAAGATCATGCAGAACCTACGAATTATCGACCGATAGCTTTGACAAGTTGTTTGTGTAAAACATTGGAGAGAATGATAAACAAGAGATTAGTCTGGTACTTAGAGTCCAACAACCTCATTTCAGAATATCAGTCAGGTTTTCGTTGTGAACGTAGTACCAACGACAATTTAATAAGACTAGAAACATTTATACGAGATGCTTTTATTAACAAAGAACACGTAGTAGCTGTCTTTTTCGACTTGGAGAAAGCATATGATACCACATGGCGTTATGGAATATTGAGAGATCTCCATAACCTCGGCTTAAGGGGAAAACTTCACAGTTTTATTCAAAGTTTTTTAGGTGAGCGTGTATTTCAAGTCAGATCTCTATGCACAAGAGCAGGGTGTCCCACAAGGTAGTATTCTCTCAACTACGCTATTTAACATCAAAATAAATAATATTGTACAATGTTTGGACGACAAAACAGACTGTTCATTGTATGTTGATGATTTCTGTATATGCTACCGTTCCAAAAACATGAAAACAATTGAACGAAAGCTACAACAAAATTTAAAACGAATAGAAGAATGGACTGATAAAACCGGTTTCAAGTTCTCCAAGTCGAAAACGCAGTGTGTTCATTTTTGTAAGCTACGGAAGAAACACGACCATCCTTCCCTGTTTTTATACGGATCACAAATTCTTGTTGTTGAAGAAGCCAAATTTCTTGGGGTCATATTTGACCAAAAGTTATCTTTTATTCCCCATATTAAATATCTTAAAGCGAAATGCTTAAAAGCTTTGAATCTTTTGAAACTTTTAGCTCATTCAAGTTGGGGAGCAGATCGGTATACTTTATTGCATCTTTACCGGTCTTTAATACGATCTAAATTAGATTATGGGTCTGTTGTTTATGGTTCTGCCAGAAAGTCCTATTTAAAATCCTTGGATACTATCCATCACCAAGGCCTTCGTCTGGCTATGGGAGCCTTCCGTACTTCTCCCGTATTAAGCCTTTATGTAGAAGCAGGTGAACCATCTTTAACTTCGCGCAGAGAGAAACTTTCTCTTCAGTATGCTATTAGACTTGCTGCAAATCCATCTAACCCGGCATCCAAAATTTCATTTCCACCTCAATTTGTAGATAAGTATGAAACTAAACCCACAGCAATCAAACCTTTTGGATTACGTATTTTACCACTGCTAGAAAATTCAGGTATCGACCTTAAAAATATTAAAAAAAACATGAAACCGCCGAAGTTCCATCTTGGTGTATTAAAAAACCTTCTATTCTGTTTGATGGCAAAAAATCCGAATCAAATCCAATGCTACTCAAACAAAACTTTCAGGTACTGCAGTCACGTTACAATGATTACCAGCAAGTCTATACTGATGGTTCCAAAGAAGGAGATAAAGATGGTTGTGCGTTTGTTTCTAAAGATACGCATCAAACCTTGCGCCTTCCAGATGGTTCATCTATTTTTACAGCTGAAGCCAAAGCAATAGACCTAGCTTTAGATTTTATCAGTTCTTCATCATTTCAAAAAGCAATTATATTTTCTTATTCACTTTCTGTGCTTAAGGCTTTAGACCATTCATCATCTAAAAATCCTCAAATACAAAAACTGATCGAAAAACATCATGGAATTTCTAAAACGCACCAAATCTTGTTTTGTTGGCTTCAGAGCCATATTGGCATTGTTGGCAATGAGTTTGCTGACAAGAAAGCAAAGGAATCGCTCAATCTTGATCCGTCTGTTTTTAAAATTCCTTTTAATAATTTTAAACCATTTATCAACAGATACATCTTGTCGGAATGGCAAGGCGAATGGGACCGTGCAATAAATAACAAACTCCATGCCATTAAACCTGTCGTTGGAACAAGGTGCTCTCCTCCACAGTTTTCCAGGAAAGAGGATGTAGTATTAACACGACTGCGCATTGGCCATACTAGAGTTACTCATTCTTATATTTTAAATGGTGATGAACAGCCTTCCTGCGCAGGCTGTGATCAGCCATTCACTGTGAAACATATTTTAATTGAATGTGTAGACTTTTCACAGTCCCGTAACTTATACTTCAAAGCTGACACTTTGCAACAATTGTTTCAAGATGTACCTTTTGAAAATATTATTTTATTCTTAAAAGAAATTGGACTTTTTCATAAGATTTAACTGTTTAAGAATTTTATACATATCCAACTAACTTTTTTTACTTTTAATATCCTCATAATTCTCAATGCCGTTAACCATTAACCGTTTGACGCTTATGACCCACAAAGAGGGTTGACGCGTCGTTAAACACGAAATCATCATCATCAACGCCCCTCTATACTCTGCACCACCGTTCGCCTCTATGAACTAAAGCCTACGTTACAATCGCAGATTTTGTTAGCTCACCTGAGCACATGGTGAGCTATTGTGATCGGTCAATGTCCGTTGTGCGTGGTCCGTTGTCAACAATTGCTTTAAAAGCCTACTCCTAAACCCTTGGGCCAATTTCATTTAAACTTCACAGGAATGTTGCCTGGGTGGCTCTCTACCATAATAGCTAAATGGTTCCGCTCTGATGAACAAGATGGCCGCCAAAGCTAAAAATGGGAAAAAAATCTTTAAACGACTACTCCTCCCATACCCCTTAGCAAATTTCATTCATACTTCATAGGAAAGTTGCCTAGGTGACCCTCTACCAAAATAGCTGAAATGGTTCTGCTCCGATGAACAAGATGGCCACCAGAGCTAAAAATAAAAAAAAATATTTAAACGACTACTCCTCCCAAACCCCTGGGCCAATTTCATTCAAGGAATAATGCTTAGGTGACCCTCTACCAAATAGCTAAAATCGTTCTGCTCCCATGAACAATATGGGCGCTAGAGCTAAAAATAGTAAAACATCGTAAATTTGCTTCAAATGCGAACTTTTCCTAAACCCTTGGGCATGAACTATCCCTAAACCCTTGGGCCAATTTGATTCGCGGCCCCCGCCCATCGGGGCTTGAGGAAATATATGGGCTGAATGATGCTTCCACGCAGAGCTGAATCCGACCCGCACACGAGTACTGGCAATCCGCTTAGAGGATCTAAGCCTGCCCAGGCAAAGCGGTGCGCACGAGTCGGACCGCCAATGCTTATAAACCCTATTGGTTTCATTTGCGACAGGGCCTGAGATGTCATTTCATCTCAATGTCGGGTAAAAGTCCCACAAAATTGGAAGCAACATCTCCAAAATGACCTTTACAGTGTTGACGGGGACGTTAAACCTCAAATCAAACAAAGAAACCAATTTGATTCAAACTTCTCAGGAATGTTGCCTAGGTGAAACGCTACCAAAATAGCTTAAACGTTCCGCTCTGACACAAGATGTCCGCAAGATCTAAAAATAGAAAAATATCTTTAAACGACAACTGCCCCTGTACCCTTTGGCCAATTTCATTCAAACTTCATAGGAATGTTGCTTAGGTGACCCACTACCAAAATAGCTAAAACAGTTCTGCTCTGATGAACAAAATAGTTGCCATAGCTAGAAATAGAAAAACATCGTAAATTTGCTTCAAACATGAACTCCTTCTTAACACTTGGACCAATTGTTTCAAACTTCACTGGAATGTTACGTAGGTTGACTTCTTACCAAAATAGGTAAAATCATTATACTCTGATGAACAAGATGGCTACTAGAGCTTAAAATAGAAAAAAATCTTCAAACGACAACTTCCCCCTATACCATTGGGCCAATTTCATTCAAACGTTAAAGGAATGTTGCTTAGATGACTAAAATTGCTACAAAGATCCCGCTCCGATAAACAAGATGGCGACCAGAGCTAAAAATAGAAAAAAAATCTTCAAATGACAACTCCTCCTGTACCCTTGGGCCAATTTCATTCAAACTTCATGGGAACGTGCTCTGATGAAAAGTATGGCCCCTAGAGTTAAACATAGAAAAACGTAATTTTTCTTCAAATGCGAACTCTTCCTAAACCCTTGGGTCAATTTGATTCAAACTTCACAGGAATGTTGCCTATGTGACACCCTACCAAAATAACTAAGGTTGTTCCGCTCTGATGAACAAGATGGCCATCAGAGCTAAAAGTAAAATGTACTAGAGACTGACATTCGGGTGAGCGAATCAGGACCCTCTGGGCCCTCTTGTTAGCTCACCTGTCACGTAGTGACAAGGTGAGCTTTTGGGATCACTTTTTGTCCGTCGTGCGTGCGTGCGTGCGTCCGTCCGTAAACTTTTCTTCAAACGACATCTCCTAAACCACTGATTGGATTTTGACCAAACTTCACAGGAATGATCCTTAGGTGGTCCCCTTTCAAAGTTGTTCAAATGGTTCCGGTCCGTTGCACATATAGGTCACAGTAGCCAGCTTCATCTAGTGGACCCCTACCAAGATTGTTCAAATTATAGTGCTGGGAACAAAAATGCCCCCGCACGGGGGCCCTTTGGTTTTACATGGGCTTATATAGGGAAAATCTTTAAAAATCTTCTTCTCTGAAACCGCAAGGCCCAGATCTTTGATATTTGGTATGAAGCTTCATCTAGTGGACCCCTACCAAGATTGTTCAAATTATAGTGCTGGAGCTAAAAATGCCCCCGCACGGGGACCCTTTGGTTTTACATGGGCTTATATAGGGAAAATCTTGAAAAATCTTCTTCTCTGAAACCGCAAGGCCCAGGTCTTTGATATTTGGTATGAAGCTTCATCTAGTGGACCCCTACCAAGATTGTTCAAATTATAGTGCTGGGGCCAAAAATGCCCCCGCACCAGGGCCCTTTTGTTTTACATAGGCTTATATAGGGAAAATCTTTAAAAATCTTCTTCTCTGAAACTGCAAGGCCCAGGTCTTTGATATTTGGTATGAAGCTTCATCTAGCGGACCCCTACCAAGATTGTTCAAATTATAGTGCTGGAGCTAAAAATGCTTAGGTCTTTGATATTTGTTATTGTTACATGTGGGTTTACGGCGTCCCGCAAACCCCCATGCTGACAAGACAACCGAGCGTGATCTCTGACAGGTGTACGGGCAGCTGTGGGGTAAGGCACAAGAAAGATGTTAGATGAATGACATGAATTATTTACAGTATCTACATACAACACTTACTAACATAAAACATCACAAATTGTTGCTTCTGTAGCCAACTCACGACGTCCGCTCCGAAGGCAAAACACTGTTCTGTGCTCGGAACGGGTGACGTGAATACCTACAGAAGCAAACAACAAAAACAACAAGAAAAACAAAAAAAAAGAATCAACACAAGACGCGACTGGCCAGTTTATAACTTAGGGTGAATCCCCCACTCGCGTGACACTTCCTCTCGCGAACTAGTAAAACTAGTCTATCAACATAGTTGATTATCCTAGGTTTAGCGATCACGTTTGCTGATCAGACGTTTAGTGATCGTCCAAATAAGGTAAGTTGACCTCTTCCATGATCACATTTGTTTACAACGAACAATGATTTAGAGGAATCTGCTTCTATCCTGGTAGGCGCTGATTACGGCGGTCTGTCCGCCCTTGCTGGACCCTAACGCCTAGCGTCGTACCAGTACCTGCTGCTATGAAGCAGGGAGCAGCAGGTCACACATTGTTGTGCCTGCAAATTACGATAACGGGACTAGAAACGAGTCACAAAACATACATGCTATATCATGATCCCCCTCCCGGAGAAGTAAGAATATGTTCATGCATACACCGTTATTGCGCATGCGCCGACCAGACATACAGGCTGATTAGTGCATGCGACAAATAACCGTACAGCAGAACTCAACTTGACTGTGCATCAAATTATCAGCACCCAGCGCTTGACACAATAATACTCAAAGTTCATGTTTCCTTACTGAGCACTACAGAAATCAATTAATGCTCACTACTACTGAGCATGATACTCATCAAATTTGTGCTCACTACATTATCACAAGTAAGAGGCAATTGAACAGACCACGCCTTTGCGCTACCTGGTCAGCTGCCAATTACAGGAAACATAACAATCTCTATTTCATATCCTTCTCCGCAACACGGCTCACAAATATAGCTATTCACAAATTCAATACATTAATAACAGATAGAAACTACAACAGAAGATTTTCATCTATAATCTACAACATTTGTTAGTGTCTCATAAGGGCCAACACTGTTTGCCGTAAATTCTCTCTATTTGGTAGGCACCCCGTCACAACCGTCCTCGCGACGCCGATGACGCAGCTGACGTCATCCTCGCCGCTCAGGCCGTTATGACGTGTGGCGACCAAATACTCCCACTTATCATCATCACGTTCTTTATATGTACATACATGCACAAACTGAGTTATCAGACAAAAACGGCATCATTACAAAATGAACTCGTAATTCTTCTTGAACAAAATTATTTCTAATCAACGTGAACATGCTTGTAAAATAAAATTCATTACGGTTCATCATCACGGATAACCCAACAGGCTCTTGTAAGAGTTTGCCCTGATGATGAAGATGTGGTTAAACCCGTCTTAAGTTTACGTCCCCTCTACACCTAATATCATATTGGGACGGAACCACGGTTTTCTAACCACAGCTAGTCACAAGTCATGGATCAAACAAGTGACCCGGCGTTTATTAATTACATTCTACAAAAGGGGTCTAAAAGCCTAAATGAATCTAGAATGAGCGGGTGTCCAAACTTTACGTCTCACCAACATCTAGGGTCAGCATGAGACAGGACCTCGCTTAGAAAGACTCATTCTACTACTGGAGAAGCCTGGGATCAATCCTGCGACGTCTAGCTGGCAAAGCTAGTAGCCTAATCACTACAGGCCACAACAGTGAATTCAGAATAGGCTTCAGAAAGTTGGGGTATACTAGAAGTAAACCCCTCCAAAACCTACAAGCATGTTCATACAAAAATAATACTAAACATAGATTTAACATACCTTTCAATATACTTTCTATTTCCCCGTCACAATGTTGCGTTCACTCTTACAACTTGACCTGCTGCTAAAGTGTCCCCTTTTTCCAGGGTTTATATATCTATGAATACTACCGGAAAATCATGCCTACTCGTATTACCTTGCTTTGTTCGTGGGGAAGTGGAGATACCGGCCACAAACAAAGCCAGATAGCAAAATCGAGTAGATAATGGATTTGCCTTCAAATAGTATATTTCCCATAGGAAAAATTGATGAAACGACCCTATAATCAATGACATGACTCCTGTCAAAACGAACACCCACACAACACGTGACGGGAATAAAAATCATATATGGCACAATTTGGCGGTTGGCGATTTTTAGGCAAATTCTATAGGACTCGGCCTTTTAGCGGCCCCCTGTATTGTAAAAACAGCTCTCTATAAACCACTCATGCATACATCGTATGATATGTGCATGAGTTGTTCATGGAGCCGCATAGTTTGCGTACCATATTTCACCTAAAATATTTCACTCACACCGCCCTACCATATATCTACTAAAATAATTTAGATGTGCATAAGCACCAGAGAGGTTTCCTATTCCATCTCGTAACAGTTATGAAGCTTCAGCTAGTGGACCTCTACCAAGATTGTTCAAATTATAGCCCTGGGGCCAAAAATGCCCCGCTCCGGTGCCCATTGGTTTAACACAAACTTATATAGGGAAAATCTTGTTTTACATAGACTTCTATATGCAGGGTAAACCTTTAAAATCTTCTTCTCTGAAACCAGAAAGCCCAGGACTTTCATATTCGATATGAAGCTTCATCTTGTGGACCTCTACCAAGATTGTTAAAATTTTAGCCCTGGGGCCAAAATTGACCCTGCCCGGGGCCCACTTGTTATGCTTTGGATCAGGTGAGTGAACCAGGGCCCTCTGGGCCCTCTTGTTTTTTAGCTCACCTGAGCACGAAGTGCTCAAGGTGAGCTATTGTGATCGCCTTTTGTCCGGCGTCCGTCGTGCGTCGTCAACAATTCACTTAAATGACATCTCCTCCTAAACCAGTGAATGGATTTCAAAATACTTTCATAGAAATGTTCCTTGGGTGACCCTCTACCAAAATTGCTAAAATGGTTCCGCTCTGCAGAACAAAATGGCCACCAGAGCTAAAAATAGAAAAACCTTTAAACGACATCCCCTCCTAGCCCTTTGGCCCGATTTCAAAATAATTTCAGAGAAATGTTCCTTGGATGACCCTCTACCAAAATTGCTAAAATGGTTCCGCTCCGCTGAACAAAATGGCCGCCAGAGCTAAAAATAGAAAAACCTTTAAACGACATCTCCTCCTAGCCATTTGGCCCGATTTCAAAATAATTTCACAGAAATGTTCCTTGGATGACCCTCTACCGAAATTGCTAAAATGGTTCCGCTCCGCTGAACAAAATGGCCACCAGAGCTAAAAATAGAAAAACCTTTAAACGACATCTCCTCCTAGCCCTTTGGCCCGATTTCAACATAATTTCACTGTAATGTTTCTTGGATGACCCTCTACCAAAATTGCTAAAATGGTTCCGCTCCGCTGAACAAAATGGCCGCCAGAGCTAAAAATAGAAAAACCTTTAAACGACATCTCCTCCTAGCCATTTGGCCCGATTTCAAAATAATTTCACAGAAATGTTCCTTGGATGACCCTCTACCGAAATTGCTAAAATGGTTCCGCTCCGCTGAACAAAATGGCCGCCAGAGCTAAAACTAGAAAAACCTTTAAACGACATCTCCTCCTAGCCCTTTGGCCCGATTTCAAAATAATTTCACAGAAATGTTCCTTGGATGACCCTCTACTGAAATTGCTAAAATGGTTCCTCTCCGCTGAACAAAATGGCCACCAGAGCTAAAAATAGAAAAACCTTTAAACGACATCTCCTCCTAGCCCTTTGGCCCGATTTCAACATAATTTCACTGTAATGTTTCTTGGATGACCCTCTACCGAAATTGCTAAAATGGTTCCGCTCTGCTGAACAAAATGGCCGCCAGAGCTAAAAATAGAAAAACCTTTTAAACGACATCTCCTCCTAGCCCTTTGGCCCGATTTCAAAATAATTTCACTGAAATGTTTCTTGGATGACCCTCTACCGAAATTGCTAAAATGGTTCCGCTCCGCTGAACAAAATGGCCGCAAGAGCTAAAAATAGAAAAACCTTTAAACGACATCTCCTCCTAGCCCTTTGGTCCGATTTCAAAATAATTTCACAGAAATGTTCCTTGGATGACCCTCTACCAAAATTGCTAAAATGGTTCCGCTCCGCAGAACAAAATGGCCGCCAGAGCTAAAAATAGAAAAACCTTTAAACGACATCTCCTCCTAGCCCTTTGGCCCGATTTCAAAATAATTTCACAGAAATGTTCCTTGGATGACCCTCTACCAAAATTGCTAAAATGGTTCAGCTCCGCTTATTAAAATGGCCGCCAGAGCTAAAAATAGAAAAACCTTTAAACGACATCTCCTCCTAGCCATTTGGCCCGATTTCAAAATAATTTCACAGAAATGTTCCTTGGATGACCCTCTACCGAAATTGCTAAAATGGTTCCGCTCCGCTGAACAAAATGGCCGCCAGAGCTAAAACTAGAAAAACCTTTAAACGACATCTCCTCCTAGCCCTTTGGCCCGATTTCAAAATAATTTCACAGAAATGTTCCTTGGATGACCCTCTACCGAAATTGCTAAAATGGTTCCTCTCCGCTGAACAAAATGGCCACCAGAGCTAAAAATAGAAAAACCTTTAAACGACATCTCCTCCTAGCCCTTTGGCCCGATTTCAACATAATTTCACTGTAATGTTTCTTGGATGACCCTCTACCGAAATTGCTAAAATGGTTCCGCTCTGCTGAACAAAATGGCCGCAAGAGCTAAAAATAGAAAACCTTTAAACGACATCTCCTCCTAGCCCTTTGGTCTGATTCCAAAATAATTTCACAGAAATTTTCCTTGGATGACCCTCTACCAAAATTGCTAAAATGGTTCCACTCCGCTGAAAAAAATGGCCTCCAGAGTTAAAAATAGAAAAACCTTTAAACGACATCTCCTCCTAGCCCTTTGGCCTGATTTCAAAATTATTTCACTGAAATGTTCCTTGGATGACCCTTTACAGAAATTGCTAAAATGGTTCCGCTCCGCTGAACAAAATGGCCGCCAGAGCTAAAAATAGAAAAACCTTTAAACGACATCTCCTCCTAGCCCTTTGGCCCGATTTCAAAATAATTTCACTGAAATGTTTCTTGGATGACCCTCTACCGAAATTGATAAAATGGTTCTGCTCCGCTGAACAAAATGGCCACCAGAGCTAAAAATAGAAATACCTTTAAGCAACATCTCCTAGCCCTTTGGCCTGATTTCATATTATAGCCTGGGCCAATAATGGCTCTCCCAGGGGCCCACTTGATACCCTATGGATCAGGTGAGCGATCCAGGGCCATCATGGCCCTCTTGTTATTTCTGAAATTGAAAATCCGCGAAAAGGTTCACTCATAAAAACCGCCAAAATTTGCTGCCGCCAAATTTAAGTGTTTTACAGTATTTGGGCTCACGAACTGAGAGTTCATCCATGTGTCGTTTCCAAATTAGGTCACTCACCTTGAGGTGATACGCAACTGTCCCAAGTTGATGGACTATGACGCCACCAATCCATTTCTCTGAAGATTCTCTATAATCCCTAACCCAAACACTGTCACCTTCCTGAAAAGCTCTTTTTATGCGTCAGGAGTTGTCTTCCTCTGGGTATTAGTACCTAGATCAGGTGTGAGAATGTGCAAGCGTGTTGGGTTTCGACGTCCCAGAAATAACTCTGCAGGTGAAACTTGCGTTGTTGCATAGGGAACTGACCTATATGCCAATAAGAATCGAAATACTTCCTGATTTAAGGTTCCCAGCTCACTACACATTGTTTTCTTGGCTGTCTATAATGAACGTACTGCTCTCACAGCTTCTCCGTTGGAACTTGGATGGTATGAAGCAGAACGAATATGCTTAATACCATTTGCTTCATGAAATTTTGTAAGCCAGCCGATACAAATTACCCCCAGGTATTCGACTTCCCGCCTTGCCGTGGCACTGGGGGCTCAATTCCTACTGGGCACATTGCCGCTGTGGTCTCTGTGCCCACCGGGAAGAGTTAAGGAAGTACCATGGGTTGCGTCCTGTAAGCCGGAAGAAGCGATCCTGGAGGTTGAGGGTTACCTGAGGTTGCGGTGCTTCAGGTACCCAGAACGCCTCTTTGGCCTGGCTTTTCGGTGTAGGCTGGTGGCCGTGCGGTCGCGCCAAGCCCTAGAGATCCCACTGTGCTTTCTTTTCCATTCTTTTTGTATTTTTCCTGATACCAACAATATGCCGGCCCCCGCCCATCGGGGCTTGAAGAAATAGATGGGCTGCTTGATTATTCCGCACAGAGCTGAAACCGACCAGCACACGAGTACTGGTTAACCGCTTAGAGAGGAGCTAAGCCTGCCCAGGCAAAGCGGTGCGAGTCGGCCCGTCCATGCTTATAAACCCTATTGGGGACGTTAAACCTCAACCAAATTAAACCAACTATATGCCCATTACCTTACCCTTTTCTCTTTTTATCTCTAGCAGGCGGTGGCCAAATGGACCAATCGTGTATGCATTTTGTTTAAGCGAGTATATCTCACGTGTATCTCTAACACTGCGAGTAGGATAACCACTCCATTATGGTGTTCCCTTGTAGGGCTCCGAGGAGGGCGGAGAGCACTTAAGACGAAACTCTGATATATTCCTCATGAACCGCAACACAAAATCAAAGTACTGAAAGTACTGAGGAAAGTTGATTTTTGAGGAATAATTATTATGATAACAATGTCAGTCGTAGATCAAGCAGTTATCTAGACATTTTGTGAGGGTTAAAAAATTCGACGAAGAAAATAAAAATGATTCGATTGTTTTGAGTTTAATGACATGTCAACCCTTGTGGATCATTTTGTCTTCTCCAAGACAAAGTGGGAGAAAGAGATAGCAGAGATGAAAGTGCGGGACAGAGTGAATGGAAGTGTAGAAACAGAAGAAATATCAACACTCACCATCTACCGTTACCTGCTGCAAGGACATCAGGCTTTGCTCAAATGTAAGTCAGTATCAGCTGGACTCCCCAGTGATACAAGATACACATCATATGTGCCTCACCCAAATACTCCCACAAAGAAAAAAAGGTAGAAAGATACACGTGTCTGCTAATTTCTTCATGGTTTCTAAATTAGCTCAGTACATTCTATGCGTGTCCCATCTGCTAATAATCTTACAGACAAGTTCTTTTAGCGGGCACATTACGTCTTAGCAACTTCGCATCAACGTTGCGTTGATATGACGATGCACATACGTTGTGCAGCCGCTAAGGGCTATGTTACTTCGGGCGTCGGAACATAAAAAAGGAGAATAACTTGGACGAAAAAAAAGAGGTCATTTTTAAACCATTTGATTTAGACATTATAACCCTGATCAGACGCCGCATTTAGCGAACTTCGACTATCCAAGGCGATGTAAATACGTTTATCCCAAATAAAAACATTAACCCATAAATGCAAATTGTTTCAATACTGGGACATTCGGAAACAGTTAAGACAGATTAGAGGCCACAGAATGTAGCGTCTGATCGGTGTCTTCACTATTTGCTAAAAGTACGGAACTTGATGTAAAACTCACAGCTTACAACACGTTTTATAATTAGAGCTCTCGAAAGCAGGTGAATAATTGTGTTTGATGTCGGTCAGCTATTGGTTGTTTAGTCGGTCACTGATAATCACAGAGAAGCGAGTTAACCCTGTAGACCGGTGCAGACGCCGAGGTAAAAATACACTGTATCTACAAATGTATGCAAACCTTGTAGATCCTGATAAGACGGCCAAAGCTAGCAGGTCTCGCCAGAATCTACATGTACACAGTTTAATTGCCATCATGTCAGTGAACTAATCAGAAATTCCTTTCTATAAGAATATATTTAAAGCGAGAAGAGTCCTGTTCAGAAACTCAGGGATGAAAGAGTAAAACATAAATATCATCGGAAAGCGCGTAGGAAAATGGTCCTAGAGTATTGATTTCTGTTCAGAATGTCTTTTTGTAGCAATTTATATTCAATCCGTACAAAGTCTTGAAAAATGAAATATTTTGACAGACGTTCCATGCCTGCAAAATTAGTTTTCAAGAGAAACTATATTATGCAGCGAACGAACAGCGGAAGTGGAGTGATGCGGTCCAGTACCGAAAGTAGAAATGTAATGACAAAGAAACTTTAAATCGATTTAAGCCCCCCAGTGGAAATCTTCCACTGACCGTTCCAAGGCGGCTCTTCTGTGGCGATTTATTTATGTTGTTGTTTGTTACTTACTGTGTGTATCACTTGTGTCTTTTAATTTTGGATGGCCATATGGCCATTTTGTGGGAAAGTAACTGTCCATATGGCCTTCCTTTGTTTAGGTTTCCATTATGGTCTGGTCGCTTAATGTTTGTATTTCTTTCCCTTTGGTGTCTTTTATGGATGGAGTAAGTTAATTGTATCAATTCCTGATCTTTGTTTTACTTCTACTTTGATTTTATAAATCAACTTTCAAAAATGTAAACAGAACAAGAGTCTAATGACTCTAGTGACACAAGTCAACAGTCTGCTGAATCAAATTTCGACAATGTTCCGCATGTCTTAGTTATCACGTCACTTGACGATAGACGGACTGTATCTAACCTTTCTCCCTTTGTTATCGAGAAAAGTATTGTCTCTATAGCCAGACACCCTAAGAGTACTAAAAACCTCAAATCAGGTGGCCTTCTCTTGGACGTCGAGAGAAAACGGCAAGTCATAACAGAAGTGGAAGCAATGATCAGGAAACGATGCAATTAACCCACAGATCCAATCAGAGACACAAAAGGGAAAGAAACACAATCATGAAACAACAGACCGTAATGGAAACATTAATAGTGGAAAGCCAAAAGGACAGTTACTTTCCCACAAAATGGCCAATAGGCTATCGAAAATAAAATAATATAAGCGACACAAACACCCAAAGACAAACCATAGCAAAAATAAACCGCAACAGAAGAACCGCCTTGGAACGGACACGAATTCCTCTGGGGGGCTTAAATCGATTTTACGTGGCCACAATCCTCGCCCTTCCGTCGCGATTAAGACGAATAATTTGCCCAGTCCGCATGAAGGCCTTCTAACTCATCAGGTCAACATCTCCGTGAACACAAAAATCAAACAACCACAAAGATGAAACTATGGTGAGGACTAGACAGCAAGAAACCACTGAAATGCTGGAGCAAAAGAAAACCAACAGTGAGACTCCGATGGGCCCAACCAGAGACAGAGCATCAGGTACCAACCAACAGAAGCCTTTACGCTGGAACCGTCATAGAATCTGAGGCCTGGCCCACCGACGTGCAATTAAAGAGGGAAGCAAAGTTGTCAACCGTGATTGGGTTAACTACCATGCATGCAGTGTGTCGTATAACATTTATGTTGTACCCAATCTTTTTATAACAAAACAGATGCGGTCTGTAATTAGAAATGGAAAATGAATAAAGCCAATTGGGAATTGTGTCGTAATTTATTCAAAGAAGAGTTATCAATTGATCACTTTAATGAATCATCTGACATTGTTTCTGATTTCACAGATTCGCTTATTAATATATCAGAACAATGGATTCCAAAGACCTCCACAAATACTAAGAAAAGCAAGCCTTGGTTTAATAATGACTGTAAAGAAGCTATCAGAAAGCGCAAACAGGCTCTAAATAAGTTCTGCAAAAGTCCAACCTCAGAAAAGCTAAACGACGTAAAGGTTTTTAGAGCTAAAGCTCGGCGAACAATCCGAGCTTCAAAACGAAAGTCATGCAGGGAATGTGTTTCAAAATGAAATTACAAAACCCCCATTAAAAAAGGTTGGGATATGGTACGAAAAATATCAGGAAAAACAAAGCCCCCCTAGTTACATACACTTAAATACTTGGTTTGACACAAAAGCTTCAACTAAGAAAGATATTTCAGATACTCTTGGTAGCACATTCTTGAGAAATTCATCATCGCGAAATTATTCTGACAATTTTAGAAATTTAGATAATAACAATGTAACTAGCATCATAAGTGGCATAACGTAATTAACAGCACATATCTATAGACAACAAATGATAGGCAGAGGCTGATCACAGGATATTACATCACTCCTTTTCTTTTAATAGATAGTCGATTTCAATAATTCTTAGCAACTGTTGATAAAGATTGCAAAGATTCAGTAAATCAATTATTGAGGGTAACTTATGAATTTAGAAAAGATATTAGCGATCAAAGATAATCAGAACATTAAATGTTCATTAACCCGTCACTAATGTCTCTGATCCCATTCGTTCTATGTATTTTATTTTCTCCTTATTTCTGGCATTTCTTTGGGCAGTATTCTGTTATCTTCCCTTGGGGAAGATTCTTTCTCAACTTTAAACAATAATATAAAAGTAGTATTTCCCGATGATTTTACTTCTTGGTCATTAGACGCTTGATTCTAAACGTAACTCTTACCATTCTGTCTGGATCACTGAAGAGTTGCAACCAAATTCTTACTGAATTGTTTTGTGTGTACCTTTTGAATAGAATGAACAGCATTCAAGGCTTCTTTCACAAAATTTGTATTTTATAGCTATTAAACTGCCCCCCCCCCCCCCCCCCGAAAAAAAGCAAAATATCTGTGTTTTTGGTACAATGATTAGATTTATTCCGTAAATACTCAAATGAATGAAAACTTTGCCTGACATGTAATTTTTTTAGTTATTCATATGGGCATTTACGAAATAAATCGCATTGTCTACTTCTTCTTCTTCTTCTTCTTCCGGTTTCGCCTTAACCCCCGGAGGGAACACAGACGGTGTATTATATACACTCCAGTTTTGCAGGATGAAAGCCTACACAGTAATCATGTAATTACGGTAGGGTTCTTTAACCTGCACAGGGGATGGTTCTCCCTGCACAGGGGGCCTCCAGTTAACGTCCCGATCCGAAGGACGGTGCACTTTATGACATTCATCCCTGCAAATGATGCCAATGGAGCGTGTTCGGACACCGAAATTTTCACACCGCTCCCGGGGATCGAAGCCGGGACCTCTAGCATCAGAGGCAAGTGCACTAACCACTGAGCTATCACGCTCCACATACTTTATGCCGGTTCAAAGACGTGCATTACACACTTATGTTAGTCACTTAACCTGGCCCATGAAAAATACTGATGGATATGACCTAATAGTGTTAAATTGGTCATTAAACTGTAAACATATGACCTAAAACTCTTGACTGTTTTTAAGCTACTGAATTATAGGGATGGCTCAATGATATATTTATGTTGAAATCATGCGATTTATTCCGTTTATAGGAAGATAAATGAGTTTTTCTTTGTTTGAACCGAGATTTAACGTCGCGGTCAACACTGTATAGGTCATTTTGGAGACGTTCCTTCCAATTTTATGTCATGGTACTTCTATCCGACATTGAGATAGACCTGACGCCCAATGAAACCAATAGGGTTTATAAGCATGGACTGTCCGACGCGCATCGCTTTGCCCGGGCAGGCTTAGATCCTCTAAGCGGTTTACCTATACTCGTGTGCAGTCGAATTCAGCTCTTCGCGGAAGTATCTTGCAGCCCATCTATTTGTCCAAGCCCCGATGGGCGGGGGCGCGGAAGATGAATGAATGTTTCATAAAACTCTAGAGGTAATATTTTATATTGATAAGGGTATCGACGAAATATATCACTCTTCTAATCTACAATGCCGGCTCAGACACGTGCGTTTTACTGGTTAACCACCGACTGTGGCTTCCAATGAAACAAAGAAGAAAAAACGGATTTGTATTTAACGGATTTTTTTTTGTTACTATTTGAGGGTCACTGATGAGGCCTAATTGGCCGAAACTGGCTAGTCTGGCCCAGAAAACATGTGCACTCCATATTTTCCAGTTCTGTGGTGTATTCCTTGCTTCCAAAGGATAACACTTTCTAGAACATATTTGCATGATCGTTGGACGTCAAACTGAAAACAAACGAACAGTCTTGACTGGGTCGTTAAACAACAACATGCGAGTGGTTCAATAATATATAAATACGTGGCAAAATGATGCGATGTATTCCGTTAATTCCTGGAGTGAATGACTCACTGTTAGACACAAAATATATATTGGGGGTGGGACGTGTTGGTCTATTGATATAAACTTTAACGGAATAAATCACATTATTATACCACTAAATAAATTAATTCAATTTCTTCTTTACCACCGTTAAGAGTGAAGTGCATTAAAATAGTTCAACCACGGTGACGTTAAATTCATTGCACTCTATATAGTCCAAATGTGTTGAGAGAGCCGTCAAACCTGAAATCTAAAACAAAGTAATTCTATAGACAAAATCATATGACTATATTAGTTCATACATTAATTACAAGAAAGTTCACCACATCTAAAGTGTTCAGTTATTTCTTATTTAAGCATGTGTATAACGCCGTACTCTTCCGTCTAGATACTCGTATCGATTATTTGTAATGCTGTACGCATATAATGTATAATTCCGTTCAGGCAACAGACGGAATAAAGTTTCAAAATGTCTATGACCAGTCGCGTCTCTGTTTTATCGCACAAGATAAATCCATTCCGTGAAAACCTCAGGATTGAAGCCGTTCACAAAAACAAATGCTGCCAAAAGAATTTGTTCAAAGTGTTTCACGCCCCGATTCCAGAATAAAGTTCTTATCCTACATGGCCACAGCCTAGCATCACCGATGATATCATGAATGTCCCGCCATAGCTCATAAATGTGCCTATTTCGACTGTCTGTTTCGGACTTTATCGAAAAGTCAGACTATTCCACGCCAGATACCAGTGCTGACCATATATGGTAAAGTTTCAGATTAACACGCCTTTCAATGAAGCTGAATTAATACAGTGTCAAAGTTCTGACTTACTTTCAAGGGAGGTAAATGTAATATATGCAACAAATACGAATTGTGACTTAAATTTACTCGCAGTTCGCGGCCATTCGAAAAAAAAAATGCTAAGTTTAAACAAGTATACCAAAGGGGGTCTTTCAGCGTATAGGAAATTTGCATTGGTTTCTGCCCACGCTTGGAATTTGATGAAATTATGCACAATCATTGCCTTTAGTTACGATGCATTCATTTTTAAATGTTATTTCCGTAGTAAATTTATTACTTTTTATGAAGTCTCTATCACAAAAGAGAGTCCTCTGATATAAATCTGTCTACAGTATTCAGAGTTTCATATATCTAATACTGCAATGTTTAATGAATTAAAGCTATAATTGGTGAGTTAGTTGACACTATGAATGGCCTCATATGTCTAGTAATAGTGGCTGGGCATTCAGTTTTCTTTGATGGTATCCCCATATTTCAGCTCCCAAGTTTTGTATTCATTAAAAATTTATATGCAATTTTACCATGTTCCAATTTTTGTCAAAACACCATTATAGTATGAAAACTATCCACATATCTTGGGAATATGTAGATAAAATTTCGTGGAAAATTAGGACCGGTAACATTGTGTTTTAACAGACTCAATACTGATAGTCCTAATTAAGCAGTGTGAAATTATACGATTATCATGTTTCGGCCATGCTGTTTAATAATACTTTACTATTGCTTTCAATTTGGATGGCTATATTACAGTATGGTTTGTGTTAGTAGTTCATAGCACAATTATAAGTAGTATTTCAAAATATCCAGTTCAGTAAATTTGCCCCTGTTGAACGCCAAGGCCAAAACAAACTATTTTGTCTACAGAACTATACCGCAAAAGTTTTGATGACAAACGCCATCAAACGCACCCATGAAATCATGTGCATAGTTTTCTTTTTGTCTGTCTTGTCTAATTTGGTAGTGGTGCTAAGGTGGTGTTTAGATTTAAGAGAAGCTGACTGTAAGCATCGAGCATTGGTCCATGAAAACTTGGAAAGTGCGAAAATCACAGATTCCAGTGAAACTTTGTGGAAATGTTACCTTTGTGCCATGTGTTACGTTGATATTTTTTTTCGTACCGATTCTTCGCCGTTTCCATGGAAACGGCTATTTTGCTTCCATTCGCTAAAAATTCATACCTCTTGGATGTATTGTTATGAAAGTATAATAAATATCATTTATACTGGTACGTTAGTGTTTTTTATAATTTCAAAATTGAATAAAGAATTTTTTTATTCGATCGTTTCAAATTATTAATCGATTTCTGACATGTACATGAGATTATTTGCATGAAATGACACTCGGTTTCAGTGATTTGGTGGTCATATATTTTCCGTTATGCTTCTCAAGGGCAACGGCTTCACGAAAAATGTAAAACACCAGAAGTTACAGCATATCTGAAAGATACAAAATATGTAGAGTTTAGGTGTAATCCTTTTGATACCGTGCCGTGATAGGTTTTTTAAATAGTGTCACTACGGCGTTTCATGCCAAGGGAGAGAACTATAACGGCGAACACTAATGTCCGGGATTTGTCCGGTAACGCCGATTAAGTCCCTTGTTGAATATTCTTATGCGTGAGGTGGTCGGTAAACAAGGAAGTGTCAACCGGATGACAATTTTTGCGCAAAATTTAAAGACCGTCTTTGCTATTACTACATTCTGGTTATTTTTGTTTCAATATATGTGACGCGTCATCAGCAGTAGGGCGGCATCTAAGGCCGTTGCTATGATTCTATTCGCAATCTGCTTCCGCCGGTTGGGACTATATTTTGTCCAAAAAAATAAGGAAGAAAATCTCAAGAACTTCCGGTAATTTAAAGGCCATTACATTTTGTTATGAGATGTAGATTGGAGAAAAATGAAGGACAATTAATGAGAATGATCTTTTCTGAGGTCTATAGAAAAGGGTAGAGAGTGTGAAGGCTTAAACCGACTTAGCAGACGCCGCGAAACAATGGCCCCTCAATTTATTGATGTCAAAGTACTTTGATACACATGTTGGGAAAAAATGGCACAAAAAAATGCTCCCCTCCAGATTAAGATTATTTTTCGCACATTTGTCAAGGACATATCAGTCCGTCTTAAGGACTGCATGGGAGCTGTCGCGAGCGTGGTACATTAAGAAAATCCCTGTTCAACTGAGAGCCAATTCTGCTTGGAGTTACGAAGAGTACGCATGCGCGTTTCGATACCTTGTCAAGTCATTCTTTTCTCGCATGATTCAGGATTGGGGTGGGGGACATTATTTAATATGCTCTGCAGTCTGATGAGTTGAATTATTTTGGTAATCTAACCATACTTGGGGTGAGAGAGAGAGAGAGAGAAAGAGAGAGAGAGAGAGAGAGAGAGATCCAGCCAGCAGAGCATGTCGGACCAACGTCGGACCGACAGCGATACGACGTGTCTGTCCGGGCCCGACGTTGCCCCTCCCCCCCCCCCCCCTCCCTTTTATGCTGGCAGGAGAGAGAGAGAGTCTCGGAGAGAGAGAGAAAATCAAAATGAAAGTTTACAGATACGCGTAAGGAATGCACCATGAACCGCATGAAATGACGAGAGAGAGAGAGAGATCGAGAGAGAGAGAGAGACCAATCTGTCAGTTAAAAAAAAAAAATCAGTAGTTTGCGGACTTTGATTTAGTCTATAAGATTTACTGACGTCATTTAATATGACGTAATTTAATATGATTTCGTCACACCAAACTGTCTACACAGCTGTGTCATGCTTGTGTAAATATACTGTACATTCAGTGTATTGACAAAATTATCGATGTAAATTATAAACAAACATGGTTGAAAGGTGGATTGTTCAGTGAAGAAGATGAGTGTGGTACCACAAGACTTGTATTCAACTCGCTTTTCATTCGTTGTTATCAAATACAGGGGAATTATGTGAGTTTCACTTAAAACTTTTATTCCAAGTAGAAGTAAAACAAAGATCAGGAATACAATTAACTTACTCCACCCATAAAAGACACCAAAGGGAAAGAAATACAAACATTAAGCGACCAGACCATAATGGAAACCTAAACAAAGGAAGGCCATAAGGACAGTTACTTTCCCACAAAATGGCCATATGGTCATCCGAAACTAAAAGACACAAGTGATACACACAGTAAGTAACAAACAACAACATAAAATAAATCGCCACAGAAGAGCCGCCTTGGAACGGTCAGTGGAAGATTTCCACTGGGGGGCTTAAATCGATTTTACGTGGCCACAATCCTCGCCCTTACTTCCGTCGCGACCTAGACAAATAATGTGTTCAGTCCGCATGAAGGCCTCCTAACTCATCAGTGCAACATCCCCGTGAACACAGAAATCAAAGAACCACAGAGGTGAGACAACGGTGAGGACTCGACAGCAAGAAACCACTGAAATGCTGGAGCAAAAGAAAACCAACAGTTAGACTCCGATGAAGTTTGTGAATTTCGAATAGGCAGTCGATACAAAGACTGATATAAATCAAAATGGATGGGGTCCAAATAATTAAAAAACCTGTCTAGAATATGGGTCTAAACCAATAATTTATTTCTGATTTCTCAGAATATTCACGCTGATCTCAAAGGACCAAAAGTAAAATATAAAGTAAAAGTAAAAAGTAAAACTCTTATCGAACCTGCCATTTTGGAAAGAAAAAATGGTTTTGTACACACGTTTCGACCGGAAGTGGCTAGAAAAAAATGGCACAAAAAAAATGCTCCCTCGCCGATTTTGGCACAAATTTCAAGGTGAACAGATTAATATATGCCGGAATTGATGATATAGGTGAGAATAATCGCGAGGAATATTATAATAGTTTATTTTTGTTTTCCCCGATGGTACCGACATGGTTGAAAATTCGCCATTTTCAAACCCTTGGTCTGCCCACACCAAAATGCTAATTAAGGTTTTAGTCTTTGTATTGAATACAGCAATATTTATATATATCGCTTTTATCTTTGCCAAAGCTAAAAAATAAACGACAATCACGTAATTTGATGTGAAAATAGTAAGTCGAATGGGAGCATCAAAATCGGAAGTAGTCCCATCGAATCGACGCACGAGAATTTTGTTTTTAAATCTACCTACGCTGGCCACTCTGATGCCCTACTGCAGATTTTGGCATTACGTCATTTCGAGAACACGTGAAAAAATCGCGACGTCATAGTTGACGTAGCTAATTTATTGCGCACCTGTTGCTAATAATACTATAAACAAGAGCCTTTTAACTTGTGAATTAGAAAGTTTGCCTATAAACAAAAATAGACAGTTACCGGTAATTGGCTGTGTTGTTGTATGTATCAGGTTATAAAACGCCCATGTTACAACAGCGCCCACATTTATGTTTGTTTTGGAGTCAAACGGCCCAGTCAACACTAATTTAGGCCATTTTTGAGCCGGCCAGTTTACTTTTCCACACTTTTCCCGGGCAGGATTATATCTTTTCATTCTTTCTTTCTTGCTCCTACGATCGGTCATATCTATCTATCTATCTTCTGATACTGCGTCGGTCACATTTTACCATTACCGCAGGTGTATATAACATACACTCCAGGTTTTGCAGGATGAAAGCCTACACAGTAATCATGTAATTGCGGTAGGCATCTTTAACCTGCAAATGGTATGGGTCTCCCTGCACAGGGGGCCTCCAGTTAACGTCCCGATCCGAAGGACGGTGCACTTTATGACATTCATCCCTGCAAATGATGCCAATGGAGCGTGTTCGGACACCGAAATTTTATCGCCGCTGCCGGGGATCGAACCCGGGACCTCTAGCATCAGAGGCAAGTGCACTAACCACTGAGCTATCACGCTCCATGTACGTATCTGACCATTACTAGCAGGTGTACATTAGATACACTCCAGGTTTTGCAGGATTAAAGCCTACACAGTAATCTTGTAATTACGGCAGGGTTCTTTAACCTGCACAGGGGATGGTTCTCCCCGCACAGAAGGCCTCCAGTGAACATCCCGATCCGAAGGACGGTGCACTTTATGACATCCATCCTTGCAAATGATGCCAATGGAGCCAGTTCGGACACCGAAATTTTATCGCCGATGATCGAACCCTTGGATCTCTAGCATCAGAACCTCTAGCATCAGAGGCAAGTGCACTAACAACTGAGCTATCACGCTCCACTACTGTGCACATTCTTTTGCGAGAAACTGACAATGCCCTTCTTGAATCAGCGAAAGGAAGAGAATGACCGTAGAAAAGATTTCATTTTATATCTTTATTTTTTTCTCCTATTACTGCTACTCGCTGACATCTGAGCATTACGAGCAGGATTTCCTGGGTAGTAGCCAGTCCTTTTTTATAGCCCCGCTTTGAAAAAGTGGGGGCTATATTGGATTTGGCTTGTCCGGAATTCCGTCTGTAATTTGTCCGGAATTCCGTCTGTCTGTCTGTCTGTCTGTCTGTAATATTTGATAGTGGGTACCTTGTTACCGCAACTCCTCTTACAGTTCTAGGTCAATCCTTTTGAAACTTTACAGGTGTTTTCATATAGGTCTGAAGATGTGCATATTCTTTTTTCATTATCCTTAAATAATTTTTTTCACTTATTTCACCTTTTTTAACTTAGACTATTTTTGAGATCTACTAATGTTAACATGTATAGGGAGTAGCTACCTTGTTACCGCAACTCCTCTTACAGTTGTAGGTCAATCCTTTTGAAACTTTACAGGTGTTTTCATATAGGTTTGAAGATGTGCATATTCTTTTTTCATTATCCTTAAATAATTTTTTTCACTTATTTCACCTTTTTTAACTTAGACAATTTTTGAGATCTACTAATTAGTGGGTACCTTGTTACCGCAACTCCTCTTACAGTTCTAAGTCAATCCTTTTGAAACTTTACAGGTGTTTTCATATAGGTCTGAAGATGTGCATATTCTTTTTTCATTTTCCTTAAATATTTGTTTTCACTTATTTCACCTTTTTTAACTTAGACTATTTTTGAGATCTACTAATGTTAAAATGTATAGGGAGTAGCTACCTTGTTACCGCAACTCCTCTTACAGTTCTAGGTCAATCCTTTTGAAACTTTACAGGTGTTTTCATATAGGTCTGAAGATATGCATATTCTTTTTTCATTATCCTTAAATATTTTTTTTCACTTATTTCACCTTTTTTAACTTAGACAGTTTTTGAGATCTACTAATGTTAAAATGTATAGGGAGTAGCTACCTTGTTACCGCAACTCCTCTTACAGTTGTAGGTCAATCCTTTTGAAACTTTACAGGTGTTTTCATATAGGTCTGAAGATGTGCATATTCTTTTTTCATTATCCTTAAATAATTTTTTTGACTTATTTCACCTTTTTTAACTTAGACAATTTTTGAGATCTACTAATGTTAAAATGTATAGGGAGTAGCTACCTTGTGACCACAACTTCTCTTACAGTTCTAGGTCAATCCTTTTGAAACTTTACAGGTGTTTTCATATAGGTCTGAAGATGTGCATATTCTTTTTTCATCATCCTTAAATAATTTTTTTTCACTTATTTCACCTTTTTTAACTTAGACAATTTTTGAGATCTTTTTTTTTTTTTTTTTTTTTTTGGTTTGGGTTTTACGGCCCTTTCAAGATTATTTCACTCATATCGAGCCGATCGTTAATCAGAGGTGGGCGAAAACCGGAGTACCCGGAGAAAAACCACCTGACCTTCCGTTGCAGAACTTGGCGTCTCACACGTGGCCAGAGCGAGGCTCGAACCTACGGCGGTGAATTTTTGAGATCTACTAATGTTAAAATGTATAGGGAGTAGCTACCTTGTGACCACAACTTCTCTTACAGTTCTAGGTCAATCCTTTTGAAACTTTACAGGTGTTTTCATATAGGTCTGAAGATGTGCATATTCTTTTTTCATCATCCTTAAATAATTTTTTTTTACTTATTTCACCTTTTTTAACTTAGACAATTTTTGAGATCTACTAATGTTAAAATGTATAGGGAGTAGCTACCTTGTGACCACAACTTCTCTTACAGTTCTAGGTCAATCCTTTTGAAACTTTACAGGTGTTTTCATATAGGTCTGAAGATACGCATATTCTTTTTTCATCATCCTTAAATAATTTTTTTCACTTATTTCACCTTTTTTAACTTAGACAATTTTTGAGATCTACTATTGTTAAAATGTATACGGAGTAGCTACCTTGTGATCGCAACTCCTCTTACAGTTCTAGTCAATCCTTTTGAAATTTAACAGGTGTTTTCATATAGGTCTGAAGATGTGCATGTGCTTTTTTCATTATCCAAAACCTATTTTATAACTTAGACTGTTTTTCAGATCTAATAACGCGAAAAGTCTGTAAGGCGTAGGTACCTTGTTAGGGATTTAACCCTCTCACAAGTCTTTACCTTTAATTCATGAGTCTTTCTCCTCTGACAGGGCTATAGCGGGGCTATAGTCAGATCCTCTGACAGTTCTAGTTTATTATTATTTTTAAGCAATGCGGATGAAGTGCCTTGCTCAAAGACACAACACTTTGGTCAGTGTGGGGCTCAAACCCGCAACATCTAGATCACAAATCCGATGCGTTACCTCTGCACCAAAGCGCTCCACAATCAATCTCCACAAAAGAATGCTGCCGAACCCAGCAGGTATCGAACTCGCGCCCTTTTGATCACCAGTCAGACGCATCCGACTGAGCTACATGTGTACCTAGGCCGGTTAAAAAAATATATATATAGTGTAGAATTGTTGCGAGAGTTGCATGCCTTGAACACCACATATAGTAGTCGCATATAAGATTGACTATTGGCGGAGCTATTCAGGTGTTGTCAATATGTCAAATTCGCTAAGTCCACCAGAAGATTTGGTAGAGTGCCTTTTGCACGCTTTCTACAAGCGGACAAAATGGTCATATACCACACAGCTATGCGTGTGTTACAGTTGAATTCACACAATCGGGTGACTTGGTTTACCTTATTCCTAAGGCAGGTCCAAACGATAGCTCAACCTAATCAATCTTATCTGCGACAACAATAGATGGTTACCAACAGTTCAAAGTGCGAAAATAGTATTTCTCTGATAATTGTTAGTGTTTTTTTATGCCCCCGCCATTCGAAGAATGATGGAAGGGCATATCGCGTTGCCCCTGTCCGTCCGTCCGTCCGTCCGTTCGTTCGTCCGTGCGTCCGTCCGAAACTTAAACGCAGTCAATAACTTTCTTATTTCTGTATGGATTTTGAAATTACTTTGTAGAAATGTTAAACATCATGAGACGATGTGTCACATACAAAACCCAGGTCCGTACCTCAAAGTTCAAGGTCATACTTAGAGGCCAAATGTAAAAAAAAGGTCCGAAACTTAAACGCAGTCAATAAACTTCTTATTCTGGATGGATTTTGAAATAACTTTGTAGAAATGTTAACCATTATGAGACGATGTGTCACGTGCAAAATCCAGGCCGGTACCTCCAAGGTCAAGGTCATACTTAGAGGCCAAAGGTAAAAAAAAGGTCTGAAACTTAAACGCAGTCAATAACTTTCTTATTTCTGGATGGATTTTGAAATGTTGGCTATCAATCTGCCTCACCCAAAACCAAGGTCCTTACCTCCAAGGTCAAGGTCATACTTAGGGGTCAAATGTGAAAAAAGGGTCCAAAACTTAAAACACCGTCAATAACCTATGGATTAATACGAACATAGACATATTTTCAGGCGGGGACATCCGTGTCCTATGTTCTAGTTTTTTTGTATGTTTGCATTGCAGTTTAACGGTCCAGTCAACACTATTTAGGTCATTTTTTAGCCGGTCAGTTAACCTACCAACACTTTTCCTGGGCAGGCTAATACCTAAGCTGTTAACTAGTAGAGTGCATATTCTTTCGCCAGATACTGAGAACTACCCTTTTTGAATCAGCGGAAGGGGGAGAATGACCGTAGAAAAGATTTCATGAGCAATCTCCACGAAAGAATGTTGCCGACCCTGGCAGATATCGAACCCGCGTTCTCCTGATCAAGTCTAATAGGCTGATTAATTTGCACTTATTCACGGTTTTAATAGAGGAAAAATAGCTCATTCCCTTGATTCAGGTTTTAAACTAAGGGAACAGCACACCTGCTAAATACAATTTGACATTACAGGACACCTGCAGGGGAGGCAGACAGGTCTTTCAAATTTACACTGCTCAAAATAAAGGAGCAAACGCGTTCCCTTGATTCAGAAGGGGTTTTATACTAAGGGAACAGCACACCTGCCAAATACAATTTGACATTACAGGACACATGCAGGGGAGACAGGCAGGTCGTTCAAATATACACTGCTCAAAACAAAGGAGCAAACACGTTCTCATGATTCAGAAGGTTTTATACTAAGGGAACAGCACACCTGCCAAATACAATTTGACATTACAGGACACATGCAGGGGAGGCAGGCAGATGTTTCAAATATACACTGCTCAAAACAAAGGAGCAAACACATATTTCCTCAGTATAAAGATGTTGGATAATGATGATGAAACAACGATTCAGATAGATAAATAACTGTATCTGCAACATGTTTATGGCAAACACGGGCAACCAGTTCACAAATCATGCTGTAACCTGTTAAGGAGGATTTTGATTATTTTTTGAGAAATCGCCCTCTTTATATCAGATTATTTAAAATGTCATAAACATGCGAAAATCAGTCACTTTTTTCCTGCCAATAATGCGTATGTCCACCTCAAGCAGCACAACACTCCTGGCGTCGCCGAGGCATGCTACGAACTAAACAGTTAAAGCTAGTGTTTCACACTCTTGTCTAAGGATGTTTATGAGATCTTGAAAAGTCATTGGTGGATAATCGCCCTATGAGATACATCTGTAAAGAAAGTCCCACGCATGTTCTATTGGGCTCAAGTCAGAGGAACGTGCCTGTCGATCCATTACTTCAATAGTCCCACAATTAAGGTAATCTATGCACACTCTAACAATAGATGGGCTGCATGATCTTTCCACGCTGAGCTGAAACCGACTGCACACGGGTACTAGTAAACAGCTTAGAGGATCTAAGCCTGCCCAGGCAAAGCGGTGCGAGTCTGTCCGCCCATGCTTATTACCCTATTTCAATGGGCTATAATTTGACGTAGGCTATATGCACCACCTTGCGCAATCAGTTACTTTGAATTCTATACTCCCGTAAGTTGGATGTATTGAGAATTGTAGTTGTCAGACGCGCATGCGTTCGATCTGGCATAAGAAAAAATGTAGCATGCGTTTGGTATGGTATCATGGCCAAACCACTAACATCAATGGCGGATATCAGTCCAGGTATAGAAGCTTTAGGGTAGCTGATTTAAGCAAGCAACGCTATCTATTATGGATCAATAAACATATATCGCCGTAAACAGGGACCAAATGTATATGTTAAACCCGTGTAGTGCAGATATCATTGTGAGTGAGTGTTTGAGTTTTACGTCCCACCAACAGCTAAGGTCATACGGAGACGGGACCTCGGTTTAAGGACTCATCCGAAAGTCTGGAGAAGCCCGGGATCGATCCTGCGACCCCTGGTTTACAAGGCGAGTAGCGTAACCACTGCACCACGGAGGCTTCTGCAGATATCATTGTAAATGGGTTCTGAATGGTTGGGTCTTTTGGAAGCAAAGAATACACAAACTAAACATAATAGCAGAATCGGTTTTAATGAATTTATTGAGTCTGTTCAGGAACAGTACGGAAATATGCAACACCGGCCACGCCCTATAGCACCGACTTAAGCTGAATTCTATTTCCAAAATATTCTAAATGAACTCAATGACCACAAAGGACCAGAAAATATAATTTCCACTATGATGATGTATGGGGAGACGTAATAATGTTGGACAGCAGAAAGAATTAATGGTAAACTTGATAAGAGTTTCGACGGCTGCAATACTATTGATGAAACATTTGAAAGGCCAATGAGTTCAAAATAATTTCAATCAGCTGAGATAATTCCATTTTGACACGACCATGCAAATTTATACATGTTATTCACACATGTATTCCCAAAACTTGTTGACAACATTTACTGCTGAACTGATTTTCAAGGTGGAAACTATTACGCAGAAATAGTAAAATAATGAAGGCAAAACATATATATATATATATATATATATATATATATATATATATATATATATATATATATATATATATATATATATATATATATATATATATATATATTCTCTTTTTTTAACTCGTGCTTTCGTAAAAAAAGACCATGGGAATTCATTTAAGATTCTAACATACTCTACAAATTAATTCCTACATTACGTCTTGTTCTGTTTTAAAGTCAGCACTTCCAAACATACGTAAGGCCCACCTCTCCATAACGGATCACAAACATGTATCATTCATTATAAAAAATGAAATTTTGTGTTGCCATAGCAACCGTAACATGGAAAATGTTATCATAAATATGTTATTTAATCTAAATTGATATGAACTTTCAATTCTGTCCTCATAGATTTTAAAGCTAGTGAAAATCTCTTACAACAGTGAAACCATAAACAGATATTTATTCAGTTTTAACGGAATGTTACGGTTGCCATAGCAACAAGAGCTTAGCTACACAATCTACACCATTTTATCTATTCAAATCATGAACATTATTTCCTAGTTTAACTAGGCTTAAGTATATAGGGGCGTTGCTTTCCTGTCCAGAAATGCAACACCATTTTGTACACAATAAAGTGGGTGGGGTAATGATACTCCATAATTGTAATAATTATTCATAATTTCAAATTATTCATTAACTTGAAGCAGATGGCATTATAATCAAACCAAATTATAACACATTTAGTAATCAGAAATAGATTAGATTTGATATAGATGAAGCAAAAGTATGATAATGACACTGGTAACAGAATTTCATTTGATCTTTTTATGCCGAAAAATGCATAAAAAACATACAGTTTAGGTCTTTTATTGATTTTAATGGCTATGTACATTGTACAAGATGTTAGTTTAATAATTTATGACCAATGCAATGGTTAATTTATCAAAGACCAGCTCTGGAATTTCACATAAGTAGTAACACCGTTACTATTTAAAAATAAAATCGTCGGTGCAACACGGACAAAGTTGCCGAGTTATCTTTCTTCCATTTAAAGAGGATTACACCTAGACATTACAGTTTTTGTTAATACTAGGACATGTTATTTAAGTGCCACTGTCCGTTTCTTCCAATGTCGTTGCCCCTGAGAATAAAATGCAGACAAAAATACAGAAAATACAGAAAAATTCAATGTGCTTGACTAGCACCTCAATTCCGTTGCCATGGTAACATATGTGAACACGTTCACGAGCCCAATATATTATGAATCGCTTCATTACATATACCCTTATGGATATCATGTGTAAAATTGGTATACATTATGAAAGTGGAAACAATAGCTAGTTGTTGAAAATCATATAAAAATACTGTTTTATCTATGTGAATACGTTGTTGCCATGGCAACAGCATTTTTATCAATATCTCGAAAACTACTTGACATATTCCAATAAAATTTTCACCAATCTTCATCATTTGCGAAATGCTACTTATGTACAAAAAATAAAGAAAATCAAAAATTTTGACTTTCCATGTAATGCTCGATGCTTACAGTCAGCTTCTCTTAACATTCAAATCAACAATATACCAGTCATTTTAAGATATTTAATATAGGGAATAAAAGATGACCTTTTCCTTTTATCCTTATCGCCATTGTAACATCCGAAACGGGTCGTGTTGTTTTGTCATATTTTTGTTTCAATGTCGGATATATGTTTGCAGGTTTGTTTCTTTTGCTAGTTCAATGTCATCCATTACATAGTCTATCTATCTATCTTCGAATACTGCCTACGCCCTCGCGGGCATGCAGGTGTACATTGCGTACACTCCAGATTTGCGGGATGAAAAATAGAAGTGGAGGTAATGATCAGGAATCGATATAATTAACCCACAGCTCCCATCAGAGACAGCAAAGGGAAAGAAACACAAACATGAAACAACAGACCCAATTAGAAACATCAATAGCAGAAAGCCAAAAGGACAGTTACTTTCCCATAAAATGGCCAACAGGCTATACAAAATAATATAAGCGACACAAACACCCAAAAGACAAACCATAACAAAAATAAACCGCGATGGCAGAACCGCCTTGGAACGGTCAGCGGAAACGAATTCCACTGGGGGGCTTAAATCGATTTTACGTGGCCACAATCCTCGCCCTTACTTCCGTCGCGATAAAGAACTAATTTGTTCAGTCCGCATAAAGGCCTCCAAACTCATCAGTGCAACATCTCCGTGAACACAAAAATCAAACAACCACAGATGAAACAACGGTGAGAACTCGACAGCAAGAAACCACTGAAATGCTGGAGCAAAAGAAAACCAACAGTTGGACTCCGATGGGCCCGATCAGAGACAGGGCATCAGATAGCGACCAACATAAGCCTTTACGCTGGAACTGTCATAGAATCTGAGACCTGAACCACGGCGTGCGATTAAAGAAGGAAGCAAAGTTGTCAACCGTGATTGATTTAACTGCCATGCATGCAGTCTGTCGTATAACATTTATGTTGTACCCAATCTTTTTATATCGAAGAATGATTTTACGAAATTGGGTGCTGAAGTCATTGCAGTTATATATTTTTTCTGAATATATATACTAAGTCACTATAAAATTCGGGTTCCGATAGACCTTGTTGCAGAAGAGATTTAAGTCCAATATTGAATTTTGAAATTAAAACAGAATGACGTCTATACAATTTTGAAAAGGCTTTGCGTAGTTTATGGTACCGATAACACTGATTAAGAAGTATATCCGTTAACAATTTATAACGAGTGTTGAAGTCAGTTATATGACTACACACTGGCAAATCAGAACCCAAATGCGAAATATAAACGCCACAGTTACCATATAGTTACGGTAGGGATCTTTAATCTGCACATGGGATGGTTTTCCCTGCACAGGGTGCCTCCAGTTAACGTCCCGTTCCGACCCAGTTGAGTATGATCGGGCACCGAAATTTTATCATCGCTGCCGGGGATCGAACCCGGGATCTCTAGGATCAGAGGCAAATGCACTAACCACTGAGTCAGGGGTCCTTACAAATTGTTGCGTCAGGTCTTCCGATAACCCACGTGGTGTCTGTCTAGGAAATTACCCAACATACTCAACAAGGGCCAGTGGACTTTGTAGACACCCATCGCCTAACCAAGAGACCTTTATCAGTTTGTGTGTAGTGTAGAATCGATGAACAATAACAACCTGTTCTGAAGTGGCTGAGGAACCAAGGGAGCGTGTACCACTTGGCGTTTTATCATCTGCCTGGTGCAGTACTGACCTTTTCTCAGAATAACAGTTGCTTGGTCTCCAGTCTCGGGAAGGAGATAGTTTGTCGTTGGGTAAGAACCTGAATTAGTGTTCCAGATGCATCGGTCATTCGTAAATGCACTTTTTTTTTACTGACCTTTTAACAGCGTTTGCTCTGTTGTCTACTGTTGTCGGTTACCCCTGGGGGGAATATTGGGCAGGCCTAAAAATTCTTTCAGAAGATTGCATATGACTGCATTAGTGCCAAGAAAACCTGCATCAAGCACTCGTTTGTTGTACTCGACAGCACGTGGTTCCGAAGGACATGAAATCGCGTCCTCAGACAGTTCAGACACCACATCAGCCACCGAAATGCCTGACATGGTGACAGAGCAGTCAAGGACTCGAACCCGTTTCTATCAGTAGTAAGCTTGGGCAGAGATGGTTTGAATTATCCAAGCTTGGACAGAGAGGGATTTTAACTTTCTGGCGGCACAGACACCACATCCCCCAGGTAGTAGACTTCCTGCCTTGCCGTGGCCCTGAGGGCTCAATTCCCACTGGGCACATTGCTGCTGTGGTCTCTTTGCCCACTGGAAGAGCTAAAGGAAGTACCACCCGTTTGCCGTGGGTGGCGTCCTGTAAGCCGGAAGAAGCGATCCTGGAGGTTGAGCCTTACCCGAGGTTGTGGTGCTTCAGGTACCCAACACGCCTCTTTGGCCTGTTTTTTCGGTGTAGACGGGTGGCCGTGCGGTCCGGCACGTTCAATCGGCTGGACGTGCCCAACCAAGCCCTAGAGATACCTCTGCTTTCTCTTCAACTCTTTTTGTTTCTTTCCTGATACCACCATATTCCCATTTACCTTACCCTTTTCTGTCTTTTTATCTCCAGAAGGCTGTGGCCAAACGGACCAATCGTGTAGGCATTTTGTTTATGCGAGCATATCTCACATGTATCTCTAACACCTGCCAGTCGGATAACCACTCCAGTATGGTGTTCCCTTGTAGGGCTCCAAGGCGGGCAGGGGGCACTTTGGACGAAACACTGATAAATTTCTCAGGGCGAATGAAAAAAAAAAATAAAATAACCGCAACACAACCAAACGTAAAAAAGACGAAGATTCGTCGGAATCCGATGAACCCAGTCTGCAGCACCAGCACAAAAGACATACAATTTTTCGCGCTTCTTGGTAGTGACATCACTTGAAGACACACGCACTTTTTCGAGTTCATCTCCTTTCGTGATCGAAAAAAGTATCGTTTCCATAGCTGGACATCCGAAAAGGATTATTACAGGGTCAATGATGAGGCTTTATTAGCCGAAACTACGTAGTATGATCCATCTTTTTTCATTGCTCTTAAAGGAACTCATTTTTTGATTTTTATTAAAAAGGTCAAATCCGGTGATCTTCTCTTGGAAGTCGAGAGGGAACAAGCTAAAAGCCTGCTCAACACAAAACGATTATTTGATCTGGATGTCAAAATAGATCTTCACAATTCACTCAATTCATGTAAAGGTTGTCATTCGTAGCCCGGAACTTCGTCCATGCACTGATCAAGAGATAATTGACAACCTTAAAGATCAAGGCGTAATTGGTGTTCATAACATCTCCGTATGTAGCAATGGTGTACTTAAACCGACAGCCACTTATGTGCTTACGTTTAATACACCAGTTCTACCCAAGAAAATCAAAGTAGCATATCTTTCAGTTAATGTAGAGGTATATATACCAAACCCTCTCAGATGTTACTCGTGTCAGGCTTTTGGCCACCATGAAAGTAAATGTCAGAAAAAAAACTCTTTGTGCCAACTGTGGTGAAGAAAAACATGTTCTTTTGCATCAGACTTGTCAGAATGAGGTCAGATGCGTCAATTGTGGTGGCAAACATGTTGTTTTCTCTCGAGAATGTCCAGCATGGAAAAAAGAAAAGGAGATACAGTTAAATTTCAAATGTTAGTTACTTTTCCAGAAGCGAGGAAAATTGTTTAAGAATGTAACCCAACATCAACCGTCAGTTATGCCAGCATCAGTAAAGGTGCTGGTGTAAAACTAACCAACACTGCTACGCAGACTGTTGATTCGTACATTGCAGAACTGAAAAAATCTGGTGCATGGAGCATATCTACACAAGCACCACCAACACCAACTGCAACAAGTTCATTAAGTTCGCCAAATGACGGAACCCAAGTTGCTACCGATCGGTCGACAGTGACTGAACTGAAACCGGCACCGCATGTGAAAGAGAAACCCGACACGGATCCAGGCCTCCTAGTGGCCCCCATTGAAAAGATAGAAATACGTTTTTTTACAGGTTTTTCAATAAAAATATAGGCTAAATAAAGGCTCTTACAACATCACTTTATGCACTTTTAAGCCGTTTTCTTGGTACTTACTGATGTTCCTCAGCATGGTCAATTATTCCAAATAAGGAAATATAGCTATAATACCTGAATGAGCACATAAAGACTTTCCTGTATCAATTGTATAAAGCAGTGAGCACCAAACAGTAGTTCCATTAGCCAGCCAGATTTCTTCAGACATGAAATGTTTTAACAAGTAATTACTAATAACTTATAATTTGCTTGAGTAACTCCCTTCTGCATTTTGATTGCAGTGTCCAAACCATGCACTTCAAACCAATAATTAGAGACATAAAGAGCTTTCTAAGTGTTAAATACTTCATGCTATTGCATGCTGGACACCGTGGTGAAACTGCAAATGTAAATTCAGAAAAAGCAGAAAAAGATTTCTAAAGCAATTTTATATGTTCTTAGCAATTACTTGTTCTATTAAAACTTAATTTCAAATTCAATAATACAAACAATTAACTGTTACAATTAACTGACACAATGCTCTGTTGAGAAGAACCATTCAAACAACAAAACATACCATACATGTTATGTTCTTGCATCCTGGAATCATTTGAGTTCCCTTTTTTTATTCCTATCTTTCTATTCTTTTTGGCTTCATGCTCCAACTTTTCTGTGATTTCTCTCTTTTGTTCAATTGTTCTAATTCAATATTGTTCTAATTCAATATGTGCATTCTTCTGTTTTGAAGCCGCAACATCTTGCAGTTCATGGGCAACTGCTATTCCTAGCATGTCTTTACTTTTATGACCTTTCCCATACGATCATTTGCTTCACTAATCAATGAGTCAATTCCCTTAAGGGTATATTCTATCTCGTTCATTTTGCTATCTATTTCTTTATTTTGCTTTTCTAGACCTTTCACTTTCTTTAATCTGTCTTGCTCCATTTTTTCTTCAATTTGCCTTTCCGCTTCTATCTGCTCCCTTTTCCTATTTTTCTCTCTTTTTCTTTTGTTTCATCTAATGCTGCCTTATACACTTTATGTGCTAAGCGACAACAGTCAAGAAGAGGCTGGGTCAATACAATGTTAGTTGGATGCCCACCAACTGAATCCACAGCATCTTTTGTTAGGCGAATTCCAATTAGTGTCTTCTCTGACATGGATGATTTTTCTTTTGTCACTACCTTATAAACTGTCCTGGCTCATCATCTTATGGCACAATAGCTCCTTTAGACAATAAATTTTTGATTTCATCAGAAATATTTTGTTCTTCTGAACTGAACGGACTTTCATTTGGAACACGGGCTTGTTTAGGTTCAGACTCGAATTCCAGACAATACCCTTCAACAGCAGATAATATGTAAGGGTCATTTGTAAAAGACTTCCAGACGTCAATAAAAAATCTAAGCCTTCCGCTTACCTTTGTGAACTCTATGCTGCTTTGTTTGGCTTTTAGGTACAGGAAACTGAGGCGCATATCTATACTGAGGCTGTTGTCTACTATATGGATGGAACCGAGCATAACCACGCCCCCCCCCCCCCCCCCCTGTATTGATATCCAGGATACTGACTGTAACTCTGATTAGCGTTACTATAACCTCTATATACAAAACCTCTACCACGGGCACGGCCTCTGCTTTGCCCTCTATATCCAGAAAATGAACCATAATGTTCTCTGGCCACAGAAATACTTGAGTCACACCTTTTTATTTCTTTGTTTAAATCATCACCAAACAACTGACTTGTGATTGGGGTTTGCATGTTACACAAAGCTGAATATTTTTTTCTTAAAAAATTGTATGATCATATATCTTCTAATCGACATATTAAATTGAGCCTGTCGTAATAATGCAATGGCATCAGAAATGCTAGTTTGTGCCTCCCCTGACATATGAGATTTCATTAGCTTAACAAGCTTTAAAATAGAGACCATGCCTATGGCGATCAAAGTCGCTATATCCTTGAATGCTTATCATAGATCTCAGCTTTTCTGACAATATCTGACCAAATTTCAGGATTTACAGAAGGGGCTCCCATTTTTTCGCAGTTCGAGGGGATCTTGTATTTTGAGATGATATCATCAATCTCACTCTGTGATGTACAGGCTGTATCGATCTATGACGCTAAGGATGGGGATACAACATCACACTTCTTTGGAGTTTTTAGCTTGGGCAACTGCCAAGCAAGGTCATTAGCCAAATCTGCAGGCTCATTTTCTCCATCAACCGACTCATTATTAAAAAGAGCATCCTTTGTTTATCTAATGACCTAACTGGTTGATTAGGGATAATTTCCACATCACTGGACGGACCGTCATATTCCGTTTCAATTATCAAATTGGGTGGTTTATCACCGTATAAGTCAAAAACACTGGGTTCTTCATCCCAACTATTGATCCCTAGAATTTCCCTGAGTCGCAGAATCTCCTGCTGGGTTAAATTATTAACCCCAAACACTATTTTCAGGCTGCTTACCTGTGCTTTGCCATTAGAATTGACAACGTTTTTGACTGGCAATTTCTCTTTATTTTTCGGGCTTTATTTTTTCCTTTTTTGGACTCATCGGGCTTAGTTTTCCAAGGGGCTTTATTTTTTCCTTTTTTGGACTCACGGCTTAGTTTTCCCAGGTCCCTTGTCACATTACTTACCCCTGTGATTTTCAACTGTGAAAGCGTCACTTTTATTGGCATTTCCTGCCGTATGACTGACCTCTTCAGGGTCAAATTTTGATCCGACATGATCCATATTCAAATATGATCAAGATATCATCAAGTCAAACATTCCAGTGACGTTTCATGAAGATCTAAGCAATACTGCGATCTCGAGGGCACACAAGGTTTTAATGAAACCCTTGCGACCTAGTTTTTGATCTGACATGACTCAAATTCGAACTTGACCGAGATATCGTCAAGTCAAACATTCAGGTGAAGTTTCATGAATAATGCAAAACTGTGGCCTCCAGGATGCTGACAAGGTTTTAACGAAATCTGACCTGGTGACCTAGTTTTTGATCCGACATGACCCATATTATCATCAAGTCAAACAGTCAGGTGTTGATTCATGAAGATTGAAGCAAAACTGCGGTCTCTAGGGTGCACACAAGGTTTTAACGAAAATTGACCCAGTGACCCAGTTTTTGATCCGACATGACTCGTATTCGAACTTGACTGAGACATCATTTAGACAAACATTCTGGTAAAGTTTCAAAAAGATCACAGTTTACAATGTAGTGGTTGAACAATGTAAATGTTTATGATCCACAACGGATGTACGACGGACACAGGGTGATCAGGTGAGCTAAAAATAGGTGTCAATATCGGTATTAAAATAAAAATGAATAATTAACAAGAGCTGTCACTATAAGTGAGCAATGCCCCCGTGGGAGTCAATTTGAGGAAAGGGCCGTAACTCCTTCTAAAATGGTAGGACCAATGTGAAAATTGTGTAAGGCATCCCTTCACCTCACAAGGAATGCATGTGCAAAGTTTCAGCTCAATCGTTGAGGAAATGTGGAAGAAGTTCGCATTACAAAAAAGTGCGGACTTACAAATGGACAAACCACCAAACGGACAGTGCAAAAACTATATGCCCTCCTACGGGGGCATAAAAACAGATTTATCTGACAGGAACCTGGTTCAAAAACACAAACCTTGGAATAGGTCTGTCTATTGTAGCGACCAGTAAAATGATGTGCTGCTATCTGTGTTTGCCTATATAGGCAATCTGGCATATGCAGGCTTTAGGCATGCTTAGGTGTTATCAACTGGCGTCCTCTCAATGGCTAGCTTTATGTGGTCTGTGGGAACCACTGCATTGGTTACCGTTCAGTTGAACCTATCTATGCGGCGCTTGAAAATGGGGACAATCCGGGTCGAGCTATAGACTGTTTAAATTTTGTTCATTCTGGTTCTTTTTCCTTCTGAAGGTCATTTTTAGTGGGTAAACCACTCAAAAGGCATATAATATCTTGAGGTGTTGTATGCTTACATTGAAATATAACAATCAGTAACTGTTAATAATTTTACCACTGACGGTCTCATAAAGCTAATCATCACGAAAACACGCCTTTATGATTTTGACCCCATTGAACCCCACTTTTATATAGTAAAACTGGGGTTTACAGGGGTAAACATTATTTTTCTTATTTCTGCTCTAAAATATAGATTGTGGGTACTCCTTAGAACTGCCTCGATGAGGCAGTTCTAATGAGTACCCACAGTCTATATTTTGAGTAGAAATAAGAAAAATATGACAATTTTTCATCATAAAATTTTCATTTTTTCGGCAATAAAGGTGGCAATGTATTTGTATAGGCATGTTTGCATAATGGAGGTTTTGAACAACTGGGTGATGGTCTTTTGGGACACAATGGGAATGGCTTGATGATTATGATAATTGACTGGATGATAATGATGATCACATGATGATGAAAGGCAGGCTTATCGTATTTACCCTAAATATTTGGACACCTCAATGCCTTGCAAGACTTTTTTTCTAAAATTCAAAGAAGTTCAAATTATTACCCGATGTTGTGTATAAAAACAGCTGGATGAGTGGCAAACAGTGTAGACCCAGATGAGATGCTGCTTTCTGCGGCATCTCATCTGCGTCTACACTGTTTGCTAAGGCTTGTCTGTCCGAAAATATCTGGTAAATATGGTAAGCGTTTTTGGACCCAAACTAGCCTTGTTATTGTTTGTTTGTTTTAGTTTTACATCCCACCAACAGCTAAGGTTATACGGAGATGGGACCTGGGTTTAAAGACTCATTCGAAAGTCTGGAGAAGCCCAGGATCGACCCTGCGGTCCCTGGTTTATCAGGCGAGTAGCATAACCCATACACCACAGAGGCTTCCTAGCCTTGTTATAAATTCAGGGCCAGTGAGTAGGCATAAGGTTTCCTAAACAAGAGGGCCCACAGGGCCCTGGTTAGCTCACCTGTTTGTCACTGTCTCGAGTACTTTCCATTTTTAGCTCTGGTGGCCATCTTGTTCAACAGCAGAGTGATTTTAGCTGGTAGGGAGTCACCTAGGCAACATTCCTGTGAAGTTTGAATCAAATTGGCCTTAGGGTTTAGGAGGAGTTCACGTTTGAATCAAATTTACAATATTTTTCTATTTTCAGCTCCGGTGGCCATTTTGTTCATCGGAGCAGGATCATTTTAGCCTTTTTGGTAAGAGGGTCATCTAAGCAACATCACTTCGAAGTTTGAATGAAATTGGCCCAAGGGTACAGAAGGAATTGTTGTTTGAAGATTTTTTTTATTTTTAGCTCAGGCAGCCATCTTGTTCATTTGAGTGGAATGAGTTTTAACTATTTTGGTAGGGAGTCATCTAGGGAGTCATCTAGGCAACATTCCGGTGAAGTTTTAAATCCAATTGGCCCAAGGGTTTAGAAGGAGTTCGCATTTGAAGCAAATTAACAATGTTTTTCTATTTTTAGCTCTTGTGACCATTTGTTAATCGTTTATGCTATTTTCCTAGAGGGTCATCTACACAACATGGTTCAAAAGTTAAAATAAAATAGGTCAAATGTCAAGGAAAAAGGTCAAAGATCATTTTATGTATGAATAGAAAGCCCTTGTAGCAAGGAACCTACATCTCATATGGTTCAAAAGTTATGATAAAGTAGGTCACAGGTCAAATCTTTAAATGAGCATGAAGCCCTTGTCACAAGGAAACTATATGCCAAATATGAAGGCCCTATCTCAACGGTTCAAAAGTTATGACGAATTAACCTACCGATCTACTTTTTGATTTGACATGACCCATATTCGAACTTAACTGAGATATTGTCCAGATGATCATTCTGCGCAAGTTTAATGGTGATTTGACTAAAACTGTGGCCTCTTAGAGTGTTCAAAACATTTTTCTATGATTTGACCTGTTGGCCTACTTTTTGACCCGACATGACCCATATCCAAACTTGACCTAGATATTGTCAAGATGATAATTCTGAGCATTTTGATGATGATCGGACCAAAACTGGAACCTCTTGTGTGTTCACAAGGTTTTTCAACAATCTGACCTACTGACCTTATTGACCAGACATGACCCATATTCGAAATTAACCGAGACATGGTCAAATGATCATTTTGAGCAAGTTTGATGATGATCGGACCAAAACTGTGGCCTCAAGTGTGTTCAGAGGGTTTTTCTATGATTTGAACTACTCACCTACTTTTTGACCAGACATGACCCATATTCGAACTTGACCAAGATATTGTCAAGACTATCATTCTGAGCAAGTTTGGTGATGATCAGACCAAAACTGTGGCCTCTAGTGTGTTCACAAGGTTTTTCTATGATTTGGCCTACCAACCTACATTGTTACCCAACATGACCCATATTCGAGCGTGACCAAGATATTATCAAGATGCTCAGTTTGATGATGATCGGACCAAACCTGTGGCCTCGGACCAAACCTGTGGCCTCTAGTGTGTTCACAAGGTTTTTCTATGATTTGACCTACTTTATGACCCGACATTACCTGTATTCGAACTTGACCGAGATATTGTCAAGATGATCATTCTGGGCAAGTTTGATGATGATCGGGCCAAAACTGTGGCCTCTAGTGTGTTCACAAGGTTTTTCTCTATGACCTACATGACCCATATTCGAACTTGACCGAGACATTGTCAAGTTTGATGATGATTGGAGCAAAACTGTGGCCTCTAGTGTATTCACGTGACCAAGATATAATCAAAATGCTCATTCTGAGCAAGTTTGATGATGATTGGACCAAACCTGTGGCCTCATGTGTGTTCAGAAGGTTTTTCTATGATTTGACCTACTGACCTACTTTTTGACCTGACAACACCCATATTCGAACTTGACCGAGATATTGTCCAGATGATCATTCTGCGCAAGTTTAATGGTGATTTGACTAAAACTGTGGCCTCTTAGAGTGTTCAAAACATTTTTCTATGATTTGACCTGTTGGCCTACTTTTTGACCCGACATGACCCATATCCAAACTTGACCTAGATATTGTCAAGATGATAATTCTGAGCATTTTGATGATGATCGGACCAAAACTGGAACCTCTTGTGTGTTCACAAGGTTTTTCAACAATCTGACCTACTGACCTTATTGACCAGACATGACCCATATTCGAAATTAACCGAGACATGGTCAAATGATCATTTTGAGCAAGTTTGATGATGATCGGACCAAAACTGTGGCCTCAAGTGTGTTCAGAGGGTTTTTCTATGATTTGAACTTCTCACCTACTTTTTGAACAGACATGACCCATATTCGAACTTGACCAAGATATTGTCAAGACTATCATTCTGAGCAAGTTTGATGATGATCAGACCAAAACTGTGGCCTCTAGTGTGTTCACAAGGTTTTTCTATGATTTGGCCTACCAACCTACATTGTTACCCAACATGACCCATATTCGAGCGTGACCAAGATATTATCAAGATGCTCAGTTTGATGATGATCGGACCAAACCTGTGGCCTCGGACCAAACCTGTGGCCTCTAGTGTGTTCACAAGGTTTTTCTATGATTTGACCTACTTTATGACCCGACATTACCTGTATTCGAACTTGACCGAGATATTGTCAAGATGATCATTCTGGGCAAGTTTGATGATGATCGGGCCAAAACTGTGGCCTCTAGTGTGTTCACAAGGTTTTTCTCTATGACCTACATGACCCATATTCGAACTTGACCGAGACATTGTCAAGATGATTATTCTGGGCAAGTTTGATGATGATTGGAGCAAAACTGTGGCCTCTAGTGTATTCACGTGACCAAGATATAATCAAAATGCTCATTCTGAGCAAGTTTGATGATGATTGGACCAAACCTGTGGCCTCATGTGTGTTCAGAAGGTTTTTCTATGATTTGACCTACTTTTTGACCTGACAACACCCATATTCGAACTTGACCGAGATATTGTCCAGATGATCATTCTGCGCAAGTTTAATGGTGATTTGACTAAAACTGTGGCCTCTTAGAGTGTTCAAAACATTTTTCTATGATTTGACCTGTTGGCCTACTTTTTGACCCGACATGACCCATATCCAAACTTGACCTAGATATTGTCAAGATGATAATTCTGAGCATTTTGATGATGATCGGACCAAAACTGGAACCTCTTGTGTGTTCACAAGGTTTTTCAACAATCTGACCTACTGACCTTATTGACCAGACATGACCCATATTCGAAATTAACCGAGACATGGTCAAATGATCATTTTGAGCAAGTTTGATGATGATCGAACCAAAACTGTGGCCTCAAGTGTATTCACGTGACCAAGATATAATCAAAATGCTCATTCTGAGCAAGTTTGATGATGATTGGACCAAACCTGTGGCCTCAAGTGTGTTCAGAAGGTTTTTCTATGATTTGACCTACTTTATGACCCGACATTACCTGTATTCGAACTTGACCAAGATATTGTCAAGATGATCATTCTGGGCAAGTTTGATGATGATCGGGCCAAAACTGTGGCCTCTAGTGTGTTCACAAGGTTTTTCTCTATGACCTACATGACCCATATTCGAACTTGACCGAGACATTGTCAAGATGATTATTCTGGGCAAGTTTGATGATGATTGGAGCAAAACTGTGGCCTCTAGTGTATTCACGTGACCAAGATATAATCAAAATGCTAATTCTGAGCAAGTTTGATGATGATTGGACCAAACCTGTGGCCTCAAGTGTGTTCAGAAGGTTTTTCTATGATTTGACCTACTGACCTACTTTTTGACCTGACAACACCCATATTCGAACTTGACCGAGATATTGTCAAGATAATCATTCTGGGCAAGTTTGATGATGAACGGACCAAACTGTGGCCTCTAGTGTGTTCACAAGGTTTTTCTCTGATTTGACCTACTGACCTACTTTTTGACCCGACATGACCCATATTCGAACTTGACCGAGATATTGTCAAGATAATCATTCTGAGCAAGTTTGATTATTATCGGACCAAAACTGTGGCCTCAAGTGTGTTCAGAGGGTTTTTCTATGATTTGACCTACTGACCTACTTTTTGACAAGACATGACCCAAATTCGAACTTGACTGAGATATTGTCAAGCTGATCATTCTGGGCAAGTTCGATGATGATCGGACCAAAACTGTGGCCTCTCGTGTGTTCACAAGGTTTTTCTATGATTTGACCTACTGACCTACTTTATGACCCGTATTAGAACTTGACCGAGATATTGTCATGATGATCATTCTGGGCAAGTTCGATGATGATCGGACCAAAACTGTGGCCTCTAGTGTATTCACAAAGTTTTTCTATGATTTAACCTACTGACCTACTTTGTGACCCGACATGACCCATATTAGAACTTGACCCAGATATTGTCAAGACGAGCAAGTTTGATGACCATCGGATCAAAACTGTGGCCTCTAGAGTGTTCACAAGGTTTTTCTATGAATTGACTGACCTACTTTTTGACCTGACATGACCCGCATTCGAACTTGACCCAGATATTGTCAAGATGATCATTCTGAGCAAGTTTGATGACGATCAGACCAAAACTTTGGCCTCTAGAGTGTTCACAAGGTTTTTCTTTGATTTGACCTATTGACCTACTTTTTGACCAAACATGACCCATATTCGAACTTGACCGAGATATTGTCATAATGATCATTCTGACCAGGTTTGATGATGATTGGCCCAAAACTGTGACCTCTAGTGTGTTCACAAGAAAAGTTTACGCAAGCACGCACGGAGGCACGACGGACGACAGACAAAAAGTGATCCCAAAAGCTCACCTTGTCAATACGTGACAGGTGAGCTAAAAAACAAAGAAGGTATTATAGTTCATGTTTTGAAAGCTTTGTTTATTAAGAACATAATCATGGACGGAATGTGCTTATGTAAAGTAAAGAAATTGCAAGAACAAGGAGACTGATTATAAATTAGTAACAATAATATATCTAACACCAAATACAGTCTAAACTTCAATTGCTTGAATAACTTGGAACCAAGAAAATTTCTTTAAGGCCTAGTGGATAAGAGCGCTGACTCTTAATCATTTGGTCTCTCATCGCTTTGGGTTCGAGCCTCGCTCGGGTCATATGTGAGACGCCAAGTTTATTATAACACAGCTTTGACTATAAAGCTTTTACCCATTTTGTACGAAATGGAATCTTCCTCCTTATATATGGCAAGAATCCATTTCAAAATTTAGGGGTGTCAGGTTGTGTATTCTTCAAAAACTATTTGGAAATGGCTAAACTTTTTTCAAACAGTGTAGGCCCTAATCAGACGCCGCATTCTGCGGTGTCTGATCTGGGCCTGCACTGTTTGCCTAGGTACCCCTTTAGGGGTTTCTGGTACTGAATGGTTTGAAGGAAAGTCTCCAAAACATACAGATTAAATTCAGTTTCAATTTTTAATATATTTTGGAGACTTTTAGAAGATTCACTCTGAAGAGTATCTCTTGGTTGGGGTGCTTGACCCCAAAGGCCAGTTCAGCTCGAGCGGGAGCATCAGAGTTGGGCTGCCGTCAGTGTCGTAGGTACCAGGCCTATAGTGATGCCCTGAAGAACTGCTTCCCCGGAATTGTTCCTCAGTGGACTTGTCTTCACTCCTCTGTGGTCAATGCCAGAGCTGCAGGGGAGTTAGGGGCCTGTGTGGTGCGGATTTGGACTCAGGAGTATGCGTTTTAGTGTGCCTCTGTGGGCAGATTGTAAATAGTTTCTAGAACTCCTCCAATTGAGATGAAATAACATCTGAAGCCCTACCATCTGAAGAAACAAAAAATTTCAATATTTTTCAATATTCACATTTTGGTTTGCACATAACACGGTTCTTTGACCCTTTTGGTACCTACTTATATATAGTGCAGGAGTCTATTTCAAAATTTAGGGCTGTCTGGTTGTGTTTTTCTTCATAATTTATTCGGAAAATGGCTGAACTTTTTGTAAACAGTGTAGGCCCTGATCAGATATTGCATTCTGCAGCATCTAACCTGGGCCTGCATTGTTTGCCAATTACCGGTTTTGGGGTTTCCAGTAGAAAATGGTTTAATTAACACGGTTTTTGCTTCGGACGCCATCAAATTGTTATAAAGGGGTAGACGTGAATAAATAGACAGCCATAAAGCATACAGGGAAGGTTCTGGTCAGACTACATGGGTGCACTTGGAGATCCAAAGACATTCTGCTTGATGCTGCTCAGTTTGTAGATGCAAACATTCTATGACAAACTCTAAACGATAACACACCCGTACGACATAGTGCATTTTTCACATCTCCAAAATGGCTACTTTTCTGATGAAAATTTGTCATATTTTTTTTATTTTTACTTCAAACATAGGTTATGGATGCTCGTTAGAATCAATGAGGTGGTTCTAACGAGTAGCCACAATCAATATCTTGGCACAGAATTAAGAAAAATAATGTATACCCCCATAAACCCCAGTTTTCTCTATATAAAGTGGGATTTAGGGGGGTTGTTCATTTTACAGACATGTTCACGTGATGTTATGGCTCCACTTCCACATCCATGGCTGATTCTACCCTATTCTCAAGTCCATGAGAAATAGTTTAAAAATCCTAAAAATTCTGACAACTTTAGGACTTACGGTTTAAAATTTAATATATTTGTTTCACAATCAAGCAAAGAGTCAAAGAAGTGCAGACGGAATGTCAAACAGTGTAGACCCTGATCAGACTGCTCCTTAAGGAGCAGTCTGATCTGGGTCTGTACTGTTTGCTTAGGCCTATCTGTCCCAATACTTAGGATCATTATGGTGCTTCCAATAGCCTGAGCTAACAATTTTTTTTTCAATATTTTATGGAATTTTTCTCTTTTCTTATTTTTATCATGATAATGCATGTTACTTGTAATCATCAAAATAGCCTCATTAACCCTTATCTTGCTGAATATTCAGTTTAGCCACACCCATTCCTGACTTTGAACCAATCAGATTACTTCATGTAATTCATTCTTACAAATCCAAAAACTTCATGTCAAACAGGGTAGATCCTGATTTTGTTTGTTTGATTTGAGGTTTAACGTCCCAGTCAACACTGTAAAGGTCATTTTGGAGACGTTGCTTCCAATTTTGTGGGACTTTTACCCGACACCGAGATGAAATGACATCTCAAGCCCTGTCGCCCAACGAAACCAATAGGGTTTATTAGCATGGACAGTCCGCCACGCACTGCGGTTCCTGGACAGGCTTAGATCCTCTAAGCCGTTTACCAGTACTAGTGTACAGGCCGGATTCAGCTCTGGGTGGAAGCATCATGCAGCCCATATATTTCTTCAAGCCCCTATGGGATGCCATCTGATCTGGATCTCCACTGTTTCCAAAGATAGGGGTTGTCCTGAACAGCAGGATAAGAGTTAAGGTGAGTCTAATTAGTACATACAACATGTCATTTTTTTGGAAAGAAAATCCGTAAATTATCCGTAATATGTCTCTGGATATAGTACAGTCATTATTTCTCTGGATATGGTGCAGTAGAACTTCTACGGCTCAAACCCCTTTGGGACTATGAAAATTTGTCCCAGAAAAGGGGTGGTTCGAGCAACAGAGGGTTGATCTTAAAGTCAAGGGACAGAATGCAAACATCTTTTCAATTTTCTTCAAAATATATGTATGTTTAGTGTACTCGTTAGAATCGCCTCACTGAGGCGATTCTAATGAGTAAACACAACATACATTTTCAAGATCAAATAAGAAAATTATCCCATATACATTGTTTGTTTGTTTGTTTGATTTGAGGTTTAACGTCCCCGTCAACACTGTAAAGGTCATTTTGGAGACGTTGCTTCCATTTTTGTGGGACTTTTACCCGACACTGAGATGAAATGACACCTCAAGCCCTGTCGCCCAATGAAACCAATAGGGTTTATTAGCATGGACGGTCCACCTCGCACCGCGGTTCCTGGACAGGCTTAGATCCTCTAAGCGGTTTACCAGTACTAGTGTGCAGGCCGGATTCAGCTCTGCGTGGAAGCATCATGCAGCCCATATATTTCTTCAAGCCCCTATGGGCGGGGGTCGTATCCCATATACATGTATATTTATTTGCTCAAAAACGTACAATGTAGTTTGTGGATACTCGTTAGAACCGCCTCGTTGAGGCACTTCTATTTATATTAGAACTAGAAAGGAGAAAAATATTAAACATTTTCATCTGAAAAATACTTGTGCGCGAGGTAGGAGAAACATCATTTCAGCAAAGGGGTGATTTATGGTAATGTTCAATTATTCTTTCTTCGTCTTTTCCCTGGCCTCATACTGACCACGCTTTTCCATGCCTGAAAGGCCCGATTTTGATGCTTCAACCTTTATCCTACTGAACAAGACACAACTACATTACCTTTACAAACAGTGTAGATCCTGATCAGATGGCTTCTAAAGAAGCCATCTGATCAGGATCTACACTGCCTGTTTGTAATGCAGTGTAGATCCTGATCAGATAAGAAGCCATCTGATCAGGATCTACACTGTTTGTAATGGAGTTTGTGAAAATATAAAGTAATTTGGTGGACATATAGTCAGAAATAAGGGTTAAATGGTTTTTTAAACAGACTATATACGCAAAAATCATAATCTAAAAGCCTGAAATCAAGAAAAAAATCAAGCTCTGAAAGACTGAAATCCTGCAAATGCCTGAAAAAGTATGAGGCCTGTTTTCCACATAAATTGTCCTCTAGAAAGAGACCAACTTTGGGACTGTTCAAAAGTGATCTTACAGACCACTTCTGAACAGTCCCAAATGTAGTCTTAAAATAGCAAAGGTGATTTTAATACAGGAATATTAATGGCTGTCTTAATACATGTATACCTAAAGGTGGTCTTAATTTTACTATCTTAGACTCTATTTCACAAAAAGGGCAGTAGTTAATATACCAGAAGTCAGTTGTTCAAAACTAACGATGTTGTTAGTTAACGTATCGTTAAAACTTTGATCATTCAATATGGCAAATATGCTGAAATTTTTGCTGAAGAAATGTGAGCAGCTTTTGCGGATGCAAAAGCTGCTCACATTTTTTCAGCAAAAATACCAAAATTTATGATATTGTACTTGCTAGAAGAGTTAACAGTATGACCACTAACGAGTTTGTTAAGCTAACGATGCTTTGAACAACTGGCCCCTGGTGTATCTTCCCACCAACAACTAACAAACATTAGGAAAACATGTCCATGTGAAATAATGGCGTCCAACATGGTGTCAGAAGTTACCAATTTTAGGTAAAAATTGTAAAATCTTCCTATTTCAGCTTTAAACATAGACTGTGGGTGCTTGTAAGAACCACCTCATTGAGGAGGTTCTAACAAGTACCCATAGTCTATGTTTTTGAGCAAAAATAAGACAGATAATGTTTTACCCCCATAAACCAAATTTTTCTCTATCTAAAACAGGGTTTAGAGGGGTCTTTGTTTCAAGGGCTTGTTATCGTGACTATTTCATCTGCACTGAAACATGCATAACAAACCTGACAGGGTCAGTGTCAGATAACAAAATCATTTACTTCACTATTTAGAATTACTAAATCATGCTATGCCAAGACGTGTTCATTGAACATTTGTGGCCAACAAAGACTTGGATCGGCCCATGGATCAGCAGTGCACAGTCAGATCAGAGCTTTCACTGTGCCCTATATGGAGGTTCATTGACACGCACATTCTTCATGTCAACGGCAAAGGCTGTAGTCTGATTTCTGTGTATGAAGTATAGGTTATGTTTTTTTATCCTCAACTCACTCGAGCATAAAATTTGTCCTGCTCACAAATTTTAAAATGCCAACAAATTTGTAAGCAAAACAACTAACATTCTCTGCTAACTGAGAAAGGAAAATAACCCAATTTATTTGCATTTAAATTACAAGCATTACTACACCACAACCTCATTATAACATGGTTCCTTATAACACGGTGTTGGATATAACACAGTTTCAAGATGGATCCCCAAAATGTATAGATTATATAGAAAAATGACCATTTATGGTCATTTTTCTATATAATCTATACATTTTTGTTTGGATATAACTTGGTTGCTTTACTAATGGTGTCTGCTTTGGACCCCATTAATAGTGTGTTATAAAGAGATTGTGGTGTAATTTCATGCTCAATTGTGTTGAGCATGAAAAAAGTTTTATAACCTAGGAGCCCGATCTGATGATCGGCGATAGCTCAGAGGTTAATGCACTTGCATCTGATGCTTAAGATACCGGGTTTGATCGTCGCAGGATCGATCCCGAGCTTCTCCAGACTTTCGGATGAGTCTTTAAACTGAGGTCCCCTCTCCGTATGACCTTAGCTGTTGGTGGGACGTAAAACTCAAACACTCATCGGGTTTGATCCCCATCATTGGTGAAAACTTTTGGTGTCCAAACACTCTCCACTGGCATCATGTGCAGGGATGAATGTCATAAAGTGAGACATAAACTGGAGGCCCTGTGTGCATAGGAAGTCATTCCATGTGCAGGTTAAAGATCCCTACAGAAATTCATGATTTCTGCGTAGGCTTTTATCCTGTAAATCTGCTATGTAATGTACACCTGCAATTAATGGTCTTTGCTTGTTTGAATTGAGGTTTTACGTCCCCGACATTATTTAGATTATTTTGAAGACATTGCTTCCAGTTTTGCGGAACTTTTAACTGACATTGAGATGAAATGACATCTAAAGCCCTGCCGCCCAATGAAACAATAGAGTTTATAAGCATTGAACAATCAGACTCCCACCACCTTGCTGGGCAGGCTTAGTCCTTCTAAGCGGTTTACTGAAAGTAATGGTCAAATATGTCTCATCTCAGGAGACTGGTAAACAGACAGTCTCCACTGAGGCCATGTGTGATTTCGTTTTTTTTCACAGCCTATTTTGTTCTTTATTTAGGATAATTCCTGTAATTGATTTACCTATAGCACTCTCTAGGCTAATTCAGCAATTCAGCAGACAACAAACTGTTGATATTTTTGTTTATATTTTTCACAGAGAACAGGACTTGACATCTCATGCAAATTGTCTAATATGGAGACAATTTGCACGAGATGTCAAATCCTGTTGTCTGGGAAAAAATTAGAAAAATATTTAAACACTGTCGTCTGCTGCTGCTGGAAAAAAAATACCCAGCATGCAGAGCATTGATTCAAAGTTTTCAGAACAATAATGATAAATGTTAATGAATTCCACAAAATCACAACCAATGTAGCCCTTAAAATGCCAGGAAACTGGGATACTACATCTGCAAATGCTGTCTGTTTATGTTGTCTGCTGCATCTTCTTGTTTTAAAAACAATTTTACATACAGGTAATCAGTGTGGGACCTTACCAGACAGCTCCTGGAGAAGCAGTCTGATCTAGGTCAACACTGTTTGCAACAATGACTTTTAAAGTAACCTGCAGACAACAAAACAATATTTTTGCATAAGCCAAACAGTGTGGAACCTGATCAGACTGCTCCTCGAGGAGCAGTCTGATCTGTGTCCACACTGTTTGCAACAATGACTTTTAAAGTAACCATCAGACAACAAAGCTTTAAAAATGTTTTTGCATATAGCCAAACAGTGTGGAACCTGATCAGACTGCTCCTAGAGGAGCAGACTTCTCCTACAGAAGCAGTCTGTTTTCGTTCCCAACTGTTTGCAACAATGACTTTTAAAGTAACCAGCAGATGACAAAGCTTTAAAAATATTTTTGCATATAGCCAAACAGTGTGGAACCTGATCTGAGTCTGATCTGTGTCCACACTGTTTGCAACAATGACTTTTAAATAAAGTAACCAGCAGATGACAATTGTTGTGACTGGCATTTTAAGGGTTAACAATCAAACTGAGAATCAGACAGGTGTGTGACACAATGGACAAGTTTGTCTCTGGGCTATCTCAGCCTCATATGCTCTATGTTTACAGGCACTACACATCCAGAACTGATATTCCATCAGCGGTCGACCCGTCACTATACAAGTTGGAAACTTGGTATCACAACTTGGACAGGAGTTAGACCTGAAAAATACAATTAAGAAATGGAGGTCATTTTCTATTGTTCATTTATGAAACTAATGTAATTTCTTTAACATTCATTCATTACGCAAACACGCCTATACAAATACATTGCCACCTTTATCGCCGAAAAAATGAAAATTTTAGGATGAAAAATTGTGATATTTTTCTTATTTCTGCTCAAAATATAGATTGTGGGCCTCGATGAGGCGGTCCTAAAGAGTACCCACAATCTGTATTTTAGAGCAGAAGTAAGAAAAATAAGGTTTACCCCCGGAAACCCCAGTTTTACTATATAAAAGTGGGGTTCAAGGGGGTCAAAACTATATAGGCGTGTTTTCGTGATGTTGAAGCATGAATACCATAATGATCCTAAGTATTGGGACAGATCGGCTAAAGCAAACAGTGTAGATCCAGATCAGAGGGTCTACACTGTCTGCCATTCCGTCTGCATCTTTTGGACTTTTTGGTGGATCATGCAACAGATTTATTAAAATTTTAGGAGAATTACAGCAAGTCCTCAAGGTGTCTGAATTTTTAGGATTTTTACTGTAACAGTTTAACTTTGCTCATGACAAGATGTTATTCATAATTCAATGAACACTGAATGAATTACCATTATTTCTTATTTTTACACTATTTTCCATTCATTATGTGACGAAAAATTCTACAGTAGAACTTCAATGGCTGGATCCCCGATGGCTCATTTACCATGGATGAGTCGAACCTGTTCTTAAGCCCGCAGGGTATTCCTCTAAATACGATATAGGGATAATGTAGGGAGATATTAGTTCTCTTATCTTGCAAATGTATGCTGTGTGTACTCATTAGAATCGCCTCATCGAGGCGATTCTAATGAGTACACACAACAGATATTTATAACACAGAACACCGAAAAGATATTCCACAATTGTCTCCCTTTTGCCTCCTAGTATGGTTCTAAATAATAACCCTCCGAGGCTCGAACTACCGCTGTCTCGAACAAAGGGGTTGGTTCATTAAGTGCCAAAAATGGCCCAACTTCAGAAATACTTGAAACTTTAGCTACATAACAATTCAAGCATGATATATAGTAAAATAAATTTGTTTTACTTTATTGGGGTCTGAGTGACGTCAAAATTTTGACACAAAGGTTGTAAGTATCGAAATATCTATAATCCCTTTTGAATATATAACATACATTGTTTTTTTTTGGCTATATGTTAAATTAGGACTTCGTATACATTTGAAAACCAATTTAATAACTTCAGTTTGACTCTTATCATTGCCTGAGTCATGTAGAATGGACATGTAATCCATTTTTTTAAATTTCAGAACCAAACTAGAATTTGTTTTTCTACAAAAACACAGATGTCTCCCCCGTTTTTGACTGCTACGTATAACCTTGACATTGGAGGTATTGAGCTGGGTCTTGTGTGCAACACATCATCTAATGAAGATGAACATTTCTGCATAGTAACTTTAAAAATGTTCATAGAAAAATAAAAAAGTTATTGGCCGTAAACAAAAAAAGCATTTTTTTACCTTTGACCTCTAAGTATGGCCTTGACCTTTGCGGTACAACACATCGTCTCATGATGGTTAACATTTCTGCCAAGTAATTTCATAATCCATCAAAGAATAAGGAAGTTATTGACTGTCCTTTTTTTTTACCTTTGACCTCTAGGTATGACCTTGACATTGGAGGTATGGACCTTGGTCTTGCACATGACTCATGGTCCAACTTTCAAGCCTCTAGCTCCAACAGTTTTTGAGATATCTTGCTGACAAGATTTTATTAAAAAAAATTCAAACGGCAATAACTCTTGAAAGGGGCATAATCCGGATGAGAAAAAAATCAGTGTCAGCTTATTTTCCATTAGGAATGCATATATGAAATTTCAAAACCATAGCATACACAGTTCTAAAGTTATGCTATGCATCACTTTTAGGATTCATTACAATGGGCACAAATTACCAAAATGACAAAGGGCCATAACTGGCAAAGTATTTTTCGGAATTTTGGTCAAAAGTTAATCAGTTCATATACTCATCACCACCAATATACTCAACAACTTTCAAGGCTCTAGCTCCAATAGTGTTTGAGATATTTTGCTGACAAGATTTTATTAAAAAAATTTCAAAGGGCAATAACTCTTGAAAGGGGCATAATCCGGACGAGAAAAAAAATACGCGTCAGCTAATTTTTCATGAGGAACCCATATATGAAATTTCAAAACCCTAGCATACACGGTTCTAAAGTTATGCTATGCATCACTTTTAGCATACATTACAATGGGCACAAATTACCAAAATGACAAAGGGCCATAACTCACAAAGTATTTTTTGGAATTTTGTCAAAAGTTAATCAGTTCATCTACTCATCACCACCAATATATTCACCAACTTTCAAGCCTCTAGCTCCAATAGTTTTTGAGATATCTTGCTGACAAGATTTTATTAAAAAAAATTCAAAGGGCAATAACTCTTGAAAGGGGCATAATCCTGACGAGAAAAAAAATACGCGTCAGCTTATTTTCCATCAGAAATGCATATATGAAATTTCAAAATTATAGCATACACCGTTCTAAAGTTATGCTATGCATCACTTTTAGCATACATTACAATGGGCACAAATTAACGGGCCTCCGTGGCCTAATGGTTAAGAGCGCTGACTCTTGATCATTAGGTCTCTCACCGCTGTGGTTCGAGCCTCGCTCGGGTCACATGTGAGACACCAAGTTCTGCAACGGAAGGTCAGGTGGTTTTTCTCCGGGTACTCCGGTTTTCGCCCACCTCTGATTAACGATCGGCTCGATATGAGTGAAATAATCTTGAAAGGGCCGTAAAACCAAAACCAAAAAAAAAAAAAAAAAAAAAAAAAAATGGGCACAAATTACCAAAATGACAAAGGGCCATAACTCATAAAGTATTTTTCGGAATTTTGTCATAAGTTAATCAGTTCATCTACTCATCACCAACAATCTATTCACCAACTTTCAAGGCTCTAGCTCCAATAGTGTTTGAGATATCTTGCTGACAAGATTTTATTAAACAAGAGGGCCATGATGGCCCTGGATCGCTCACCTGATCCATAGTGTAACAAGTGGGCCCCAGAGAGGGCCATTATTGGCCCCAGGGTTTTAATGTGCATAATGTTGAGGGAGGTCTTAAAGGTGAAGCTTCATACCAAACATCAACAAAGGCTATAATTAGAACAATCTTGGCAAAGGTCCACTAGATAAAGCTACACATCAAATTTCAAAGACCTGGGCCTTGCAGTTTCAGAGAAGAAGATTTTTTTTAAAGATATTCCCTACATAAGCCTATGCAAAACCAAATGGCCCCAGGGCTATATAAATCTATGTAAAAACAAAGGGCCCCGGCCCGGGGTGGGGGCATTTGTGGCCCCAGGGCTATAATTTGAACAATCTTGGTAGAGGTCCACTAGATAAAGCTCCATACTAAATATCAAAGGCCTTGGCCTTGCAGTTTCAGAGAAGATTTTTAAAGATTTCCCTATATAAGTCTATGCAAAACCAAAGGGCCCCGGAGCGGGGACATTTTTGGTACCAGGGCTATAATTTGAATAATTTTGATAGAGGTCCACTAGATGCAGCTTCATACCAAATATCAAAGACCCAGGCCTTGTGGTTTCAGAGAAGAAGATTTTTGAAGATTTTCCCCATGTAAGTCTATGTAAAACCATAGGGCCCCAGAGTGGGGGCATTTTTGGCCCCAGGGCTATAATTTTAACAATCTTGGTAGAGGTCCATTAGATGCAACTTCATACCAAATTTCAAAGTCCTGGGCCTTGTGGTTTCAGAGAAGATTTTTAAAGATTATCACTATATAAGTCTATGTAAAACCAAAGGGCCCCGGGACGGGGCCACTTTTGGCCCCAGCACTATAATTTGAATCATCTTGGTAGGGGTCCTTTAGAAGAAGCTTCATACCAAATATAAAAGACCTAGGCCTTGTGGTTTCAGAGAAGAAGATTTTTAAAGATTTTCCCTATATAAGTCTATGTAAAACCAAAGGGCCCCTGAGCGGGGGCATTTTTGGCCCAAGTGCTATAATTTGAACAATCTTGGTAGGGGTCCACTAGATGAAGCTTCATACAAAATATCAAAGTCCTGGGCCTTGCGGTTTCAGAGAAGAAGATTTTTAAAGATTTTCCCTATATAAGGCCATGTAAAACCAAAGGGTCCCAGTCGGAGGCTTTTTTTGCCCCAGCACTATAATTTGAACAATCTTGGTAGGGGTCCACTAGATAAAGCTTAATTCCAAATATCAAAGTCCTGGGCCTTGCAGTTTCAGAGCAGAAGATTTTTAAAGATTTTCCCTATATAAGCCTATGTAAAACCAAAGGGCCCGGCGGCGGGGACATTTTTGGCCTCAGCACTATCATTTGAATAATCTTGTTAGGGGTCTTTTAGATGAAGCTTCATACCAAATATAAAAGACCTAGGCCTTGTGGTTTCAGAGAAAAGGATTTTTAAAGATTTTCCCTATATAAGTCTATGTAAAAACAAGGGGCCCCTGAGCGGGGGCATTTTTGGCCCAAGGGCGATAGTTTGAACAATCTTGGTAGAGGTCCATTGGATGAAGCTTCATTCTAAATATCAAAGTCCTGGACCTTGCGGTTTCAGAGAAGAAGATTTTTAAAGATTTTCCCTATATAAGTCTATGTAAAACCAAAGGGCCCCTGAGCAGGGGGATTTTTGGCCCAAGGGCTATAATTTGAACAATCTTGGTAGGGGTCCACTAGATGAAGCTTCATACAAAATATCAAAGTCCTGGGCCTTGCGGTTTCAGAGAAGAAGATTTTTAAAGATTTTCCCTATATAAGCCTATGTAAAACCAAAGGGCCCCAGGTGGAGGCTTTTTTTGCCCCAGCACTATAATTTGAACAATCTTGGTAGGGGTCCACTAGATAAAGCTTAATACCAAATATCAAAGTCCTGGGCCTTGCAGTTTCAGAGCAGAAGATTTTTAAAGATTTTCCCTATATAAGCCTATGTAAAACCAAAGGGCCCGGGGGTGGGGACATTTTTGGCCTCAGCACTATCATTTGAATAATCTTGTTAGGGGTCTTTTAGATGAAGCTTCATACCAAATATAAAAGACCTAGGCCTTGTGGTTTCAGAGAAAAGGATTTTTAAAGATTTTCCCTATATAAGTCTATGTAAAAACAAAGGGCCCCTGAGCGGGGGCATTTTTGGCCCAAGGGCGATAATTTGAACAATCTTGGTAGAGGTCCAATGGATGAAGCTTCATTCTAAATATCAAAGTCCTGGACCTTGCGGTTTCAGAGAAGAAGATTTTTAAAGATTTTCCCTATATAAGGCCATGTAAAACCAAAGGGCCCCGGAACGGGGGCATTTTTTGCCCCAGCACTATAATTTGAACAATCTTGGTAGGGGTCCACTAGATAAAGCTTAATACCAAATATCAAAGTCCTGGGCCTTGCAGCTTCAGAGCAGAAGATTTTTAAAGATTTTCCCTATATAAGCCTATGTAAAACCAAAGGGCCCGGGGGCGGGGACATTTTTGGCCTCAGCACTATCATTTGAATAATCTTGTTAGGGGTCTTTTAGATGAAGCTTCATACCAAATATAAAAGACCTAGGCCTTGTGGTTTCAGAGAAAAGGATTTTTAAAGATTTTCCCTATATAAGTCTATGTAAAACTAGAGTGTTCACAAGTTTTTTCTTTAATTTGACCTACTGACCTACTTTTTGACCCGAAAAGACCTTTATTCAAACTTAGCCAAGATATTGTCACAATGACCATTCTGAGCAAGATTAATGATTTAACCAAACTTGTGGCCTCCTGAGTATTCACAAGGTTTTTCTATGATTTGACCTACTGACCTACTTTTCAACCGGACATGACCCATATTCAAACTTGACCGAGATATTGTCATGATGATCATTCTGAGCAAGTTTGATTATGATTGGACCAAAATTGTGGCCCCTAGGGTGTTCACAAGGTTTTTATATGATTTGACCCGCTGACCTACTTTTTAACCCGATATGACCCATATTCGAACTGGACTGAAATATTGTCACAATGGTCATTCTGAGCAAGTTTCATGATAATTGGACCAAAACAGTGGCCTTCAGAGTGTTCACAAGGTTTTTCTATGATTTGACCTACTGACCTACTTTTTGACCGGACATGACCCATATTCGAACTTGACCAAGATATTGTCATGATGATCATTCTGAGCAAGTTTGATTATGATTGGACCAAAATTGTGGCCTCTAGGGTGTTCACAAGGTTTTTCTATGATTTGACCCGCTGACCTACTTTTTAAGCCGACATGATCCATATTCAAACTTCACTAAAATATTGTCACAATGATCATTCTGAGCAAGTTTGATGATGATTGGACCAAAACTGTGCCCTCTAGAGTGTTCACAAGGTTTTTCTATGATTTGACCTACTGACCTACTTTTTCACCCGACATGACCCATATTCGAACTTGACCGAGATATTGTCATGATGATCATTCTGAGCAAGTTTGATGATGATTGGACCAAAACTGTGGCCTCTAGTTTGTTCACAAGAAAAAGTTTACGCACGACGGACGACGGACGACGGACGACGCACGACGACGCCGGACATCTTACGGTCACAAAAGCTCACCATGACCTTCGGTCAGGTGAGCTAAAAAATTTCAAAGGGCAATAACTCTTGAAAGGGGCATATTCCGGACGAGAAAAAAAATACGCGTCAGCTAATTTTCCATGAGGAATCCATATATGAAATTTCAAAACCCTAGCATACATGGTTCTAAAGTTATGCTATGCATCACTTTTAGCATACATTACAATGGGCACAAATTACCAAAATGACAAAGGGCCATAACTCACAAAGTATTTTTCGGAATTTTGTCAAAAGTTAATCAGTTCATCTACTTATCACCATCAATATAATCACCAACTTTCAAGGCTCTAGCTCCTATAGTTTTTGAGATATCTTGCTGACTTTAGTTATGCTATGCATCAAAAGCGTAATGGACAGACGAACGGACGAACGAACCAGAACCAACATGCCCCTCAAACTTTTTCAAAGTTGGGGGCATAATAAGAAAGTTATTGACAGAACACAAAAAAGGCCCTTTTTTTACCTTTAACCTCTATGTATGACCTTGACCTTTCAGGTATTAAACTGGGTCATGCGTGCAACACATCATCTCATGGTGGTTAACATTTCTGCCTAGCAATTTCAAAATCCATCTAAAAATAAGAAAGTTATTGACCAAACACGAAAAAAGGCCCCTTTTTTACCTTTGACCTCTATGTATGACCTTGACATTTTAGGTACCAAACTGAATCATGCATGCAACACATCGTCCCATGATAGTTAACATGTTTGCCAAGTAACTTCAAATTCTATTTAAAAATAGGCAAGTTATTGACAAAACCCGAAAAAAGGCCCCTTTTTTACCTTTGACCTCTAAGTATGCCCTTGACCTTTGAGGTACCAACCTGGGTCATGCGCGCAACACATCGCCTTATAATGGTTCACATTTCTGCCATGTGATTTCAAAATCCATCTCAAAATAAGAAAGTTATTGACCAAATAGGAAAAAAAGGCCCACTTTTTGACCTTTGACCTCTAAGTATGACCTTGACCTTTGAGGTACCGACCTGCCTCATGTGCACCACACATCGTCTCATGATTGTTAATAATTATGCCAAGTAATTTTAAAATCCATCTCAAAATTAGAAAGTTATTGACCAAATACGAAAAAAAGGCCCCTTTTTTGACCTTTGACCTCTAAGTATGACCTTGACCTTTGAGGAACCGACCTGCCTCATGCGCACCACACATCGTCTTATGGTTGTTAATAATTATGCCAAGTAATTTTAAAATCCATCTCAAAATTAGAAAGTCATTGACCAAATACGAAAAAAAGGCCCCTTTTTGACCTTTGACCTCTAAGTATGACCTTGACCTTTGAGGTACCGACCTGCCTCATGCGCACCACACATCGTCTTACGGTTGTTAATAATTATGCCAAGTAATTTTAAAATCCATCTCAAAATAAGAAAGTTATTGACCAAATACGAAAAAAAGGCCCCTTTTTTGACCTTTGACCTCTAAGTATGACCTTGACCTTTGAGGTACCGACCTGCCTCATGCGCACCACACATCGCCTTATGGTTGTTAATATTTCTGCCGAGTAATTTTAAAATCCATCAAAAAATAAGAAAGTTATTGACCGGACACGATTTGCCCATACATATATACATACCAACAAACTTCCAAGGGAGATAATTCAAAAAGTATAAATGCGAGAGTTATGGTTCTTGCGCACTGCACGTCGTCTAATGCTGATTAATATTTATACGAAGTTTCGTGACGATAGCTCTCTAACGGTTTTCAAGTTACAGAGCGGACACGAAAGTGTGACAGACGGACGCCCGGGGGAACAACAATATGTCTCTCCGAAAAAATTTTTTTCGGGGGAGACATAATGACATGCTGATTTACCCCACCCACATAGTATATAAGTGACCTATGATACTGGCAATGTTGAACATGCACCTAAAAGTGTATAATTTGTATCAGTTCAGAAGTTTGTGAATTAAAGAAAATTCAGTTATACACTTATGTTTAACTAATACATTCATTGCCGGGTGGAATCTCAGAAAATCATCATTACCATAGCAACTATAATATAAGCAAAGCTACAGATATAGTTCAATGATCACAGAAGTCTATATAGAGTTTTAAGTTGTACATAATAAGATGGTCAATTAAACTGATTCAAACAAATACATTGTGTTCATTAATTGCATACCACAGATAAATATATATATATAAGCGCAATAAAACCAAAAGGGTTTATAAGCATGGACGGTCCGACTCGCACCATTTTGCCATGGCAACAGTAAGTGAACATACTAGGGCCATTTGGAGTATTAATAGTAGTTTGGGTAGATGAAACGTTGAAAGACCTCAAATCACGCAGAGAAATGACTTCGAGACATGTCATATACTCTCTATTTTTGACTGAATTATAGCCCGAGTACCAGTACCTGAGAACAAGAAAGTCACAGGATTATTTTTAGAAAAAATATTTCTGCTATGGTGGATCACTATGTTGCAAAGCACCCACGTGCAGGGGTGCGTGGTCTTCATATTCTTAAGGACAACGGTACTGCACACAGATCAGCCGTGGGAGGAGTTGACCATTTAAACATTACCAGACCTTTCTCCCTGTGATTTCTTGCTCAACCCATAAATTAAAACTTGTAATACTGCAAAGAAGTCTCCAGGCTTTTGATTGAACAGTGCCAGGGCAATTATTATACCCCATCAGCAAAATTATATACCCCTCTCGCGCTTGCCTTCGCTAAATTGTGATGTCCACCATCTTGGATTTACTGCAGTTGATAAAAATATAAGCAAATTATTTTTTATAAACCACAATAAAATTGAAATAATAACTTTTCGTTATTTTGATTCTTGATGGTTATTCCCCGCCTGAAGGCGACATTTGCCCCCGCCTAACAGCTCGGGCAAATATCGCTCTCGGGCGGAGGATATGATCCCATGCTCCCTGTCAAGAATCAAAATAACTTATAATGTCTGCGAGGATATCTTTTTGAAAGCTGTCATGCCCAGGGCAGTTCATTGTTCCAGTTTAGAGGGACTTCTGTCAGAGGATCAAAAGACTGGAAAAGTGCGTACAGTTTAAGGAAGAATACTTTGAGGGACTCCACTAGTTAGTTTTGACCAGGTGACCCGTATATTCATCCACTACTAATATTTTCCAAACGCCCCTCGTACACATCAGCTATTTGTTAAGATTTTTAACTGCACCACTAATGTAAAGGAACATTACATGGCATTCAAGATTCCGTGTAATGAACAACCAAGTTAAACCATACTACATTTATAAATGTGCAAAGCAAAAATATATAGAGGATCTTACACAAGTGATCATTCCATATGACATTCATGAAACGAGTCTTTGACGAGCATCATAAACTTCAATAGTGTGAGATTCTGTTTATAATATCACATTATAAAATTGGATTTAATGGCAATTTGTTTGATTTGATGTTTAACGTCCCCGTCAGCATTATGTAGGTCATTTTGGAGATGTGGTTTCCACTTTTGTGGGACTTTTACCCGACATTGAGATGAAATGACATCTCAAGCCCTGTCGCCGAATGAAACCAATAGGGTTTATAAGCATGGACGGTCCGACTCGCATCGCATTGCCTGGGCAGGCTTAGATCCTCTAAGCGGTTTACCTGTACTCGTGTGCGGGCGGGATTCAACTCTGCGTGGAAGCATCATGCAACCCATTTATTTCTTCAAGCCCCAATGGGCGGGGGCCCTGGATTTAATGACAAACAGATTTCAATAGAAACCCAAGGGTTATCACGGACGGTGTAATGACGTTACACGCCGTAACCATGTGTTATTTCACATTTGCTCATAAGATGTTTTATGACATATAGAGTTAAACAGTTTTCAGAATTTTCTTGCCTTTTTTCCTAAACATAGAAAAATGGTACTGTTTATAACATATAGTCTGCTCAAACATTATGGCCCGATTGGATGAACATAATCTTTTGTCAGACAGACGGCATGCATGTAGGATAATTCACAGTTGTGAAACTCAGTCATTAATGACTGGGTAAAATCCTGGACTTCAAGAATTCTTTCGACACCCATGAACTCCAAATTATTTGGTTATGGAATGGGAAGAAGGCTCTCAAATGGATAGATTCCTTTCTTTGCTATAGAAAACAGCGCATTGTTGTAAATCACCATGGTGAATCTTCAGAGTGGGCTCCAGTTTTATTTTGGGTCCCACAAGGGACTGTTCTTGGCCCACTGTTATTCTCCCTGTATACATTAATAATAGTCCACTATCACTGGTTCAGAAATAAGACCATTCGCAGATGACTGTGTTTGCTACTGGGAAAATTAGAGATACAGAGGACTTGCTGAAACTTCAGAATGATATAGATAGATTAGGATGTTGTGCACAAAAATGGGGCATGAGATTTCAGCCCGTTAAATGCAATATTATGCAGATAACTAAGAAGAGAACCAAAAAAATTGAGGCTTCATACATTTTAGAGGAAACGGTCCTCAAGAATGAATACCTTTGTGTGACAATCACATGCGATTTGAAATAGAATACACACATTAGCAACATGTGTACTAAGGCAAACAGAATGCTGGGTTTCCTGAGGCGAACAACAAAAACCATGTTAATTCATAAACAAGAGGACCAAGCTAGCTTGGGCCTGTATCGCTCACCTGAGCAAACAGATTCAAAGTTTAAGGAAGTGCCAACCTTTACTGAAGGCTTTATAGGAGGACATGGTGATGACAGGGTAAGCATTTTCTGAAAATCAAGTAGAATGTAACTCTATGATAAACAGGCTGACCTCACCGTTTTTCAAACTCATTCAAGCTTTTATTCCTGACTTGCTAAGAAGATCCGATCTAAACTGAAGTGGCTATGGTGATGACAAGTTCAAAAACAAGTTTTCAAACTCCTCCAAGCTTTCTGCCTGACTTCCTTGTTTGTAAGTTTCATAAAGATCCGTTCAAAACTAAAGGGGCAGCAGTGATGACAATGTCGAAAATAGGCATTTTCAGCAATCAAAGGCACGTCACTCTATGATAAATGTGCCGACTTGGCCGGTATTCGAACTCACCTGAGGTTTTATTCCCAGCCACCTTACATGTAAGTTTCAGAAAGATCCGATCAGACTTGGCCAGTATTCAAACTCATCCAAGATTTTATTCCCAGCCACCTCACATATAAGTTTCAGAAAAATCCAATCAAAACTGAAGGGGCTACGGTGATGACAAGGTCAAAATTTGGCATTTTTAGCAATCAAAGGGATGTTACTCTAAAATAAATGAGCCAACCTGGCCAGTTTTCGAACTCTTCCGAGGTTTTATCCCCAGTCACCTTACATATAAGTTTCAGAAAAATCTGATCAAAACTGAAGGGGCTACGGTAATGACAAGGTCAAAAATCAACATTTTCAGCCATCAAAGGGACATAACTCTACCATAAATGGGCTGACTTGGCCTGTTTTCGAACTCATCCAAGATTTTATCACCAGCCACCTTACATATAAGTTTCAGAAAGATCCGATCAAAACTGAAGGGGCTACCGTGATGACAAGGTCAAAAATCGGCATTTTCAGCAATCAAAGGGACGTAACTCTATGATAAATGGGCCAACTTGGCCGGTATTCCAACTCATCCTAGGTTTTATCTCCATTCACCTTACATATAGGTTTCAGAAAGATTAGATCAAAACTGCAGGGGCTACGGTGATGACAAGGTAAAAAACCGACATTTTCAGCCATCAAAGGGACATAACTATATAGTAAATGGGGCAACTTGGCCGGTTTTCGAACGCATCCGAGGTTTTATCCCCAGCCACCTTACATATAAGTTTCAGAAAGATCCGAACAAAACTGAAGGGGCTACAGTGATGACAAGGTCAAAAATCAACATTTTCAGCAATCAAAGGGACCTTACTCTATGATAAATAGGCCACCTTTGCTGGTATGCGAACTCATCCGAGGTTTTATCCCCAGCCACCTTGCATATAAATTTCAGAAAGATCCGATCAAAACTGAAAGGGCTACGGTGATGACAAGGTCAACAAGAGGACCAAGCTAGCTTGGTCCTGTATCGCTCACCTGAGCTAACAGATTCAAAGTTTAAGGAAGTGCCAACCTTTACTGAAGGCTTTATGGGAGGACATGGTGATGACAGGGTAAGCATTTTCTGAAAATCAAGTAGAATTTAACTCTATGATAAACAGGCTGACCTCACCGGTTTTCAAACTCATTCAAGCTTTTATTCCTGATTTGCTAAGAAGATCCGATCTAAACTGAAGTGGCTATGGTGATGACAAGTTCAAAAACAAGAGTTTTCAAACTCCTCCAAGCTTTCTGCCTGACTTCCTTGTTTGTAAGTTTCATGAATATCCGTTCAAAACTAAAGGGGCAGCAGTGATAACAATGTCGAAAATAGGCATTTTCAGCAATCAAAGGCACGTCACTCTATGATAAATGTGCCGACTTGGCCGGTATTCGAACTCACCTGAGGTTTTATTCCCAGCCACCTTACATGTAAGTTTCAGAAAGATCCGATCAGACTTGGCCAGTATTCAAACTCATCCAAGATTTTATTCCCAGCCACCTCACGTATAAGTTTCAGAAAGATCCGATCAAAACTGAAGGGGCTACGGTGATGAAAAGGTCAAAATTTGGCATTTTTAGCAATCAAAGGGATGTTACTCTAAAATAAATGAGCCGACTTGGCCAGTTTTCGAACTCATCCGAGGTTTCATCCCCAGCCACCTTACATATAAGTTTCAGAAAAATCCGATCAAAACTGAAGGGGCTACGGTAATGACAAGGTCAAAAATCAACATTTTCAGCCATCAAAGGGACATAACTCTACGACAAATGGGCTGACTTGGCCTGTTTTCGAACTCATCCAAGATTTTATCCCCAGCCACCTTACATATAAGTTTCAGAAAGATCCGATCAAAACTGAAGGGGCTATGGTGATGACAAGGTCAAAAATCGGCATTTTCAGCAATCAAAGGGACGTAAATCAATGATAAATGGGCCAACTTGGCCGGTATTCAAACTCATCCTAGGTTTTATCTCCAGTCACCTTACATATAGGTTTCAGAAAGATTCGATCAAAACTGAAGGGGCAACGGTGATGACAAGGTAAAAAATCGACATTTTCAGCCATCAAAGGGACATAACTATTTAGTTAATGGGGCAACTTGGCCGGTTTTCGAACGCATCCGAGGTTTTATCCCCAGCCACCTTACATATAAGTTTCAGAAAGATCCGATCAAAACTGAAGGGGCTACAGTGTTGACAAGGTCAAAAATCAACATTTTCAGCAATCAAAGGGACCTAACTCTATGATAAATAGGCCACCTTTGCTGGTATGCGAACTCATCCGAGGCTTTATCCCCAGCCACCTTGCATATAAGTTTCAGAAAGATCCGATCAAAACTCAAAGGGCTACGGTGATGACATGATCAAAAATCGGCATTTTCAGCAATCAAAGGGACGTTACTCTGTGATAAATGGACCAACTTGGCTGGTTTTCGAACTCATCCGAGATTTTATCCCCAGGCCACTTTACTTATAAGTTTCAGAAAGATTCAATCAAAACTGAAAGGGCTACAGTGATGACAAGGTCAAATATCACCATTTTCAGCAATCAAAGGGACGTTACTCTACGATAAAAGGGCCAACTTCGTCGGTTTTCTAACTCATCCGAGATTTTATCCACAGCCACCTTACATATAAGTTTCAGAAAGATCCGATCAAAACTGAAGGGGCTACGGTGATGACAAGGTCAAAAATAGGCATTTTCAGCAATCAAAGGGACGTAACTCTATGACGAACCAGCGGACTAGGCCGGTTTTCGAACTCATCCGAGGTTTTATCCCCAGCCACATAACATATAAGTTTCAGAAAGATCTGATCAAAACTGAAGGGGCTACGGTGATGACAAGGTCGAAAATGGGCATTTTCAGCAATCAAAGGGACGTAACTCTATGATAAATGGGCCGACTTGGCCGGTTTTCGAACTCATCCGAGTTTTTATCCCCAGTCACCTTACATATAAGTTTCAGAAAGATCCGATCAAAACTGAAGGTGCTACGGTGATGACAAGCATTTTCCCATAGTAAGTCTATGGGACCTTGTGGTTGCCATAGGAACCAAACTTTTAGAGCGATTTCAAAAAAAAGTTTATGACATCAATGCCCCACCAGAGGCATACTACAGGTGAGAAATGATTGAGATCAGCCTGCAGGAAACAGAGATATAGCTGCTCAAAAGTGTGGACGGACGACGGACGGACGGACGACGGACGACGGAGGACCCACTATACTATAAGCTCCCCTGGAGCCTTCGGCCCAGGTGAGCTAAAAAAAAACATTACTGTCCTATATTGAAATGTTCAAACATGGATTTAACGGTGAGTTGCTGCTGGGAATTCTACGACACTGCTAGCCATGGAATTTGTATCCTAGCTGTCTGTTGTCATTGGCAAACTGATGCGAACTGGACTGTTTTTTTTGTTTTTTTTTGTTGTTGTTGTTGAGGTTTAACGTCACCGCCAACACTGTATAGATCATTTTGGAGATGCTGCTTCCAATTTTGTTGGACTTTTACCCGACATTGAGATGAAATGACATCTCAAGCGCAATAAAACCAAAAGGGTTTATAAGCATGGACGGTCCGACTCGCACCATTTTGCCAGGGCAGGCTTAGATCCTCCAAGCGGTTTACCGGTACTCGGTCGGAATCAGCTCTGAATGGAAGCATCCTGCAGTCCATCTATTTCTTCAAGCCACTGGACCGTACTCTAAAGCTTATTGGTTTATTTTGGCCTTAGGGTTTGAGACGTCATTTCTTTCATCTTAATGGCTGATAAAAGTCCCACAAAATAGGAAGCAACGTCTCTAAAATGAACTAAATAGTGTTGATGAGGACGTAAAACCTTGAATAAAATCACAGTCATCAGGTCTGGATGTTTTTAATTCACTGGAAAACAAACTCAGTAACTAAATCCGTTTTCGCTTGTGAAAAAGTTGGCCAAAAGAAAAGAAAAATGACATGTATCAGTGTTGCAAATGGATAAGAATTAGAAAGCAAAAATTAAAATACAAAAAAAAACAACAACAAAAAAAAAACACAAGATTCGAACAGGGGTCTCCGGCGTGATAGACGACGTCGTTGCCATTCGCGCTATTACGTCTTTTATGTTAACACAGCGTTTCATTATAACTATTATCAAAACGTCAGACGTGACTGTGATTTTTACTATAAAAAAAACCTTAGATGTTATTAATCTGCCTGGAGATCAAATTAAAACATTAAATCGATTGCTTCCAGTCTGGTCAAAATTATCAAAATAGAATTCTGGTAAATACCGGGATTAAATATCGAGGCAGCTTCATTGTTTACGTAGCAGACATGGCAATGGTGTCATAGTAAATTTTATCTGTCCGTTTTATTGTCCTGAAAACTTTTGCTCTGGTGATTAAGAAGTGGCAGAACTGGCATTGCCTACTTTTATCACAGTTTGATGTCAGTCAAATGAAAATTCAAGGTCCACATTTCGCAAATAAAACCGTTTCTATGATGTTCTTGGACATATGACTCCCATTGCTTTGCAGCATGCAAGATCGCGTACATTAAAACATATTTTTAAAGATTTCACCACCAGCACAGCTGTCGACAATCATAAGATTTTTCTGGCTTAATAAAAACAAGTTTAGGGACAACATTTTGTAATTTTATGGTTGTCGAGGCCTGTGCTGGTATTTAATTTTATATTACAAAAACCAAAAAAACTCGCAAAATGGACTATTTGCGTTACCGAGGGTGTTTTCAGGAAGCTTTCCTGCCTTTACTAAACAAAGATATGAATTTCAAAACGCAATGTTATAAAGTTTAATACTTCGTTTGCAAATATACACGCCATACATATTTCATTTATGCACTTGAAAAATCAGAAAAATGTTGGGCCAATAATGACACTTAGTGAATCATCCCCTTTTCATGGTCCCAAGGGGGTTCTAGACATCGCAATTCGACTGTAGTTTGTTTGATATGAGGTTTAATGTCCCCGTCAGCACTATGAAGGTCATTTTGGAGGTGCTGCTTCCAATTCTGTTGGACTTTTACCCAACACTGAGATGAAATGACATCTCAAGCCCTGTCACCCAATGAAACCAAGGGTTTATATGCATGGATTGTCTGACTTGCACAACTTTTTCTGGGCAGGCTTAGACCTTCTAAGCTATCAGTACCCATGTGTAGTCCGTTTCAGCTATGTATGGAAGCACCATGCAGCCAAATCTATTTCTCCAAACTCAGATGAGCGGGGACCCAAATTCTGGTTTGAAAGCTGAAAACAAATGAAAGAAAATGCACATAGTTTACCTATGAACAGCTGAAAAGTGCAGTATATTGGAAAGAACCATGATTTAGTTCCGATTTAATTTAATGATATGACATTGCATTAGTCAATATACATTATATTCAATGAGAATGAACAATATTGCTTCTAACTATAGTCGAACTTCAATGAATCGAACACCTTTGGGACCACGAAAATCTGTTCGAGACAGGGGTAGTTCGAGCCACTGAGGTTACTGTCAGGAGGCATAACGAGATACTTTTAGACATCTTTTCGGTGTTCTATAATGAATATGTATGCTGTCTGTACTCATTAGAATCGCCTCATTGAGGCCTCGAGGCGAGTCTAATGAGTACACACAGCATACATTTGCAAGATAAAAGACTAAAATCTCCTTAATTATCCCCCACTATTTCTTATGTAGAGCTTTTCGCTAGGGGCTCAAGAATGGGTTCGACACATCCATGGTAAACGAGCCATCGGTGTTCGAGCCATCGAAGTTCTACTGTATAGTGTTTTTCTGCAAGTGCATTGAGAATGTAAATATCAAAGTATGAACAACAAAGTAAGGGGTTATAGAAATCTCACAGACGTTCATATGTCATTCTAATGCACATGTGTATGCAATATGACATCTGTTTGGATAATGTCAAAAATTTACGACAGCATATTCTGTGATATACTTGGCAGACAACTCACATGTAATGTCAGGCCTTATTATCACTGAAAAATAAGACAAATACACTTTGAAAATGCTGTCTGCTTGACATGATCAACAGTCAAAGGTTTAATTGAAGGATGTGCCCTGGTTTGTTTTTTCATCATCTGTATAAAACCCCCTATTGAGCTAATGCTTTCCTTTATCGCCCTAAAACTACCAATGATAGACCATAATTTTACTATATTTTTCTTACTTCTGAAAGACGCCACTGTGATTTAGTGGTTACGCTACTCCTACTCGCTTTACAATCCCGGCGTCGTAGGTTTGATTCAAGGCTTCGGCTGACGAATCTTTAAACCAAGGTCCTGTCTCCATATGATCGAAGTTGTTGATGGCATGCTGAACTCTAACAAACAAACTTCCATAACTAGAATACCTTTGGGGCCATGAAATTTTGTTTTATGAGATGGTATATAGTTTGAACTATTGAGATTCAAGCATAACACCAGGGGCCAGTTGTTCAAAACTACTGATGTCATTAGTAAATGTATCGTTAAAACTTTGATTATTTAATATGGCAAATATGCTAATATTTTTGCTGAAAAAAATGTGAGTAGCTTTTGTTTGGCAAAAGCTGCTCACATTTTTTTCAGCAAAAATACCAAAATTTTAGATATTGAACTTGCAAGAACAGTTAGCAATATGACCACCAACAAGCTTGTTAAGCTAACGAGGCTTTCAACAACTGGCTCCAAGTCAATAATATGGATCACGTAAGAATATCTTCACTATCTTTTATGAAGGTATGTTATGTTTACTCATTAGAATCACCTTACTCATAGCAACAGATAAGGTAAGTGTTTTGTGGTAATTAAATGATAGTTTTCCTTATTTCTCCATATAAACCTATGTTATGCGTTCTCATCAGAACTGCCTCATGGAGAGTTGACAAAAACTATTATCACAAAATACTGCTATGCTCAGTAAGGTGATTCAAATGAGTACACACATACTTTTTCAAGTTAAAATCAGAAAAACCTCCCTAAATCATAACTAGATTTCTATACCAAGTTTGAATTATCCAAGGTGAACAAGTCATCCGAGTTTGACTTACTGAAATTCCACTGTATTTAACCTATATATGACGAAGGAATCTCCCACCCAATAAGTTTGGAGTTGTCCATTTCCAATTACAGGGGTGACAGGTTTGTTTTGTTAGCAGTAACTTTGCAGAAATGTAAGTGCTTTAAACAAACAGTGTAGATCCAGATCAGACACTGCATTCTGCGGTGTCTGGTCTGGGTCTACATTGTTTGCCAATGTCCCAAAAAAGGGCAGCTAGCCATGTACTCACCAGTCTGGTATAGTGGTTGAACAACTTGTACATTCTGTTTTTGTTGATCTATTGTCTTTAGGACTATGTCTGAAAATAAAGATAAAGTGAAAAAATAAAGTCTGCTCTATTGACAAACTAAATTCAGAGGCTTATTCTTCTTTTGAAGTCATATTTAACAAGTTCTTCTTCATTTCGTCTTTCAGTTTCTTCTTGTTTTCTACAACCCATAGCGGCCCACCCATTGGGGCTTGAAAAAACATATGGGCTGCATGATGCTTCCACGCAGAGCTGAATCAGACCGCACATGAGTACTGGTAAACCGCTTAGAGGATCTAAGCCTGCCCAGGCCATGCCCACCTTATTGGGCGACAGGGCTTGAGATGGTGTTTCATCTCAATGTGGGGTAAAAGTCCCACAAAATTGGAAGCAACATCTCCAAAATGACCCATATAGTGTTGATGGGGACGTTAAACATCAAATCAAACAAAACAAACAAACAAATCTACAACCCATACAAACAGATAAAGGTGGTGATGATATGTAAAGGATAATTTTTGTCAATTACCAAAAACCTATGTTGTAGGTACCGTAGTCGGGTGTGTATTACCCGCATTTGCGTACTACCCGCACCCCCTTTTTTTGCCAAAATCTGAGAGAAAACTGTTATACTGTTGTATTACTCGCATGGAACATTTGCTGAAATTTTGGTGGATGCGTAAGTGAGAAAAAGTAAGAATTTGGCCAGTTTTTGTAGCACACAACGGAACGCGCGATCGTCTTCAAAAGGCGGGAAAATGCACGTGCGTGCGAGTGTCACCAGAAAGCATGTATTTTGATTAAAATGTTTAAAAAACTTTACCTGTTCACCAGTGTTATTTATTTATTAACCCACATATGCCGGCGGCCCTTTTTTGGGACATCGGCAAACAGTGCAGTCCCAGATCAGATGCCTCAGAAAGGGTGGGCGGACGATTTGGCCAGTGGACGATTTGGCCCGGACGATTTGGCCTAGGACAATTCGGCCTAGGACAATTTGGCCAGCAAAAAATACCGGGTAGGACAATTTGGCCAAACTGATTTCTTCTAGCGGTTTTACAAATTCTTATTCTATTAATCATTTCATTAGCATTTTGTTTTATTTGGCTACATATTTTCATAAAATATTTCCTGTTTTTTTTTTTTTTTTTTTTTTTTTTTGATTTTCTTCAGTGATTGCATCTGTTATTTCTTGGCTTTGAGTGAAAATCAAATGTTGTCATAAGAGGAAATTGCATAGTTTGAGCAGTTTCTTCATTTGACAACATATTTTTATCACACATCATTACATATTTTCTGCTCATTTATAGTATCTGAGCCCAGCCAACACTATTTAGGTCATATTGAGCAGATCGATTTCCCTAAGTCTAAGTGGTTAACCAGGGCAGTGCATATTCTTGAACCAGGCAGGTATCCGCCTCGCACCTCGGTTCCTGGACAGGCTTAGATCCTCTAAGCGGTTTACCAGTACTAGTGTGCGGGTCGGATTCAGCTCTGCGTGGAAGCATCATGCAGCCCATATATTTCTTCAAGCCTCTATGGGTGGGGGCCGCAGATTAGAGTTTATGAGGGTATACATTACCGGTATTTTTCGTATTTCTGCTCCAAGATACAGGTTATTGGCAATCGTTAGAATCTATGTTTGGAGTATAAATAAGAAAACATATCACAGATTTTCAACAGAAAATTAGTCATTTTGGACATGACATATTTTTCTAGCCAATTTAACAAAACCATTAAATTTATTTATTTATTTATTATTTTATTTTTTTATTTTATTTTTGTGGTTGGGGGATTATACTTAACCATTTTTATTAATTTGCACATAAATAATATCTCAAGCCAAAAGTTATAAAAGTTTAATAACAACAGCAAAAAAAAAAAAGTCTAATTGTTTGAAATCTTCTTTAAAATGTTCCTTCCACATATTCAAACACTACTGTTTATTAAAACCAAACATAAAACATTAAATTTTCAGTTTAAACTAGTCATAATATTAATCTGGCCAAATTATCCTACCCAATATTTTTGGCTGGCCAAATTGTCCTAGGCCGAATTGTCCTAGGCCAAATCGTCCGGGCCAAATCGTCCGCTGGCCAAATCGTCCTACATTCCTCAGAAAGACGCCACAGACGTTTCTTTTTTGGGACATCGGCAAACAGTGCAGTCCCAGATCAGACACCTCAGAAAGACGCCGCAGATGTCTGATTTGGATTTACACTGTTTATTGATTTATAAGGGTTCAATTATGACACTATTGTTAATCCCTGTCATATAATTGCCACCCTGCGGTGCGTGTCGATAAGGTGTGAAAATATGGTCAAGTTATGTCTCTAATTTGCGTTTATTCCCCAATCATAAAATTTAATCCGCAATCAGTGTGAAAATTATTTAATTGCTCCTAAGACGAGTTGCTACGACTATTCTGCTATCTCATGAATGGTTATGTTTTGGCGCCAAATAGCAGACGCTTGGCGAGAAAAGTTGAACTCTTTGTGTTAACACATCTGTATTCTGTTGTTGGTTATTGACACAGAGCTTACGGAAAGCTCTGTTTTGCTAGCGAGAATACTTTTACCGTTTCCAAACATTTTTTTATGAGACAGATACGCCCCATTAAGCTAAAACAATAGACACGTGTGGGGTTGCTGAGGTACGATGACGTCATTTACCGATCGCGTGCAGAAAAAAAACTAGCGGTGATTTGTGGGCGGCAGTTTGGATGCTGGAAAACTTTGATGTTCGCATTGAACTTGCTTGATTATTTTGTTTAAAATCAGAGTTTTAGGAATAATACTCACAAAATCGGGCTTGCTAGTAATAGAGATTGTAATATTACTCATGTGTAAGTAAAAAATTGAGTGGACAATTAAACGTTATTTATGTCGGGAATCGTAAAAGGATAGAGCATAACATGAGATGCATCGTATTTTCAGCTGTAAAACCTAAAAATAAAATGGTCCAAAAATAATTCGGGCGGATAACCCGCACCCAGAACTTGGGCCTGTAATTTGAGGGAAAAAAACTGCGGGTAATACACGCCCGAATACGGTATTCATTAGAACTGCCTTGGCAAGGCGGTTCTAATGAATACCCACAACATAGGTTTTTATGGAGAAATAAGGAAAACTATCCTTCAATTATTACCAAATACCACCTTATCTATTGCCATGACAACCAGTATCCGATAGACAGAGGTCACCTTTTTGACTGTTCAAACCTGTCACCCCTGTTTGGGACTGTTCAAAAGTGTCACCAGTTTTCAAAACAGCCCTGAAGATGGTCATCATATAGAATTTTTTACTGTACAAAACATGGATGTCAATTTTCCAGATTAAAATTTTCATGTCAGTAGTACACCACAAACCATTTACAACACAATTGATGGGGTGTAAAGCTGAAACATTATAACTTTGGGGTTAACTGTATTCAAAATTGTCCTTGAGGGAGGTAAATCAGGTTTTACGGTCAGAAATTTCGTTTTACGACTCCCGTAATTTGTGACCGTAAAACTGACTACCGTAAAAATTCGGCTATAAGGCGATTCGGCTATAAGACGAGACCCCCTTTTCAGTTTCCTAATGTGGGATTTTGCTTATACTCTTTTATAAGACGGGTCAAATTTTTGCCATATCTGTCGGGGCCTATCTGCTACCGCCAGATGTCGTTTAGATGTGAGAAATCGGCCCTTTTTCGTCAGAAAACCCCTCTGCTTACCCCTCACATGGCTTTGTTTATGTCTGTTAACATTCTGTGTCTTCGTTTGGGAGAGTTACAAAGAGAGACAACTCTTATTGAATCTAAATAGGTAGGTCTATTAAGCGATGGGAAAAGGGGGAAATTTATTTCCATTCACAATATTTAGAGATATTTGTTGCAGCTTTTTTATAAGTAACTGAACTTTTTTTTTATCGGGGAACACAACACCTAGCTATTCAGATTCAGAACCAACGCCACGCTAGCACAAAATAGCGGGCAAATGTCGGGCCTAAGGTTTTAATGAAATAGATACACACAATGACATTAAACACGTGTTGGGGTGCTGGTGTCGGATGATGTCATTTACGGATCCTGTGCAGATAAATGGTAGCGGTAGTTTGTGGGCGGCGATTTATATCAATTCAAAAATCACCGATCGGCTGTTTCCGTATGTCTGGTCTTCGCCGGACATTGCCAGAAAAAGCCTACAGTCCATGATCTCGGCTATAAGACAGGGTCATTTTTGGGGGCTCATTTTGGAGGGAAAAATCCTCGTCTTATAGCCAAATTTTTATGGTTATTATCTCCCCAAATGACAATTTTCAATACAGTTATCCCCATTCTCATGCAGTTATTCGGTTGTTCAGTTAAAATTGCACTATTTTGCACAAGGCGGCAAGCACTGTGACTTACGTAAAACCAAATGCCAGCCAATAAAAAGCGAGGTAACCTGATGTCTTCAGATACTCAAAAGTAAATCACAGAATATACTGTCACAAATTTTTTACATTATCCAATCAGATGATACTTTACATATGCAAGTGAATAAGAATGGTGTGTTAAGTCATGATGCTGTAAGAAACAATCCAATGTTTTCTTTTAAAATTCTTTTGAACTTCTTCAGCATTAAATTTGATTTAAAATCATTATGTGATGAACAGAATCTTACACTTGAGGTTGTTTTTTTTAATTGAATTGAGATTTAATATCCCGATCAACACTATTTAGGTCAATTTGGAGATGTTGCTTACAATTTCGTGGGACTTTTACCTAACATTGAGATGAAATGACCACCCCATGAAACCAGTAGGGTCTATATGCATGGGCCGGCAGACTCGCACCATTTTGCCTGGACAGGCTTAGACCTTGTAAGAGGTTTACCAGTACTTGTGTATGGTCAGTTTCAGCTCTGCTTGGAAGCATCATGCAGCCCAATCTATTTCTCCCTGCCCCAATGGGTGGGGGAATTACATTTGAGGTAATTTCATATGAAATTTATGATACTTACAAAGACTTGTTTTATAAATTTCACATGAAATTATCTGCAGTGTAAGACCCTCTATATGTTAAGAGTTAGTGGCAAAAATTTGTTAAAGCAGCTTAAATAAAATGACAGGAAGATTAAAATTAAAAACAGTTGGATTTTATTCAACTGCTAAATTTCTGGCATTCCATTTATGGGATGCTGGCAAACACTCTAGACCCAAACCAGATACATCAGAACCCTGGGCATTACGGTCATTCTCTCCCTTCTGCTGATTCAAGAAGGGCCGTTGTCACTTTCTGGCAAAAGAATGTGCACTGTACTGGTTAACCGCTTATGTATAAGCCTGCCCAGGAAAGTGTGGATAGGTAAACTGACTGGCCCAAAATGACCTAAATAGTGTTGACTGGGCCGTTAAACTCCAATACAAACAAACAAATCACTGTTTGCAAAAGGTTCTGCCATTTTCTAAATAGTAGTTTTAACAATATCTCAACCTGACACCACTAATATTTCAAGATAGGAATCCTGCTACACTAGAACATCAATGGCTTGAACCCTAATGGCTTGTTTACCATGGATGAGTCAAACCCTTTCTGGAGTCCGCAGGGAATTCCTCCAAATACGATATATACCGATAATGTAGGGAGACTTTCTTTTATCTTACAAATGTATGCTGTGTACTCATTAGAATTGCCCCAATGAGGCGATTCTAATAAGTACACACAGCATACATTTGTAATAAAGCACACCTTAAAGAGTCTCCATTATGCCTGCTGCTTTTGTTTTGTTTGTTTGATTTGAGGTTTAACGTCCCCGTCAACAATGTATAGGTCATTTTGGAGACGTTGCTTCCAATTTTGAGGGACTTTAACCCGACATTGAGGTGAAATGGCATCTCAAGCCCTGTCACCCACTGAAACCAATGGGGTTTATAAGCATGGATGGTCCGACTAGCACCGCTTTGCCTTGGCAGGATTAGCGGTTTACCAGTTCTCATGTGTGGTCGGTTTCAGATCTGCGTGGAAGCATCATGCAGCCCATCTATTTCTTCAAGCCCCGATGGGCGGGGGGGATTATGCCTCCTGCTATGATACTAACAGTAACCCTCCGTAGCTCAACCTAAAGCTGTCTGGAACCAATTTTCATGGTCCAAAAGGGGTTCAAGCCATCAAAGTTCAACTGTATATCTAAGGTAGTAGATGCTATGCAGGTAAACGCGGCATTGGTAAGATAGTTGGATGTGCGTCTGACTGGTGATCTGAACATTGTGGGTTCCATGCCTGTCAGAGTCATCAACATTATTTTGCAGAGGCTGATCATGGAACCATTTCTCCTTCTGCTGATTCAAGAAGGGAAGTTGTCAGTTACTGGGGAAAGAATATTGTGCACTGGTAAACCGCTTGATCCCAAGTACAGTAAAACCTGCCTTAGTGGCCACCTCTATTAAGCAAGCAACCTGTCTTAAGCAAGCACACATTCAGTTCCCAAAGAAGGAAAATGCATTAAAATTCACCTGCGTTAAGCAAGCACCTGTCTTAAGCAAGCACTTTTTGAATATAACATAGGTGCTTGCTTAATACAGGTTGGACTATATTGGGACAGACAAACCTTAGCAAACAGTGCAGATCCAGATCAGATTGCTCCTAAAGGAGCAATCTGATCAGGGTCTACACTGTTTGGCATTCTGTCTGCACATTTTGGACTCCTTGCTGGACCAGGAAACAAGTTCGTTATAATTTTATGAGAATTACAACAAGTCCTCAAAGTGTCCGAATTTATAGGATTTTTACAGATAGACTTTGAATAGTGAGGTTAGGTAACTGACTGGCTTGATTTTCATTTGTGGCAGCACAATTAATGTACAAAATGTTCTAAAAAGGTTATCCCTTGGAAGCATGGGCATGGACTACACAACAAAACTGGCCTCATCAGAGACCTTCAGATATTTTCAAAATATCATAAGGCAATCAACGATCCATAGGACAAGAAAATATAATCTACACCATGACGAAAGACTTGGAGACTTTTAACAACCATCACACATTCCCTTAAGACCAACTGTAGCGATGTTAAACATGTTGTAAAAAGTTATCTCTTGGAAGCATGGACTACAAAACCAGGCCAAGCAGTGCATGTCGCCCCGTCTATGCTTATAAACCTATTGGTTTCATAGGGGGGCAGGGCTTGAGATGTCATTTCATTTCAATGTCGAGTAAAAGTCCCACAAAACTGGAAGCAACATCTCCAAAATGACCTTTACAGTGTTGACGGGGACGTTAAACCTCAAATCAAACAAACAAAAACAAACACAACAGAATTAAAAAAATTGAGTGTACAAGTTGTTTTCTGTGCCAGTTGGGCTAAACCTACTTTGTAAATATTTCCAGGGCTAGTTCCTCATACTGTTGTCTCTGTTCTGCAGAAAGACTATCAAGTGTCTCCAGTTTTATAAATGCATTTGAACAGGTTCCAAAAGCTCTGTTTGCACTCGAGGCCAGTGCTGAAAAATAAACAGAATACATTACAGAACAACAATTCCTCCTAAGGCTTCTCTGTACCTGTGATTGTACAACAAGAATTCCCCCTAAGGCTTCTTTCTTATGAATATTCTTATGACCCATCTTCTTTCTTATGAATGTTTTCATTGCTCTTAAAGGAACTCATTTTAGATTTTTATTCTCTGCACTAGTGATTGTACAAGAATTCCCCCTAAGGCTTCTCTACAGTCTACATCTGTGATTGTACAACAAGAATTATTCCAAAGGTTTCTCCGCACCTGTGATTTTACAACAAGAATTCCCCCCAAAAATCCGTGTGCCTGTGACTGTACAACAAGCATTCACCCTAAAGCTTCTCTGCACCTGTGATTGTACAACAAGAACTTCCCCTAAGGCTTCTCTGCACCTGTGATTGTACAACAAGAACTCCCCCTAAGGCTTCTCTGCACCTGTGATTGTACAACAAGCACTCCCCCTAAGGCTTCTCTGCACGTGATTGTACAACAAGCACTCCCCCTAAGGCTTCTCTGCACCTGTGATTGTACAACAAGCACTCCCCCTAAGGCTTCTCTGCACGTGATTGTACAACAATAATTCCCACTAAGGCTCCTCTACACTCTACACCTGTGATTATTCAACAAGAATTCCCCCAAAGGCTTCTCTGCACTTGAGATTTTACAACTAGACTTCCTCCCAAGGCTTTCCTCCGCGTGTGACTGTCTAACAAGAATTCACCCTAAGACTTCCCTGCACCTGTGATTGTACAACAAGAATTCCCCCTAAGGCTTCTTTGCCCCTATGATTGTACAACAAGAATTTCCTCTAAGGCTTCTCTGCACCTGTGATTGTACAAACAATCAAAGCACTGACAGCACTGGTGGGTCAATTGTCTCTGAGTAAAGGCTGGCAAAATGATCCTCAACTGAGACTGAAGTTTAACCCTTATCTTGCTGTTCACGACAACCCCTATCTTTGCAAACAGTGTAGATCCTGATCAGATGGCTTCTGAAGAAACTGTATTTATATCCTTTAACCCTTATCTTGCTGTTCACAACAACCCCTATCTTTGCAAACAGTGTAAATCCTGATCAGATGGCTTCTGAAGAAGCCATCTGATCAGGATCTACACTGTTTGGCATTCAGTTTATGAATTTGTAGCAATAAATTACATCAAGTAATTTGATTGGATGATAGACAGAAATGGGTGTGGCTTAAATGAATATTCAGCAAGATAAGGGTTGACCCTTCAATTTCGTGGACCCAGTTGTTCAAAACTAATTGTGTCATTAGTTAACATATTGTTAAAACTTTGATCATTCAATATGGCCAATATGTGATTTAAGTTAAAGATGTACATGTGGAATTATTGCTTTTGGAAATTTCATTGTCACACCCTATCAAAAATGGTGTACCCTATAAGGAAATTAGCCTCAGGTTTTGCTTCCCCCAAAAAGTCGTTTTCTTATGTAAAAGAGCTACACAGACTGCAGCAAATGAAAGAGAACCAAAAAGTATCCCTAAGAACAAATGAATAAGGAATCCTGTTTTCATGCCTTTGCACTGTAAAAAAACAAACAAAAAAAAAAAAAATGAAATTTATATTTGATTTTTTTTTTCCCCACAAACTTCCAACTGTTTATGCGTTTTTTGAAAGAGAAAATAAAAATAAAAAAAATTCTTCCACTGGAATTTGAACCCATGACCCTTTGTTTCAGCGTTCTAAGCTCTATCCACTACACAACAGCTTGCAGATAAAATTTAACCAAGGGAAATAAGAGAGGTTATACAGAGTAAATAATTAACATCTAAAAAATGTCCAATTTAAGCTAAAAAAAACCTGGGAAATGAAGTATAAAAATATGTAAAATATTGTTTTTCATGAATTGTTAATTATATTTGAAAATAAATTTGTAAAACATCATAAATAAGAGCTTGCAGGTAAACTTTAACCAAATGCGGACGCTGATGCCGACGGCAATAGCTCCCTCTTACATAAGATGAGCTAAAAATCATATGACCACATGTGTAATAACACATGGTTACTGGCACGTAATGTCATGCTGTCTTCTGTGACAATTCGTAGGTTTTCTTTTTAATTTCTTCAGGGATAAACTCCAGTTTGAAAGTTATATGATAAACAAAACCTTACACTCATGTTCATTTCATATGAAATTTATGAAACTCGCCTAAGGCGCTTTCATAAATTTCATATGAAATGACCACTCATGTAAGATCCCCTATATCCAAAAATTTAAAACCATTTTGTCAATACAATCTATACAGTAAAATTCCTATAATAAGACCACCTTTGGAACTGTTAAAAAGTGGTCTTTAAGACTCCAAAGCTGGTCTTTTTCTAGTAGACACTGAGAGCAGAAAGGCACACAAAGAATGACTGTGACTGAAAACTTTCAAATATGCTTTCTAAAGGAGAACTAGCCTTAATTTTAGGTGGTTTTAATAGAGGATTTTTTCTGTATTTTAGGGATCCAGCTTTAAACCATGTTATATCCAAAACTGCGTTGTAATGAACAGTGTTATAAAGAGGTCCTGGTGTACCTTAAAAACGTTTATCATATGAGGTTTACCAATGGAAGAATATTGACAGTTTTGTTGAATAACTATGAATAAAATGCATTTTAAATGTCATATGATAAAAAGAATCTTGCATTCTTGCCTATCATGTATTATTGAATTTATTAAATTCAAAAAGGGATAAAATGCTCGGTAAAGCCTCACATCATATACCTTTTCCTCAACTTGTTTAATAAATTCAATAATACATGGACACTCATGTGAGCTCCTCTATGAATACATACCTAGAAGTGAATACACATCGGCAGGGTCTAAGACATCCTCATATTCTCGTAGACTCAACACCGTCTTCATAGCCATATCAACATAACCTGAAAACAGCTCCAGTATGAAGGCATTTCTTGTTTGTTTTGGTTTGTGTTATGATAACACACCCCTGCGACAGTGGGCATTTTTCCATATCTCCAAAATGGCTACTTTTCTGATGAAAATCTGTGATATTTTTCTTTTTTATACTACAAACATAGGTTGTGGGTGCTCGTTAGAACCACCTCAATGAGGGGGTACCCACAATCAAGTACCCACAACCTATGTCTTTGAGCAGAAATAAGATAATAATATAAACCCCCATAAAACCCACTTTTCTCTATATAAAATTGGGCTTAGTGGGATGTTCATACCACGGACTTGTTCATGTGATGAAGTTTGAAGGCCTAGCCCACACTATAAAGGTCATTCTGAGCCATTCAGTTTACCGAACTACACTATTCCTGGACAGGCCAATACATGTACCAGTTAACAAGAGCAGTGCAGTTTCATTCACCAGAAACTGCCAACTGCACTTCTCGAGTCTTTTGTAGGAAGAGAATGACCACAGAAGATATTTTCTGATCAGTCTCCATGAAAGAATGCTGTAGACCCAGAGGAAGGCAAACCCACAACATGCTATTCAACAGTTATATGTACATCTGACTGCTTCACTGAGGCAGGCAAATGTTGGCATTAACCACAGGAACAGACAGAGTGGGTATTTTGTGATAACTGAAAAATACATTTTTTGTCAATTCTCTGTAAAAAAGTGAGGCGGTTCTAATGAATACCCACAACATACATTTACATGTGGAAATAAGGAAAACTATTCTACAACTGTCACAAAATACCCACCTTATCTGTTGCTATGATTAACTCAATTTCATCAGGTAATTGGATTGGTTGGGTGTGGAATGGGTGTGGCTAAATTAATTCATTCAGCAGGATTAGGGTAAAGAGAATTGGCCCTGTGTTCTTTGCAATAAATATTATTATGGTACACTATCTTTGGGTGATGGGTGCAAATTCATTTCGCTTAACCCTTATCTTGCTGAATATTCATTTAAGCCACACCCATTTCTGTCTATCAACCAATCAAATTACTTGATGTAATTTATTGCTACAAATTCATAAACTGAATGCAAAACAGTGTAGATCCTGATCAGATGGCTTCTGAAGAAGCCATCTGATCTGGATCTACACTGTTTGCAAAGATAGGGCTTGTCGTGAACAGCAAGATAAGGGTTAATAATATATATTGAGTTAAGTTGGGCCCTTGCCCACCAGAGCTTGGAGAAATAGATTGGGCTGCATTGTGATTCCATGCAGAGCTGAAACAAGAGTACTGTTGAACATGAGTACTGGTGAACTGCTTAGAAGGTCTAAGCCAGCCCAGGCAAAGTGGTGCGAGGCAGACCATCCATGCAATAAACGATATCAGTTTCATTGGGTTGCAGGGCTTGAGATTTCAGTTTATCTCAGTGTCGAGTAAAAGTCCCACAAAATTGGAAGCAACACCTTCAAAATGATCTAAATGTCGTTGATGGGGACATAAAACCTCTATTCAACTATTGAGTTAAGCATTTGTCAGAAGCGGGCAAAAACCTGAGTGCTCTAAGAAAAAACACCTGATCTTCCATTTGAGTACTTGGGATCTTTGTGAGAGAGCAAAATTAACGTTAAAAGGACTAGAAAATATAATTTGCACTATTATGATGTAAGGGGTGACTTCTTATGCCAGCCACACTGCACAACACCAGCTGCAGTGAAGATAAATATGGTCTGAATAGTTAGATCCTTTGGCAGTATAGAATACACTAAATAAACCAAAAATAGCAGACTCGGTTTTATTGAGTCTGTTCATGACCAGTACAGAAATGTGCAACATCGGGCACGCCCTCTAGCATCGGGTTAAGCAGAACTCTATTTTAAAAATGATTCTAAATGAACTCAATGATCCCAAAGGACCAGAAAATATAATCTGCACTATGATGATGTAAGGGGAGACCTTTTACGGCTGCCACAGACCCTGTAGATTGGTACAGATACATGTGGAGACAGTTTACCATAAAAATAAAAGAAATTCGGACACCCTGAGGACTTGCTGTAATGCCTCTAACTTTTAATGAATTTGTTTCAGCAGATGGAGTGGCAAACAGTGTAGACCCTGATCAGATTTAGGAGCAGTCTGATCTGGGTCTGCAATGTCTGCTTAGGCCTATCTCTCCCAATACTTAGGATCATTATGGTAGATCCAGATGAGAAGGCTCCTATTGAGCTGCCTCGACAGGATCTTCACTGTTTGTCTTTAAAACTTTTAATGATTTCATCTAGACTACATAAAATTTACAAGAATGGACGTGTCCAAATTCATATGAGCCCCACCAAGCGAATTTGTGTCTTCGAGCATTCCGTCATGACAAATTTTAACTGCCCATGCCCAGTCATTCAGAGGGGCCAGGGATATGGCTTTCTGTCTGAAGGTTCCTCTTGATTCACTGCTTGTATGAGCGAGCAGCGAAGGTTCTGGCGAGACTGCGCGGATGCGCAGGCTCGCCTGAACCTTCGCTGCTCGCATATGCGATAAGTACCAAAATCGCTTGACGGGGCCCAAATATGGATGATTCCATTTCAGAAAGTCAAGGGTGAGAGGGTAAAACTATCTTTGCAGTGATTTACCTTCCTGTAGTTGTCGCTGAGCCAGCAGGTAAAAGTGAAACGCCTCTGCTCCCCTCCAGGCATTCTCTATGATATTACTGTCGCTCACCACTGCCTGCGTGTCTTCCTCCAGAAAACCAGCCAGGGCTGATGTTGCCTGTGTGAAAACACAACACAACCCATTAGGAAAACACACCTATGTAACATTTCTAGAATCTTACATGGGTGTGAGGGGTGGACAGAAAAATCTGTTACGTGGGTCACTGTCTGACATCACGAGGGTTGGCAAGTGATGCCGGACAGTGATCCTGGGAGACAGGTTTTTCTATCTACCACTCACACCCATGTATGACTCTTTTTCCTGCATATCTTTCATTTATAAGAGTGGATTTTTTCATAATTCACATTTACTGTTGACATCCGCCATATTTTGATGACAATAATGCAGCGTTTTTGACATCACTGTACATGCAATGACGTAAAACTTAAATATCGCATTTAGGAAGCTCTATTCAACAACTGCACATCAAACACGTGAATATGCTTGATCTTAAGGATAAGACCAGGAGTAGAATAAGACCAGGAGTAGGATAAGACCAGGGGTAGGATAAGAATTTTTATCCCAGGGTTAAGGACAGGATTTCCTTATTTGATGTCCAAGAATGTCAATTCTTTCACAACTCAAAAAATGTCATTTTGTTGATGAAAATTTGTGGTACTTTTCTTCTTTCTGCTGCAAACATAGGTTGTGGTTGCTCTTTAGAATCACCTCACTGAGGCGGTTCTAACTGGTCCTCCCAACAATCTATGTTTTTGATCACAAGTATGGGAAGTAATATACACCCCCATAAACCTAATTAACTCTTATGACCCCGAGAAAAACTACATCTGAAAATGTTGTCTGCTTATGTCGTCTGCTGATTTTTTTGCAAACTTTTTAAAAATATTTTTGCATACAGGCAAACAGTGTGGGCCTAGATCAGACTGCTCCTGATCTGGGCCGACACTGTTTGCAAAAAAATTACTTTTAAGGTAACCGGCAGACAGCAAAGCAGACGACAATAGTGATGATTGCACTGCACATCAAATGTGAAAATTCTTGATCTTTATCCTACCCAGGGTATCCTACCCCTGGGTGGGATATGACCAGGAGTAGGATAAGACCAGGGGCAGGATAAGACCAGGGGTAGGATAAGAATTTCTATCCCAAGGTTAAGGACAGGATTTCCTTATCTGATGTGCAAGAATGTCAATTTTTTCACGACTCAAAAAATGTCATTCTCGTTCACTTTACTGTGTGGTTTAGAGGGTCTTCCTAATACAAACCTGTTAACTTGTCACTCTTCAAACACTATTTCTGGTTTTCAAAGCAGATACCTTTGTCTGTTAAAGGGAATGGGAACACCTGGCAGATTTCCACCCCCCCCCCCCACCCCCCCTTTTCTGTTTGCTTTTCTTTTAGCTGTGTGAACTGAAAAGGGGTCTACTCTTAAAGGGAAGAATTTGCTCCTGAGGGAGCAAATTCTTTCCTTTAAGAGTTGACCCCTATTGACATTGGGGACAAAAATACTTTTGCAGGAGTTGCCTTTCTCTGAAGGTGTTCCCAATCCCCTTAAAAAACCATGTTATATCCCTAACTGTATAGATTATCGTATCCTAAAAATTCAGACACCTTGATGACTTGCTGTTATTCTCCTAAAATTTGAATTTTGTTCCATAATCCAGCAAAGAGTCCCAAAGGTGCAGATGGAATGGGAAACAATGCAGACCCTGTTCAGACTGATCCTTAAGGAGCAGACTGATCTGGGTCTTCATTGTCTGCTTAAGCCTATCTGTCCCAATACTTAGGATCATTACGGTATATCTCATATACCGTCCAACCTGAATTATGCAAGCATCAAAGGGAAAACCAAAATATGCTTGTTTAACCCTTTACCACTCAGAAAATTAGCAAATATAGTATCTTAACAGAACACTGATATAGGTAAATCAATAATCAATAGTCCATATATGGCTGATAGGCCTGACAGTCTTATCTGAACAGAGATATTGGCATTTTTGTGTGATTTACACACTTATGTTACAATAATGATTATTTTAGTATTTTCTGTACATTTGACAATAATTATGTAAATGTAAAGTTTCTAGAAAATTAAATTTTCTTTCCAATGGTACTAAATTTATTATAGTTTCTCTTTGCGTTTTGAAAATATTAAGTGTCAAAGTAAGCAAAATGTTTTCTTGAGCAAAAATTTCTGTTTTGGGTTGGTCAGAGAAAGTATTTTTAACCACCATAGCCCCAGAAAAGAGGGGGTATTGTAACGGCGTCTGGCTATTCTATGTTATTCTATGTACTAATGTTCTCATTGTTGTTTCCATTCATTTAGGTCTGTTTGAACAAAATGCACATACCGAGCTTCGGTCCGAAACAGCCGTAGCCGAAGCAAACCATGTGCCAACTTTGTCGAGTATATCCTGTGTAAAACAGCCATGTCATCTCCCTTTGCATGTATAACCATGAATATCTATTGTTTATTTTATTATCCATATTCTTTTCATGCTCACATTTTCGCAATTGAAACAGTATTTTTCATCAAATGTTTGTTTACTTTTTGCTCAGCTGTTCGAACTCTCTGCGCACTGAACATACCATAAAGACCGAACGTTCCGTATGCTTGGTAGCATGGTTAGGAATGTGACGTCATCCAGGCACAACGTCATCCAGCGCGAGCCTGGAGGGTATATAAGGAGCGTTTCGGTTGAAGTTCAGTGTTGCTGATTGTTGCGAGCAACCTGCTGTGGCTTTTGCCAAAACAAGTTGAGGCGCCTAGGTCGTGTTTCAGCTTTCCATAGCTGAAACACGCCTGGGTTCGCCTAGATTGGAAGTATGGTGTGGCTTAGACTGTCTAGGCCCGAGTCTGAATTATGTTTGCTTGTTTGTTGACCCGGCACTCCCATCTGGGCGAATGTTTTGCCTATCTAGGCGAAACATGCGTCCATCTGTGAGGAGCATTTAGTTGTTTATTTATTTACTTTTAGGCGACGTTGGCACAGGTTATCAACACATCTTTATAAATTAATTATAAATTAATGGTTTTTCATAAGCAGTCATAACTTTGAATACTCTCTTTGTTGATAATTTTGGCTAATGTCGAGCTTTGCTCCGAGCTAGGCATAGTCCTTGTTACGCTGCGCCGAGGTAGGCGAAGCCCAGGTAGACGAATATTTAAAACATAGACTGTTTGGGCTGTTAAGGGTAGTTCGCATCTGAAAGCGTGGTGTAGCAACTCATAGGCTGTCTATGAGCTAGTAATTTATTATCGTGCATTTCAAAGCAACATTCCTTTATGCCTAACTCGGAGGAATCTGCCTGGCTCAGATAAAGTAAAATCGACTTTGGATGGTTGGTTCGCCTAATTAAGAATGTTTTACCTAGCTAGGCTGAACAAGACCATGCCAGGATGGGTGGAAGGTACTTCATTAACGGTCTACCTGGTTGCTGTTTGTGGTGTTTGTCAAAGCATGTTGTAGCAACTTGTAGAGTGTTATGAATTAGTAGATCCGATTTCTATACGTTTTTAAGGGAATTGTACTTGCACCTATCTGGGATGAATTCCGCCTGGCTGGGAAAGGACGTTCTATCAGTATCAAGTAGGGACTTAATATTGCACGTTGTTAGTGACTTATTTTTCTGACTGTTAAAGTAGATTCCTCTTTGGTATGCCCTTAGTAATTCAATCACACAAGGTTCGGATTTGCACCTTGTAAGCATTGTTTAGTAACTTAAATTGTTAACATAATGGCTGTGTTAAAACGCAAATTATCTTGTTTGTTGGAAATTTTATTCAAAGTATAAGTTCGCCTAGCTAGGTGAATTTCGCCTATTTAGGCGTGTTTTGCGCCTACCTAGGCGTGACATTGCACCTATCTAGGTGAGGTTCGCGCTAATCTAGGTGTGGTTTAGGTGGAGGCGATGCAGTGTTGATCTATTGTCAAATGTTGTTAGTAGAAACGTTTGAACTGTCTAGCAGTTGCATGATCACACGTGAATGACAAATACATGTATGATCTCGTAAAGGCTGTTAGTATCTTCCACTTATTTAGGAAATGTTCCACCTAGCTAGGCGTGGCCATTGCAATCAAATTGCAGAGGGTCAAAATTTGCACCTTGCAGAATACCTCTTAATTGACTTTAATTGTTAACACAATGTCAACTGTAAAGAATTTCTTCTTAGCTGACAAACTTATTATTCTTTAAGAGACTGTGTTGTATGACGGCAACGGTTAGGGAAATATTCATTAGTCAATCATAGAAGAATGGGTTATACAACTATTTGCAATCACATATGTAAAGCCTATCTTTGTTCTACATGGGCTAAGCGTATCTAATAATATCACCAACTATCCGCTATGTTTTTTTTTATAAACACTTTATGAAGGAATATAGATCCAATACTTGCTCTGTAACCTTAATAACCTGAAGTGGATTGGTACACCTAGATAGGGACACCTCCTTCTCGGGCGCTGATTGTAAACAATACCAACCCAATTTGTTACAGTGTTGTAGGCTTTACAGAAGTGATTGTTAGTAACACCTGGGTTGTAATTGACTTGGATTTGGCTATACTATAATAAGGGCGAAATGTTTGGTGTGTCCATTTAGGAGCGCCCATTTAGGTGAAATTGTTGGTGCGCCCATTTAGGTGAATTGTTGGTGCGCCCATTTAGGTGAATTCTCGGTGCGCCCATTTAGGTGAAATTGTTATTGCGCCCATCTAGGTGAATTGTTTAATGTACCTATTTGGGTGGAATCCAATCTCTTGAATTGGTGTGACTCTCAACGTTCGATGAATTGGTTCAATGTCATGTGCAATGATAGAATGTTATGTTTACGCACACCTTGAAGAAAACCTTTCTAGGTTAATGTCAGCATTTCAGGCCTTAGTAACTGTATGCTCTTAAAATAGGGGTTATAATGTGCGACAGCAGTAATTTGTTTTTGTTGTTCTGTTCACCTATGCCTTAGCCTAATAAGATAGTTTACTATAGACTGCACACACTATTGTCAGGGGTAACAAAATAAATTTAAGAAACTGAAGCATGGCTGGCTGTGTATTCTCTTCCCGGTAGTTTAGTGTACGACCCAGGTCGAACCCACATATATTTATTGTAACAGCACCATCACATCCTGACCATATCAATAGCTGTACCGCTTGACCAGATGGTGTTCCGTTACAATTTGGTGTCAGAAGTGGGGTGCTAATAAAGGATTGTTGTATAAGAAAATGTCACAGGAACTGAAATAAACATAGCCATATATGTTTTGGATAAATTTCATTGTTAGCTACAAGGGCAAGCTGGCTTATGGTTGACTGGCTGGTACGCTTGTATGATTGTTTGAGCCTTTGGTCCTCTGTAGTTGGCACTCTTGAAAATAATTTGCTGAAATCCTGGTGTTTGGACTATTCTACTTGGGAAGTGAGTGTTACTACTAAACTGATTGTTATAATAACACGAGTGAGTGTTACTACTAAACTGATTGTAATAATAACACAATCTTAATAAGGCAAACAGTTTATTTAAATCAAATGATGAGACACACATCAACACGCCCTCTACCCTACAACAAAATAAAAATAACGAGATGTATGATGAGAACAGAGCTTGCTGATATTTTACCGCAGTTCGAGAATACCAGTGATATGTATGGTTGCCAGTACAGAGAAATATCTCTGTAACTGAGAAGTTGTTTGATGGGTGATACCCGCTCTCTTGTAAGTGAGCTTGGCTATGATCATAGACGTGATTAAAACACTCTTGTTGAGAAGCTTGCACACAGATTATGTTCAGTGAACAAGTCTGTTTACAAGACGCTGTGTAGGTCGCGAGCTCGAAGCAAGGGTGACCATCCCAGAGCTGGCGCAAGCTACAAAGAAATTGGTACGACTAAGAAAGAACTATTAGCTGTGTTATAGCAGTGAAACAACATTATTTGATCGATTAACAGTTCCAAGTACAACCGATCAATAGCATGGGATTGAAACATTAGACGAGACCTTAAAAGCATGCACCTTTCATGTAGTGCACCATGCGGGTTGAGTGCACAACAATGCTATATTGATGCAACGTAGACCGTGCCATATGGATAAATGAATATACTGTGATCGTTGTGAAAGAAGATATTCTCCGGAGAAGATAGCTGACTTTAATAAATGCAGGGAAAATTAGTGCTGTGTAGAGAGTCGCCTTGGAAGAAGGCAATATCAGGGTTGACAAAGTTGCTGGAAGAAGACAATATCGGGAACGATGAAGAAGTCACCCTGCCCTGCATGTGGAGTGTTCTTCATGATGTTGCTTGCCCTAATGATGGGGGTGACCATGTTGCCACTCTATTTAGTGATGGTACCATCCAGAAACACAAAAGTGTTTCTTTTGTGGAACAGGACAAGGATCCTGAGTTTAATGGGCCCAGTATTGCTGACGACGATTTCCGTGGTAGTGAGGCGCACACTTCCATTAGTTTAGGACCTGGAGCAGCAGAGGTGCTCTCTTCGGAGATGTTACATGGAATGTCCCAGTTCGGGGTTCCTCACTTCACGCATGCAACGCTTAATTCTGTATGCGATGGGGTGGATGCAGAAGCTCACTAAATTCTCAAAAGTCGTCATGCATATTATTGTATATTATTATTTTTTTTATTATATGGAAGACTGGTTGAATCATTTTGAAGATGGGACACGGTTTGGGAGTTTGAGAGAGACTGGGGATTATCCCGTTGAGTTGAATGTTGCTCATGCTGGCGTGACAACAACAGATGAGGCTCGTTATGACACTGCAGGGTCATTACGAGAATATGATTGGTACAGGCACTTAAAACTCCGTCAGTCTTCAATTTGATCAGGGATGTAAACACAGCACATGTCGATTATGTTTAATTGTTAGTCAGCAAACTTGTGGATCTGGCCAATCCACTTTTTCCTGTGGTAAGACATAGGAACATTATGGTATTAAGCAGGAATATATTAGTTCAAAACAGGAAGATGATGATGTTTTGAGAAATGTGTTACAATGGAAAAGAGATGCTTTATACCTCTTTGGTCTACGGTGGCGCCTGTCTGCTTATTTAAAGTAAAATTGAACGCAATGATAGCCTATGGGCATGAGAAGAAAAAAAAATGAGGATTAACATAATTATGAGAAACGATCACAGATGTTGGAAATGATGCTGAAAAGCTGTTCTTCGATAAGAGGTCTTTCACCAGTCATGAAAATATTCCTGGTGGACACTAAGGCAGACGTAAAACTTATATAATAAAATCAGAAAGAGGTTCAAATGTTGGTGCAATATGCACATAGATGCATCGTATTGGTGTAGAATGTGCTAAACTTGTGGGTCCAGAAAAGTGTCCCACAGGAATGCAAATGCACCTTTTGCTGGAATACAATGTTGGATATCCAATGGACGCATTGGATACACGTGATCCAGTCATAAAATAAATATATATCTTATGGTTGTTTCCTGCTATTTCACGAAATTGGTTGATGCAATACCTTTGAAGACACAAGAGGCAAAATATGTTGCTTCGCAATAAGTGAACGATTTATATCTATATTTGGTGTGCTACTGCAATGGCACACTGACTGAGGGTAGAATTTCGAGTCCAAAGTTTTCCAGGAGGTATGCAATTTCCTGGGTATGGACAAGACCAGAATTAATGTAGGACCTCAGTTTGATAGCATGGGTGAGCTCTATACAAAACATGATCTCATCATATACCTCTGACACTCAAAAGTGCTCGAATGAACATACATTACCAGTGATTCATTTTGAAATTTGATAGTATGAGTCCTGGGGACTCACATATTTGTAAACAATGAGTCCCACTGTGACATTGACCGAGCGAAGCGAGGGAATTTGCTAGGGGGGTCCGGGGGCATGCCCCCCCGGAAAAATTTCAAATTCTAGGCTCAATTTCCTGCATTCTGGCGCATTCTGGTGATAGTTTGATAGCTAATTTTACTGCTCTGAAATGCTGTTTTTCTTACATGTAATTTGTTTTTCAGAGACAAACAAACACCATACAATGTTGACTAGGAAAAATATGATTCCTTTCTTTCTTTGATTCCGTCGCATCATCGGAGGGTTTTGCCGAAGACGTAGGTGACTCCGATGTTTTCTATATCGCTTTCTCCGATGATTGGGACTGGGAGAAAAAGCCTGTGATATTTTTTTGACCGATTTCGATCTTTGATTTCTTTTTCGGTGGCATCCTGATCATCGTTGTTGTACATCCGGGGACTTTATAAACAACTACGCCTAAAATAATTAAAACGTTGCGAGCGATTGGCCGAACAAATATAGCCCGTCAGGGCTTCCATTAACTCCCAAATTCAGGAAGTCCCGGACTTCCTACCCTTGAAATCTGGAAGTCCCACTGGAAAATTCAGGAAGTCCCAATTTTGAAGCAAGGTGTTTGCGGATCGTAAAATTGTTTTGATGAAGAAATATATATTATTTAATCTTTGAATCTCTTGTTTGCATTTTTAATCACGTGTATATCTTTATAGATGGCTAGAAAAGTGTGGATTGGTAAACTGACAAGCTCAAAAATGACTTGAATAGTGTTGACTGGGCCGTTAAACTCAAAAATACTCATAACTATGTGACATACCTGCGGTCAGTACAGTGCAAAGGAGTACATACAAAAAAGAAAAATATTTTTGCTTGGCCTGTATAAATTAATAAATTATATAACTTTCCAAGTACCCCCCCCCCCCCTCCCCCCCCCCCAAAAAAAATGAATAAATAAAAAGTAAAGAAAACAATCGCATTTCCCATCCCCATATATGCCTAGTGGCCCATTTTTTGGTCATTAACAAACCGTGTAGACCCAGATCAGACGCCACAGAATATAGCATCTGATCTTGTCCACACTGTTTGTAAAACTTAACACAAATAAAATAAAACAAACCTGACACCCACTGTCATATATGGATTACGAAATTAAAAAAAAAAATATTTTGTAAAAGATTTTTGCCAAACTTTGCAAAACATACGCTTCGAGTCTTCATTGTACTCAACACTCGGAACTACAGGCAGAAACACGTGCAACTTTGGTCAATTGGAGCAGACTTAGACGAGTCAGCGGTATTTAATTTTTTTTTTTTTTTTTTTTTTTTTTTTTGCTTTTTGGCTAACAGACAGATATGACTGTAGCTCGGACCCTGACGAACCGGCCTGGTCACATTCGCCGGTTTGACGTATTTTCAGGGCGCCAAAATCAAAAAGCGATCGCGACAACATTTTGGGATTTTATAAATTATTTTCGTCATTTCACCTTGTGAACACCTGCTATTTACTCAAGAAAAAATGCGTATCTATCTTTGAAAATATTGTCACACTTTGCATCGCTAATGATAATCTCACTACCAAACACCTAAATTACGATCCGTTTTAATTTAAACAGTAACAAGTTTACAGGATTAAAAACCAATTATCGTCAATGAGATAATTAGTTTATCCTCAACTACTAATCCGTTTAATTATATGCAAACACCGAGCAATCAACTCGACACGTTTTTCACACACCGATGACGATCAAAGGTATGCCGACGCACGTGATTCTGACTGTCAATATAATACCGCGCAGGCAGAAAATGGGACGTCCTTAGTACTCAATAAACACAGAAAGCGGTTTCAGTTAAGAAGGCGGAGCAAACTTTTTACAAATCGCTAAAAGTGGGCGGGTTTATACGTCTCGGTAAAGATTTTTGGCCGTACAGAAAAATTTTCGGGAGTCCGCGGGACGCCTTTGATGTTTAATTTGGGCGTCCAGAAGCGATTTCAGGACGTAATATACGCCGTACGTCGGCCTAACGGAAGCCCTGGAGGCCCCGTCCAATGAAATTACGCGTTAGTCAAGTCGATGAGTAAATACGATGCACGCGCCACTGCCACCGGCGGTGCGCAGGTAAATTTAATCTCCGTTTTTAGTCCAGCTTTCGAAAGCTGTCAAGCGAATTATAAAGAAAGATACAACAAAGTAATTTGAAATTCTATGCGTCCTCATGATGCGTATCTTTCAGAACAATGCGTCCTTTGTCAAATATATGCGTCAAAGACGCGGGACGCGCGGCAAAATGAATCACTGCATTACTACTGGTGCTAGCATAAAAAGTAGAAGTAAAACAAATATCAGGAATTGATACAATTAACTTACTCCACCCATAAAAGACACCAAAGGGAAAGAAATACAAACATTAAGCGACCAGACCATAATGGAAACCTAAACAAAGGAAGGCCATAAGGACAGTTACTTTCCCACAAAATGGCCATATGGCCATCCAAAACCAAAAGACACAAGTGATACACACAGTAAGTAACAAACAACAACATAAATAAATCGCCACAGAAGAGCCGCCTTGGAACGGTCAGTGGAAGATTTCCACTGGGGGGCTTAAATCGACTTTACGTGGCCACAATCCTCGCCCTTACCTCTAAGTAATCTATTCACGAAACCTCAGCGATTAACCATGGATTGTTCATCATGGCAAACTAAAGCCTAATTTTGGGGCAGAGTTATTTAATTACAAGACAACAAAAACACAAACATATATATCAATGTAATTAATGGAAAATAGTCATTTTCTTATACATACAAGCAGAATTTTAATATACCCTATTGATAGTGTAAGACCGTCAACTATTACATTAACCTGTGCCAACAAGCTGGTTGTCTTAATTTATATTCAAGCAATTACTTCTTACTTCTAGCCAAAACGACATAGAAAAACCAAATAAAAATAGACAAAGAAATGAAACACTTCACATAGGCAGCATGTGTGTCTGTGATTGTCAGTCCACTGTTGGTTTAGTGGAGCTTGTATCTGAAGACATGTATTTTAAAGATCACAAACTTTATTACAAAGCTAACTGAGAGCTACGTAAGATGTTCTAAATGCATTCCATTCTATGCATAATCATTTGTTTTTGATTATATTTGTGTTCATATCCTTATTGTTTGACTGAGATAGTGATGTCCCTGTATTTATGACCTATTTGCACTGAATGTTGTTTGCACACACTGCAAGTTGTACTTATAACCAGTTTGTGCTGAATGTTGTTGCACACACTGCAAGCTGTATTTATAACCAGTTTGTGCTGAATGCTGTTTATGCACACGACAGGTTGGATTGATAGCTCGTTTGCACTGAATGTTGTTTGCATACAATGCAAGTTGTATTTATAATCAGTTTGTGCTGAATGGTGTGCAAAAGTTTGTGCTGAATGTTGTTGCACACACTGCATGTTGCTGAAGCTGACCACTGTCTGTGCTTGTACCCTTGGTTGTCTCGGCTAACGATAACACGCAGAAGAAACATCCGAGTTGCTGAAGGTGAATGCTTTATCTTGTCTAACCTGAAATAGAAGGCATATATTTAAACTATACTTACGTACCCATGCATAGAAAATAGAAATGAAGGCAGCTATTAGTTAAATTATCTTAAACATAAAGCAACAGCATCATACTTTTAACAATCGATAATTTTACATTTGCTGCGGCCTGATGCAAGGCTGGTGACGGCTGTGATCAGACTGTTGGTCTGGCTTACAGATTTGTTGTTGGTACTTAGTGCTGTGATGACCGAGAATGTGGGGAATAGTTGTTCACCTGACTGTCGATGGTTATGTGTTTGCTGATGTGCACCATGTCAATGGTGGCAAGAGAAATTAACCATTTCTTGCGAATTTTCTCTCCTTCTCTTGCATGCTGTATGTCAAGTTTATGCGCTGTTCATGCTTCTCACCGCGCAAATGTCAACTTGTCGTATCGCCTATGCGTGGGTGTGTGCCTTCATTCCATCTACTGTACTATCGCTGGCTTGAGATGGGTGAAAAATTAGACTGTGACTTTTCATGCGCACTCTTTCGTTATGGCAGAGAGTGTTTGGATCTTAATTTTAAAAGTTGGAGGAGCAATATTTGGAACTAGAATGCTTACATCAACGAAGGACACTGAGTCAGTGATGGCTAAGTTAATGCACAGAAGTGTCTGGTTCCGCAAGGAAACAGCGTCTTCTTAGACAGGGAAGCTCCACCTTATAAAATTATGAACTATTTCAAGTATTGTGGCAATTTCAACCAGACGATGTAGCCAAGAATGAGAAAGTACAACTTGGAACTTCTGAAAGAACGTGAATATTTCAGAATAAAGGGTCTCCGGTAGCTAGTTAGAAGACGCATGAAGCACTTTGCTGAGTTGTATGGGGCAGACTATGGTTGTTAGTCTGCATCACTGTATGTTGCCAGTCCATATACATATATGAACTGAATGATGCTGGTTCATATTGGCATATGAACCGTTGGAAGATGGTATACCCGGGAAGATGACGCAGAATGGAGTCAACTATACACGATTAAAGAAAGCGCGTTTAAGCCCATTTTTCAGATCAATTGAAATTAAATTATAATTAAGTACAATTCGCGTTTAAATATATACACTTTAAATTGGAGCAAATGGACTAAAATGGAGGAAATTCTGAAGAAAATAAACCCTCATTACTATTTATAGAGAGACATTATAATACCGCGAAACCAGCTGAAAGAAGACCATGAAATTAGATTCGCTAAGTTAGAAATTTAAGCATAGTTAGTATATTTTCGTGGAATTATATAGAACCATAGTCATCTGTCTGTGGAGATAACATTACTTAAAATGAGAGATCTGGTTACCAAATTTTATCATAATGATAATTTATAAACACTTGTCAACTGCAGTACATTCTTTTCGTCCAAATTTTCGAAGTTAACATGGTTTGTTTGAAGAGTCTTGAGGTATTCTTCACATATCATGATAATCTTCCAAGCATGTTTCCTCTACAGACTTGTGCAAGCTATTGTTAGATAGTTTAATCAACTGGTTGTAACTTTAACAATTATCTTTTCTCCAGGATATTTCTGTGCAGGAATTTTATAATGCAATGAGGTTCCTGTACGGAGAACGTTTTGGGAAAGCTTAATTAAAAACAAGACAAAAATAAATAAGGGAGTTGCGTGGAAACAATTGTAAAATGTCCCCATGACTTCAGATATATCCTGACTGCATTTAGCATTTGATCACTTTGGCTAATGTTAATAGTTTTTAATCTTAAATGGTTGTAAAAAAATGTAATGCCTTTTCGCATGGTTACAACAGTTTGGAAATGTCTGCTTTGAGACACAAGTACTTCTGTAGGGGATTCGCTAACCTTAATCTTGAATGACTGCTCAAATGTCATTCAGGTTCTGGTTCGTGAGTCTGAAGGAGGTAGTTGAGTTTCTGGTTTTATGTTCATGTTATTTTCATGGCTGCATGGCATTTTATGTGACTGCAAGACCTGTACTGTATGATTGGATGCAGGTCTGTATGTTGGAATTATTTTGTGGAGATTCAAGATCATATTTTTTGACATGCTACTTTACTTTACTTGACCGCTTCTTGACATGAACAGTGTAGATTTTTGGCACCCATATTGCTATTCATGAATTTTGTATACTTCAGACAGCCTCAACTTTGTCTGGACTGCAGTCTGCTTTTTAACCTTTGAAAGCATTGGACAGATACAGAGATCTGTATGATATATTTCTTTTGAGTGGCGCATGCATAAAACGAGTTAATGCTATTCGGTGAGTTATTTAAGACGTTCATTGGATTTATCGGTCAGACTGCCTTACAAATTTACTTACCTGGGATTCACTTTTAATCCATTTATGTTAATTCCAAGGCTTGGTAAATCTTGCACTGAATTGTTAGCTTCTTAGTTTTTCCATGTATGTATGTAATTTGAATTTCACACGCAACAAATTGTGTTAACGGTCATAGAACGCAACTTACAGTGAGATCCTTGTATTGTTAGGTCTCTTGCTTTAGTTTACATAATAAACACTTTTAGAGTTTCTAAGAAATATAATCATAAAATCAAATTATCATTGTTTTATGTGCACTGTGGACTAAATGTTGAAATACCTTAATGCTAACTTATACAAAAGTTAGAAGTATTTGGAGGACGGACACATGACTAAATGGATGTTTTTCAGAGTGTGTTGATGCCTAGTATGCATGTTCATCAGACAATAACAGTCGTTGTCTGATGTAGATGAGTACTAGCATTTTGAAATGCAAATGTGTCCTTTAACTAGCGATGTAAAACTCAATGGCTATTAAGGTATACCACGAATTCAAGACATTGTCCGATGTTAGGGACTTATGTATGTGTATTTTCTTTCTCTTACAAATATGAGGTGTGATCCGTATCACTCTTTGTTTTTATATTGGATTGAAAGAGTGGGTTTTTGTTTGGTTCATATATAGCACTTGCATGACTGCAACAGCTTTTATTTGATATGAGATGTTGTGGTTATGCACTTACTACATAGACAAAATAGTATCTGGAGATTTGCAGCGATGGAGCTAATCTTCCATATCTTTCTATCCAGTTGCTTTAAAAGAGGGATGCAAAAGTGCATGTATGAAAGTGTTATTGCTATGTCCATGTAAATTTGTATTTTCCTGTCAGTGTTATCTAAATAATTAGCTCTTTTCGACTGTGTGTTAACCAGCAGTTTAGTATTCATTTTAGGCAATGTTTACCATAATTTAAGTTTAAATTGTTCTTACACGATTACCTGCCTCGATTTTGAATGAGCCTAAGAGGTCCACTTTTGAGATCATTCGTCATCCAGGTAGGTGAATCCGACTTCGTAACCGGACACAAGCAAGTTGCTTGTTATGGTTACAATTCGGAAGGGTAACCTTCAGAAGAAAAATTGAAACAGAAATTTAACTGATATGGTGAAATTAAATACATGTATAGGATTATTCAACGGATGTGGGTGAACTTGTGTGTGAATTGATTCATAAGTTAAGTGTCAACAATGTGGATAACTTTATAGACAAAATTAAGTTGTATTAGTATTTATTTGTGTAAAATTAATATTGACGGATGAATAACGATAACAGCCAATTGCCTCCTTCATTACTACTTTCCAAGCTGTATACTTACATGACATTCCACATGGGGTCCATGCCTTTTCTGGGTAGGGGGCTGTTGTAACGGCGTCTGGCTATTCTATGTTATTCTATGTACTAATGTTCTCATTGTTGTTTCCATTCATTTAGGTCTGTTTGAACAAAATGCACATACCGAGCTTCGGTCCGAAACAGCCGTAGCCGAAGCAAACCATGTGCCAACTTTGTCGAGTATATCCTGTGTAAAACAGCCATGTCATCTCCCTTTGCATGTATAACCATGAATATCTATTGTTTATTTTATTATCCATATTCTTTTCATGCTCACATTTTCGCAATTGAAACAGTATTTTTCATCAAATGTTTGTTTACTTTTTGCTCAGCTGTTCGAACTCTCTGCGCACTGAACATACCATAAAGACCGAACGTTCCGTATGCTTGGTAGCATGGTTAGGAATGTGACGTCATCCAGGCACAACGTCATCCAGCGCGAGCCTGGAGGGTATATAAGGAGCGTTTCGGTTGAAGTTCAGTGTTGCTGATTGTTGTGAGCAACCTGCTGTGGCTTTTGCCAAAACAAGTTGAGGCGCCTAGGTCGTGTTTCAGCTTTCCATAGCTGAAACACGCCTGGGTTCGCCTAGATTGGAAGTATGGTGTGGCTTAGACTGTCTAGGCCCGAGTCTGAATTATGTTTGCTTGTTTGTTGACCCGGCACTCCCATCTGGGCGAATGTTTTGCCTATCTAGGCGAAACATGCGTCCATCTGTGAGGAGCATTTAGTTGTTTATTTATTTACTTTTAGGCGACGTTGGCACAGGTTATCAACACATCTTTATAAATTAATTATAAATTAATGGTTTTTCATAAGCAGTCATAACTTTGAATACTCTCTTTGTTGATAATTTTGGCTAATGTCGAGCTTTGCTCCGAGCTAGGCATAGTCCTTGTTACGCTGCGCCGAGGTAGGCGAAGCCCAGGTAGACGAATATTTAAAACATAGACTGTTTGGGCTGTTAAGGGTAGTTCGCATCTGAAAGCGTGGTGTAGCAACTCATAGGCTGTCTATGAGCTAGTAATTTATTATCGTGCATTTCAAAGCAACATTCCTTTATGCCTAACTCGGAGGAATCTGCCTGGCTCAGATAAAGTAAAATCGACTTTGGATGGTTGGTTCGCCTAATTAAGAATGTTTTACCTAGCTAGGCTGAACAAGACCATGCCAGGATGGGTGGAAGGTACTTCATTAACGGTCTACCTGGTTGCTGTTTGTGGTGTTTGTCAAAGCATGTTGTAGCAACTTGTAGAGTGTTATGAATTAGTAGATCCGATTTCTATACGTTTTTAAGGGAATTGTACTTGCACCTATCTGGGATGAATTCCGCCTGGCTGGGAAAGGACGTTCTATCAGTATCAAGTAGGGACTTAATATTGCACGTTGTTAGTGACTATTTTTCTGACTGTTAAAGTAGATTCCTCTTTGGTATGCCCTTAGTAATTCAATCACACAAGGTTCGGATTTGCACCTTGTAAGCATTGTTTAGTAACTTAAATTGTTAACATAATGGCTGTGTTAAAACGCAAATTATCTTGTTTGTTGGAAATTTTATTCAAAGTATAAGTTCGCCTAGCTAGGTGAATTTCGCCTATTTAGGCGTGTTTTGCGCCTACCTAGGCGTGACATTGCACCTATCTAGGTGAGGTTCGCGCTAATCTAGGTGTGGTTTAGGTGGAGGCGATGCAGTGTTGATCTATTGTCAAATGTTGTTAGTAGAAACGTTTGAACTGTCTAGCAGTTGCATGATCACACGTGAATGACAAATACATGTATGATCTCGTAAAGGCTGTTAGTATCTTCCACTTATTTAGGAAATGTTCCACCTAGCTAGGCGTGGCCATTGCAATCAAATTGCAGAGGGTCAAAATTTGCACCTTGCAGAATACCTCTTAATTGACTTTAATTGTTAACACAATGTCAACTGTAAAGAATTTCTTCTTAGCTGACAAACTTATTATTCTTTAAGAGACTGTGTTGTATGACGGCAACGGTTAGGGAAATATTCATTAGTCAATCATAGAAGAATGGGTTATACAACTATTTGCAATCACATATGTAAAGCCTGTCTTTGTTCTACATGGGCTAAGCGTATCTAATAATATCACCAACTATCCGCTATGTTTTTTTTTATAAACACTTTATGAAGGAATATAGATCCAATACTTGCTCTGTAACCTTAATAACCTGAAGTGGATTGGTACACCTAGATAGGGACACCTCCTTCTCGGGCGCTGATTGTAAACAATACCAACCCAATTTGTTACAGTGTTGTAGGCTTTACAGAAGTGATTGTTAGTAACACCTGGGTTGTAATTGACTTGGATTTGGCTATACTATAATAAGGGCGAAATGTTTGGTGTGTCCATTTAGGAGCGCCCATTTAGGTGAAATTGTTGGTGCGCCCATTTAGGTGAATTGTTGGTGCGCCCATTTAGGTGAATTCTCGGTGCGCCCATTTAGGTGAAATTGTTATTGCGCCCATCTAGGTGAATTGTTTAATGTACCTATTTGGGTGGAATCCAATCTCTTGAATTGGTGTGACTCTCAACGTTCAATGAATTGGTTCAATGTCATGTGCAATGATAGAATGTTATGTTTACGCACACCTTGAAGAAAACCTTTCTAGGTTAATGTCAGCATTTCAGGCCTTAGTAACTGTATGCTCTTAAAATAGGGGTTATAATGTGCGACAGCAGTAATTTGTTTTTGTTGTTCTGTTCACCTATGCCTTAGCCTAATAAGATAGTTTACTATAGACTGCACACACTATTGTCAGGGGTAACAAAATAAATTTAAGAAACTGAAGCATGGCTGGCTGTGTATTCTCTTCCCGGTAGTTTAGTGTACGACCCAGGTCGAACCCACATATATTTATTGTAACAGCACCATCACATCCTGACCATATCAATAGCTGTACCGCTTGACCAGATGGTGTTCCGTTACAGTATCCACGTATTATTTTTCTTATTTCCGTACAAAAACGTATTTTGTAGGTAATCATTAGGGCATGTCACTGAGGCTCTTCCAACAAGTTTACATAACATACTTTTTTTATGCAGAAATAAGATCATGTTCATAAGTCTGTGAAATGAACATCTATCTGAACCTGGTATACATTATTTTCATTATTTCTGCACCAAGACCAAGGTTGTGAGTACTCATTAGAACTGCCTCAATCGGCACCCACAACCTATGTTCTGAGTATAAATAAGAAAAATATCAAAGTTTTCAATGGAAAAGTAGCAATTTTGGGGAAATAAAAGAATGTACTATGACCCATGGGTGTGTTTTTTTATGAAAAATTCAGTACTTTTGCATAAGATTAAAATAACTATTACAGCCTATCTATCCTTTTTTGCACCCCCATCCCCAACTTGACCCTTTTTTTTTTAAATCAGTGTATCAACCACCCCATAGCCAGCTCACCCCAAAGAGCCGTCTCTGTATTTTTATTAGCTCACCTGTCACGTAGTGACAAGGTGAGCTTTTGGGATCACTTTTTGTCCGTCGTCCGTCGTGCGTCCATGCGTGCGTGCGTCCGTCCGTAAACTTTTCTTCAAACGACATCACCTCCTAAACCACTGATCGGATTTTGACCAAACTTCACAGGAATGATCCTTAGGTGGTCCCCTTTCAAAGTTGTTCAAATGGTTCCGTCCGTTGCACATATAGGTCACAGTAGCCAAAAATACATTTTTTTCACCGAAAACTTAAAAAATCTTCTTCTCTGAAACCGCAAGGCCCAGGTCTTTGATATTTGGTATGAAGCTTCAGCTAGTGGACCCCTACCAAGACTGTTCAAATTATAGTGCTGGAGCTAAAAATGCCCCCGCACGGGGGCCCTTTGGTTTTACATGGGCTTATATAGGGAAAATCTTTAAAAATCTTCTCCTCTGAAACCACAAGGCCCAGGTCTTTGATATTTGGTATGAAGCTTCATCTAGTGGACCCCTACCAAGATTGTTCAAATTATAGTGCTGGGGCCAAAAATGCCCCCACAAGGGGGCCCTTTGGTTTTACATGGGCTTATATAGGGAAAATCTTTAAAAATCTTTTTCTCTGAAACCGCAAGGCCCAGGTCTTTGATATTTGGTATGAAGCTTTATCTAGTGGACCCCTACCAAGATTGTTCAAATTATAGTGCTGGATCTAAAAATGCCCCCGCACGGGGGCCTTTGGTTTTACATGGGCTTATATAGGGAAAATCTTTAAAAATCTTCTTCTCTGAAACTGCAAGGCCCAGATCTTTGATATTTGGTATGAAGCTTCATCTAGTGGACCCCTACCAAGATTGTTCAAATTATAGTGCTAGAGCTAAAAATGCCCCCGCACGGGGGCCCTTTGGTTTTACATGGGCTTATATAGGGAAAATCTTTAAAAATCTTCTTCTCTGAAACCGCAAGGCCCAGGTCTTTGATATTAGGTATGAGTGAGTGAGTGAGTGAATTTTAGTTTTACGTCCCACCAACAGCTAAGGTCATACGGAGACGGGACCTCGGTTTAAAGACTCATCCGAAAGTCTGGAGAAGCCCGGGATCGATCCTGTGATCCCTGGTTTACAAGGCGAGTAGCGTAACCACTGCACCACGGAGGCTTCTAATATTAGGTATGAAGCTTTATCTATAGGACCCCTACCAAGATTGTTCAAATTATAGTGCTGGAGCTAAAAACGCCCCCCGCACGGGGGCCCTTTGGTTTTACATGGGCTTATATAGGGAAAATCTTGAAAAATCTTCTTCTCTGAAACCTCAAGGCCCAGGTCTTTGATATTTGGTATGAAGCTTCATCTAGTAGACCCCTACCAAGATTGTTCAAATTATAGTGCTGGGGCCAAAAATGCCCCCGCACCAGGGCCCTTTTGTTTTACATAGGCTTATATCGGAAAAATCTTGAAAAATCTTCTTCTCTGAAACTGCAAGGCCCAGGTCTTTGATATTTGGTATGAAGCTTCATCTTGAGGACCTCTACCAAGATTGTTCAAATTATAGCCCTGGGGCCAAAAATGCCCCCACTCCGGGGCCCTTTGGTTTGACATAGACTTATATAGGGAAAATCTTGAAAAATCTTCTTCTCTGAAACCACAAGGCTTAGGTCTTCGATATTTGTTATGACGCTTCAGCTAGTGGACCTCTATAAAGACTGTTCAAATTATAGCCCTGAGACCAAAAATGCCCCCGCCATGTGGCCCTTTGGTTTTACATAGACTTATATAGGGAAAATCTTTAAAAAATCATCTTCTCTGAAACACAAGGCTTAGGTCTTTGATATTTGTTATGAAGCTTCAGCTAGTGGACCTCTACCAAGGTTGTTCAAATTATAGCACTGGGGCCAAAAATGCCCCCGCTCTGGGGCCCTTTGGTTTAACATAGACTTATATAGAGAAAATCTTGTTTTACATAGACTTCTATATGCAGGGTAAACCTTTAAAATCTTTTTCTCTGAAACCAGAAAGCCCAGGTCTTTCATATTCAATATGAAGCTTCATCTTGTGGATCTCTACCAAGATTGTTCGAATTTTAGCCCTGGGGCCAAAATTGACCCTGCCCGGGGCCCACTTGTTATGCTTTGGATCAGGTGAGCGAACCAGGGCCCTCTGGGCCCTCTGGTTTTTTTTTAGCAAAAAATTTGTTTGTTTGATTAGAGGTATAACATCCCCGTCAACACTATTTAGGACATTTTGGAGATGTTACTTCCAATTTGGTGGGACTTTTACCCAAAACTGAGGTGAAATGACATCTGATGCGCATAATCATTGTACAGCGTCTGGTCTGGGTCTGTGCCGTCGCATGTGCTGTCTACAACCCTGTAGACCCTGATCAGACGCCTTATAATAATTGTCTGGGCTCTGATCCTGATCTGCACTGTTTGCACCTTTGTGTTCTGTCTGTTGTCATACAGACAGATGGGTGGATGACGCCAGGCTGATAGCTACTGGTCTGGGTATGTGCCGTTGCATGTGCTGTCTACAACCCTGTAGACCCTGATCAGACGCCTTATAATAATTTTCTGGGCTCTGATCCCGATCTGCAGTTTGCACCTAGGTGTTCTGTCTATAGTCATTCAGACGGATGGATGATGCCAGGCTGATCACTATATCCCCCGAACATGTTCAGACTAGGGATAAAAAACACCACCGTCGGCGATAAGTCCCTTATCAGACGCCGCATTATCGTTGTGCAGCGTCTTGTCCGGGTCTGCGCCGACCCATATGCCGTCTACAAACCTGTAGACCCTCATCAGACGCCGTTTAATAATTGTACAGGTCTGATTCGAATCTGCATTGCTTGCATCTGTCTGTTGTGTCTACGGACGGACGGACGGACATGTGAATGGACGCCAGACTCATGATTTTGTTTGCAGACGGAGGGACGGACGCCAGGCTGATTGTTATATCCCCGAACCTATTTGGTCAGGGGATGAAAAATAAAACACACCGTCGGCGGTCAGACCATGAATAGACGTCACATGATCATTGAACAGCGTCTGGTCTGGGTCTGTGCCATCGCATATGCAGTCTACAAACCTGTAGACCCTATCCAGACGCCGCATCATCATTGTGAGGCGTCTGATTCAAATCTGCACTGTTTGCACCTTTGTGTTCTGTCTATTGTTATACAGACAATTGGGTGGCTGATCGCTATATCCCGCGAACATGTTCAGACTAGGGATAAAAATCACCACCGTTGGTGATTAGTCCCTGATCAGACGACACATTATCGTTGTGCAGCGTCTTGTCCAGGTCTGCGCCGACCCATATGTTGTCTACATACCTGTAGACCCTCATCAGACGCCGTTTAATAATTGTACAGGGTCTGATTCGAACCTGCATTGCTTGCATCTGTCTGTTGTGTCTACGGACGGACGGACATGTGAACGGACGCCAGACTCATAATTTTGTTTGCGGACGGACGGATGGACGGACGCCAGGCTGATTGTTTTATCCCCGAACCTATTTGGTCAGGGGATAAAAATAAAACGCACCGTCGGCGGTCAGACCATGATCAGACATCGTTTGATCACTGTACAGCGTCTGCTCTGGGTCTGTGCCGTCGCATATGCCGTCTACAAACCTGTAGACCCTATCCAGACGCCATATAATAATTGTATGGCGTCTAATTCAAATCTGCACTGTTTGCACCTTTGTGTTCTGTCTTTTGTTATACAGACGGTTAGGTGGATGACGCCACGCTGATCGCTATATCCCCCGTACCTGTTCAGACTAGGGTTAAAAAAACACCACCGTCGGTGATGAGAACCTGATCAGATGCCGCATTGTCGTTGCGCAACGTCTTGTCCGGGTCTGCGCCGTCTCAGATACCGTCTACAAACCTGTAGACCATCATCAGACGCCGTTTAATAATTGTACATCGGATCCGGATCTGCATTGTTTTCATGTCTGTTGTGTCTACGGACGAACATTTGAACGGACGTCACTCATAATTTTGTGTCTACGAACGGGCGAATGAACGGACGCCAGGCTCCGAACCTGTTCAGACTAGGGATTAAAAAACACCACCGTCGGCGATAAGACCCTGATCAGACGCCGCATTACCGTTGCGCAGGGTCTTGTCCGGGTCTGCGCCGTCTCAGATGCCTTCTTCAAACATGCAGACCCTCATCAGACGCCTATCAATAATAGTACGGCGTTTGATCTGGGTCTGCATTGTTTGCATCTGTCTGTTGTGTCTACGGACGGACGGACGGACATTTGGACGGTCGCTATATTCTCCATACCTATTCCGTCGCGGAAAATAAAATAAAATGAACCGTCGGCGGTTGGCGCTGAATCAGACGTTGCGGCGATAATTGTGGAGCGTCTGATCCGGGTGCCGTAGCATTATAAGGTCCAAAAACCTGAAGACCCTGATCAGGTGCCGCTTATAATTGCATCTGTCTGTCTGTAAAGTGTCGGCGGTGAGACCCTGATCAGACGTCGCAATTTTTTTTTTTTGTTGTAGAAATTAATATTCATTATAGGGGCTGAAACTATTGACCAATGAAAGGCCTTCTACCCATCTGTGGGTTTTATTGACCTTCCGATGACCACCTGGGTACACTTTTGGGTACTGTTACGTAATTTATTGCGGCTCAATGCTCGGCACGCTCCGGGTGGCATCCGTTGTATAAACATTCCTAGGGTATCATAATCCTCAATTTACTAATTATCTTGGACCATAAATCCCTTGAAGCGCACTGATTATACAGCGCTAATTGTCTCTACATAAATCATGCAAATCATGCGCGACCGACACACAAATATTGCGTCATTCAGTAACTCAACCCAGTAATTTTCCATTACCGTCAGGCAAGGTCATCGTGATTCAGTAGGAGAAACCCCTGGTGTGTTTGGTTGCAAATTACACAAAAACTTTGTATAGAAACCTATTTGTTTTTTTCGCAAATATTGTTGGCAAAAGACCAAACTTAACATTAATAAACATCCGGCATTTTTATATTTAGGAAAAAGGTAAAAATAACGCGATTGATTTTGAGACACGGGCAAACACGTATTTGTTCAAATGGCGACACACGGGAATATACGTATCTGTACGTTAATCGATAAAGTCATAAATATACGGGTCTGAGTGGTAATGGATCGAGTTGGGAAAATACGTATCTGAGTGGTAAAGGGTTAAGACAGGTGCTTGCTAAGACAGGTGAAATTTAATGCATTTGCCTTTTTGGGGAACCAAACACAGGCTTGTTTAAGACAGGTTGCTTGCGTAACAGAGGTGGCCACTAAGACAGGTTTTACTGTATATCCAAACAAAATTCACAGAAAAATGAGATAGGACAGGATTTAAAATTTTATGGTAAGCAGACCTTTTCGTATAAAACTTGTGAAACTAGGCTCATATAAAAAAACCATGAGTGAGTCCTAAGCAAACAGCATAAATCCAGATGAGCTGCTTGTAAAGAGTTGTCTCATCAGGATCTACACTGTTTGTCATTCTGTTACTGGTTTTGATGAAGCCCCAAATGGCAACAACTGACTAGTCTCAAGTCAAAGATGGAAGTGTCCAATTCAAAAACTCAAACAGGAGCACAAAACAAGCTTCAAACTTCCGTAGTAGTCTTTTATTTTTCTTCAATTTGTTTGTAATGCTAATGTGCTTGAGATGAAATATAAAGTTTAAACTAAAGAAGAAGCTCAAAGGCAACGTATTTAATAAATGACTGATATTTTTATCTTTCTTTCCCTCTTATATACTATTGTTGGGTACAAATCAGAAACTGCAATAATTAAGGGCAATAGGAACACTTTCAGTTGTGGCAACTCCTGCAAAAGTATTTTTGTCTACCGTGTTAACAAGGGGTCAACTCTTAAGGAAAGAATTAGCTCCCGAGTGGGACAAGGCTTATAGAAAAGCTAACAGGAAGTCCCGAAAGTTGTCTCCCTTTGAAAAATGGCAGAAAAATTTTCTAGGTGTTTCCATTCCACTTAAACAACCATGTTATATGCCAACAAAAATGTATAGATTGTATAGAAAAATAACCTTTTATGGTCAAATGACCTTTTATGGTCATTTTTAAATGGTCATTTTTCTGTATAAACTACACATTTTTAAATGGTCATTTTTTTCTGTATAATCTACACATTTTTAAATAGCCATTTTTCTCTACAATATATACATTTTTGTTATCCATCTAAATGCTGACATATCCAAAACAGTGTCAATGTGAGAAATGAAGAGGTGGTAGTGTCTTGTCTGTTATTTTTTTTTTTTTTGGGGGGGGGGGGGGGGGGAGGGGTTGTGCTTATGGCCCTTTCAAGATTATTTCACTTATTTCAAGCCTATCATTAATCGGAGGTGGGCAAAAACCTGAGTACCCAGGGAGAAAAACCACCTGACTTTCCGTTGCAGAACTTGGCGCCTCACATGTGACCCAAACCAGAGTGGTGAGAGAGCTAATGATTAAGAGTGAGGGTTCTTATCATGTTCATCAAGTTAACACAACCCTGTGACAATATCTCCAAAATGGCTTCTTTCCTGATGAAAATCCTAATATATTTCTTATTTACACTGCAAACATAGGTTGTGGGTGCTCGTTAGAACCGCCTCAAGGAGGCGGTTCTAACGAGAACCCATAAGCTATGTCTTGGAGCAAGAATACAAAAAAATAATGTATACCCCTGTAAACCCCAATTTTCTATATAAAATTGGGGTTTAGAGGGATATTCATCGCACAGACTTGTCATTATGACAACACACCCCTCGACATAGTGTATTGTTTCTCATCTCAAAAATGGCTACTTTTCTGATGAAAATCTGTGATATTTTTCTTATTTATACTGCAAACATAGGTTGAGGGTGCTCGTTAGAAACATCTCATCGAGGCGGTTCTAACGAGTACCCACAACCTATGTATTGGAGCAGAAATGAGGAAAATAATGTATCCCCCTGTAAACCCTAATTTTGTCTATATAAAGTGGAGTTAGGGGGTGTTCATTTCACAGACTTGTTCACATGATGAAGAATAAAGATGGGAGTTAAGGGCTTTTCTCATGTACCAGCCCATAAGTACAACACCATATGGTACAAACAGACATATAGACATAGACAGACTGTAAGAATAACAGATTGCTAATTTTTACAAACTATTTCACGGGTTTACAATACTACTAACAAACAACTTACAATAGAAAACATCAGGAAAACACACCTTTACAATTTTCGACCCCCTTGAACCCCACTTGGATATAGCAAAACTGGGGTTTACAGGGATAAACCTTATTTTTCATCTGAAAATTTTCATTTTATTCGTCAGTAAAATTTACAATGTATTAGTATAGGCGTGTTTTCCTAATGAGACACAGTTTACCTGAGGTCCTGACTAGCAGCATTAATGAAAATGAAGCCACAATATTGACATTTTTCATCTAAAGACAAACATTTAATTTGGTTCTCAGGGCATTCTGATCAGGATCCACAATGTTTGCTTCATTGTAAAAATAGGTTTGAAAAGCTTCCAAGAATTTGCAGCAGATGACATAAACAGACAACATTTTCAGATGCAGTTTTTCTTGGAGCATGTCATGCAATATAACACAATTTTGCAGTTGGGGATGTAGCTCATGCAAGAAGGCCCATGCATGGAAGGTAAAGCATATATAAACCATCCTTACCTAGAAAGTATTTGCAGAGGATTTGTTTGTTTGATTCGAGGTTTAACGTCCCCGTCAACACTGAAAAGGTCATTTTGGAGACGTTGCTTCCAATTTTGTGGGACTTTTACCTGACATTGAGAAAAAAATGACATCTCAAGCCCTATCACCCAATGAAACCAATAGGGTTTATAAGCATGAATGGTCCTACTTGCACTGCTTTGCCAGGGCAGGTTTAGATCCTCTAAGCGGTTTACCAGTACTTGTGTGCTGTCGGTTTCAGCTCTGTGTGGAAGCATCATGCAGCCCATCTTTTTCTTTAAGCCCCGATGGGCGGGGCCGACATTTGCAGAGGAACCTTCTATTAACGTGATTCTAACAAATATCTGCATTAATTGTCTCATCTGGATTTACACTGTTTGCTTAGTTTAGCCCAATCGCAGTTAACAGTTTTGCTGTCCTCTTTAATTGCACACTGGTTGGTCTGGATCCAGACTCTATTATAGCAACAACATAAAACTAAATATTTGGTTGGTTGGGGCTGGATACTTGTCTGATTCATGGCCCATCAGGGCTCAACTGGTGGGCCTCTTTTGCTGAAGGAGCAGTCTGATTAGGGCCTACACTGTTTGTCATTCTGTCTGCACCTTTTGGACTCCTTACTGGACCGTGAAGCAAATTTGTTTAAATTTCAGAAGAATTACAGCAAGTCCTTAAGCTGTCCAAATTTTTAGGATTTTTACGATAGTAATCAGAGATGAAAGGGTTAAACAAAAGCAGGGAACCATACTCATGCATTCCATACAAACAAAAGGGTAAAACAGTACACCTACCATAGCACCTCTCTTGTCCTTGACCTTCGACCTTGAGGTCATCTTCATCTGTTCATGGTACTGCTCCACAAGCAAACCTCCGAGAACGAACAATTTCTTAATGTGTAATGGTTTCTGTTTTTTCTCCACTTGTTCATTTGCAATCTGGAAATACATGTATCATAATGATTCTAAATATTTGGAAAGACAGGCATAAGCAAACAGTGTAGACCCAGATCAGACTGCTCCTGAAGGAGCAGTCTGATCTGGGTCTAAACTGTTTGTCATTCTGTGCTCCTGAAGGAGCAGTCGGATCTGGGTCTACACTGTTTGCCATTCTGTCTGCATCTTTTGGACTCTTTTATTAGGTTTTTTTAAGTTTTTTTGTTTTGTTTGATTTGAAGTTTAACAGCCCCGTCAACACTGTAAAGGTCATCTTGGAGACATTGCTTCCAATCCTGTGGGACTTTTACCCGACATTGAGATGAAATGACATCTCAAGCCCTGCCGCCCAATGAAACCAATAGCGTTTATAAGCATGGACGGGCCGACTTGCACCGCACTGCCTGGGCAGGCTTAGATCCTCTAATCGGTTTATCAGTACTCGTGTGCGGGTCGGTTTCAGCTCTGCGGGAAGCACCATGCAGCCCATCTATTTCTTCAAGCCCCGGTGGGCAGGGACTGATGCTGTTTCAAGTCAAAATGAAATGAAGCTCATCAAAGTTTGAACGGTTTTGTGTCCAAAGGTGTATTATGATGGGCGGGGGCTAACCAAATTTAGGGGAAGCAGATACGTGACTGTGCAGGCTAGTTTTGTGTAAGTGATTAATAACATGTATATTGATAATCAATCAAAATTAGTTCAGTTCTTTTGAAAATTTGATACCAAATAAAATGTTATATTACAAACTATTCAGCTTAAGTATGTTGGAAATGCAAAGCAATAGTGTTTCTCGGACTAATAGAAAGCATACAGCACATCTTAGAAATTTCAGGAACTGCAAAATGATGTAATGTCTGCGTAAAAATTTTCTCTATATAAAGTGGGGTTTACAGGGGTATTCATCACATAGGTGTCAACCTATATGTTTTTCCTGTATTCATCTTTTTTGCATTATCTGCTGGTTCCTAGTCCGAAGGTTATCAGTGTTGAAAAAACAGGTAACCAGACCCCCCTGACCTTGAAAGGTCAGGGGGGTCTGGTTACCTGTTTTTCCAATATTGACAATGTGCAACCTGGAAGCCAGCAAATATGGTGAATTGCTGCTTGGAAAAAGTCAATACAGCTGTACAGCAATACTGATACAGATAAAACTGATCGGAAAGGATGCATAAAATTTAGTTATCTCAAAGAAAAATACCGGCCCCGATAGCTCAGTTGGTAGAGTGTCCGCTCCGGGGAACGGGAGGTCTCGGTTCGATCCCGGGCCGCGACATACCAAAGTCGTTAAAAATGGTACTAGCTGCTCCTCGTTTGGCACTCAGATTTACAGGGTAGAGCTAGGACTGGTCGATCCAGTGTCAGGATAATGTGACTGGGTGTGGTATCATGTAATGTGTCTGGGACATGATACTTCAGTGAGGCAGCACTATAAACGTGAGCATTGAGCTCCCTGTCGCAACCAGACACCGTCGTGATATGACTGAAAAATTGTTGAAAGCGACGTTAAACCCGAATTCACACACACACACAAAGAAAAATAATAACAAGTCCTGTTGCACTGCCATTCAGCAAACTGGAAGCCCTATCTATAAACTGGTATCCAGTTCTTTTCCGGTCATGCGCAGTGTGTCATTACGAAAACACGCCTATACAACAAATACATTGTAAATTTTACCGTCGAAAAAACAGAAATTTTACGATGAAAAGTGTTATATTTTTTCTTATTTCTGCTCAAAATATAGCTTGTGCATACTCCTTAGAACTGCCTCATCTTGTTCATACTCGTTAGAACTGCCTCGAAGAGGCGGTTCTAACGAGTATGCACAAGCTATATTTTGAGCAGAAATAAGAAATGTAGATTACCCACAATCTATATTAAAGAGCAGAAATAAGAAAAATAAGGTTTATCCCTGTAAACCTAAGTTTTACTATATAAAAGTGGGGTTCAAGGGGGTCAGAATTATATAGGTGTGTTTTTGTGATGATTCTACCAGTATGACTGACAGTGCCAGTTTGACAGTTCTTGTAAGCCTTCTGCAGAAAACAAGAGCCGTCATCAGACAACATAGCTCGCCTGGGGCCATGGGCATAGGTGGGAGTTTTGCCTTATAAACATTTGGACCTATATCTACCATCATACCAGATACAAACAAATCCCATCACATAGTTAGGAAAATATGAGCTCTACAAATAATTAATGCAATATTTGTTAATCAATGACCTTGATGTTGAGGTCTTAAGCATGGGCAGGGAATTGCTATTAAAATTTAGGAAGTATATCTTATCATCCCACCAAACATGAACCAAATCTATCATTTAGTTTAAAAATATGAGCTCTTAGAAAATTTCACCTCAGGTGATAGTCATTGGTTAGGGTATTGCTAAATTGAAGGTTGCACCTTTATCTATCATCATTCCAAATATGAACAAAATCCAAAATATGGTTTGGAAAATATGACTTGTTACTAAACTTGTTACAAAACTCTAATATAAAAGTCTGTGACCTTGACCTTGAGGCCATGGGCAGAGTTTGGTAACAGCTGAATAAAACTTTGGACCTATCATCATCGTACTAAATATGAACCAAATCCACCTATCGCTTGGAAAATACGAGCTGTTAAAAAAAACTTTAACATTAAAAATTTCTAAGTCTGTGACATTGACCTTGAGGCCATGAGCATGCTCGGGAGAATTACTGAATGAAACTTTAAACCTATATCTATCATCATACCATAGATGAACCAAAGTCATTGTATGGTTTGGAAAGTATGAGCAGCTAAAAAACTTAAGATAAAAATTTTGAAAAAAAAAAAAAATATATATATATAACAAGAGGCCCCAGAGGGCCCTGAATCGCTCACCTGAGAATTAGTGTTTCCTGTACATTCTAGGCCCAAGGGCTATAATTTGAACAAACTTGGTAATGGTCCACTAGATGAAGCTTCATTCCAAATATCAAAGACCTGGGCCTTCTGGTTTCAGACAAGAAAATTTTTAAAGGTTTTCCCTATATAAGCCTATGAAAACCAAAGGGTTCCAGAGTGAGGGCATTTTTGGCCCCAGGGCTATAATTTGAACAATCTTGGTAGAGGTCCACTAGATGAAGCTTCACACCAAATACCAAAGATCTGGGCCTTGCGGAATCAGAAAAGAAGATTTTTAAAGATTTTCCATGTATAAACCTACGTAAAACCAAAGGCCCCAGGGGTGGGGGCATTTTTGGCCCCAGGGCTATAATTTTAACAATCTTGGTAGAGGTCCATTAGATTAAGCTTCACACCAAATATCAATGACCTGGCCCTTGCTGTTTCAGAGAAGAAAAGTTTTAAAGATTTCCCCTACATAAGCTTAGGTGAAAACCAAAGGCCCCCCTGGGCGGGGGCAATTTTTGGCCCCAGGGCTATAATTTGAACAATCTTGGTAGAGGTCCACTAGGTAAAGCTTCATACCAAATAACAAAGACCTGGGCCTTGTGGTTTCAGATAAGAAGATTTTTTAAAGGTTTCCCTATATAAGGCTATGAAAAACCAAAGGGTCCAAGGGTGGGGCCATTTTCAGCCCCAGGGCTATAATTTGCACAATCTTGAAAGAGGTTCACTAGATGCAGCTTCAGACCAAATATCAAAGATCTGGGCCTTGTGGTTTCAGAGAAGAAGATTTTTTAAAGGTTTCCCTATATAAGGCTATGAAAAACCAAAGGGTCCAAGGGTGGGGCCATTTTCGGCCCCAGGGCTATAATTTGCACAATCTTGAAAGAGGTTCACTAGATGCAGCTTCAGACCAAATATCAAAGATCTGGGCCTTGTGGTTTCAGAGAAGAAGATTTTTAAAGATTTTCCCTGTATAAGCCTATGTAAAACCAAAGGCCCACGGGGCGGGGACTTGTTTGGCCCTAAGGCTATAATTTGAACAATCTTAGTTAAGGTCCACCAGGTGAAGCTTCACACCAAATATTAAAGACCTGGGCATTGTGGTTTCAGAGAAGAAGATTTTTTAATGACTTTCCCTATATAAGCCTATGTAAAACCATAGGCCCACGGGGCGGGGGCATTTTGGCCCCCAGGGCTATAATTTGAACAATCTTGGTAAAGGTCCACTAGATAAAGCTTCATACCAAATATCGAAGATCTGGGCCTTGCGGTTTCAGAGAAGAAGATTTTTTAATGATTATCCCTATATAAGCCTATGTAAAACCATAGGCCCCCGGGGCGGGGGCATTTTGGCCCCCAGGGCTATAATTTGAACAATCTTGGTAGAGGTCCACCAGATGAAGCTTCACACCAAATATCAAAGATCTGGGCCTTTCGGTTTCAGAGAAGAAGATTTTTAAAGATTTTCCCTGTATAAGCCTATGTAATAACAAAGGCCCCCGGGGCATGGGCATTTTTGGCCCCCAGGGCTATAATTTGAACAATCTTGGTAGAGGTCCACTAGATGAAGCTTCACACCAAATATCAAAGATCTGGGCCTTGAGGTTTCAGAGAAGAAGATTTTTTAATGATTTTCACTATATAAGCCTATGTAAAACCAAAGGCCCACAGGGCAGGGGCATTTTGGCCCCCAGGGCTATAATTTGAACAATCTTGGTAAAGGTCCACTAGATGAAGCTTCACACCAAATATCAAAGATCTGGGCCTTGCGGTTTCAGAGAAGAAGATTTTTTAATGATTTTCCCTATATAAGCCTATGTAAAACCATAGGCCCCCGGGGCTGGGGCATTTTGGCCCCCAGGGCTATAATTTGAACAATCTTGGTAATGGTCCACTAGATGAAGCTTCACACCAAACGTCAAAGATCTTGGCCTTGCGGTTTCTGAGAAGAAGATTTTTAAAGATTTTCCCTGTATAAGCCTTTTTAAAACCAAAGGCCTTCCGGGGCGGGGGCATTTTTGGCCCGTAGGCTATAATTTGAACAATCTTAATAGAGGTCCACCAGGTAAAGCTTCACACCAAATATTAAAGACCTGGGCCTTGTGGTTTCAGAGAAGAAGATTTTTTAATGATTTTCCCTATATAAGCCTATGTAAAACCAAAGGCCCACGGGGCGGGGGCATTTTGGCCCCCAGGGCTATAATTTGAACAATCTTGGTAGAGGTTCACTAGATGAAGCTTCATACCAAATATCAAAGACCTGGGCCTTGCGGTTTCAGAGAAGAAGATTTTTAAAGTTTTCATTTAAAAAATCTATTTTTAGCTCCTGTGACCCAGATGTGCAATGGACCGGAACCATTTGAACAATTTTGAAAGGGGATCACCTAAGGATCACTGCTGTGAAGTTTGGTAAAAATCCGATCAGTGGTTTAGGAGGAGATGTCATTTGAAGAAAAAGTTTACGCACACACACACACACACACACGCACACACGCACGCACTGACGACGGACGATGGACGAAAAGTGATCACAAAAGCTCACCTTGTCACTATGTGACAGGTGAGCTAAAAATTGTTAGTCGGTGACCTTGACCTTGAGGCTAGCTATGAGCATGGGCGGGGGTATTGATGAATAAAACTTTGGACCTATATCTATTATCATTCCAAACATGAACCAAATCCACTGTATGCTTTGGAAAATAGGAGTTCTTAAAAAAAACTTAAACGTAAATGCGGATGCCGACTCAAACGCCAAAGCCAGGGGTGGTGCAATAGCTTTTCCTGGACTTTGTTCAGGTGAGCTGAAAAAAAATGTTTGTTTAGGGCTTGTTTAGGGTTGGCAGGTTTCTCAAGGAATGAAAACTGTTCTCTTCAAAAATGGACTATTCACTGCTTTGATAAGGTGGTCAGAGAAGGGACAAAAGTACTGATTTTTGTGTTAACAATATGGAAAATGAGTCATGACAGGTGTTCAGCCACTGGTTCAAAGGATATGGCCAGTTTTAAAGTGTTTTTGTCATAGAACTATACACAGGTACACATACACACAGACAGACATGAAACAAGAAACATGGCTGAACAGACAGACAGAGGTGCCAAAAACAATATGCCCCAACATCTTTAATTCTTAGGGCATAAAATCCTCCCAAAATTATCTCAAACTACTTCCAATCTGCTGCTATTGGGTGAGAGTAGACCCCTACTTAAATTGGACAGGGTTAAAAACTTTATAGAAAAGCGAACAGGAAGTCCTGAAAGTTGTCTCCCTTTGAAAAATGGCATAAAAATCTGCCAGGTGTTCCCATTCCCCTTAACTCTAATCGGGCTGTTCACGACAACCTTTTTCTTTGCCAGATCAGATGGCTTCTGGTCAGGATATACACTGTTTGACATTCAATTTACGACTTTGTAGGAATAAATTACATCAAGTAATCTGATTGGTTCAAAGTCAGAAATGGGGGTGCCTAAACTGAATATTCAGCAAGAGAAGGGTTAAATATGAGTTCAAATCAGCCACAAATGAGCCATCAGTGTCCCAGTCACTGAAGTTTCTCTGTAAGGAACTTAAATATTTCACCTTAAAAAGCAGCTTAGCAGCCTCAAGATGGTGACCTGCCTTCCTGTATAGCTCTATAGCATTGAATATCTTGTTCTTCTCCAGCAGGTGCTGGGCGTACTTGGCCAGGAGTGAGTCAATCTCTTTCACATTGTGAGCCTTGGCAAGGTCTATGGCCATGTTCCACTGGTTGAGTCCTACACAACAATCTATGGCTGCCTTGATGTGGTTACACTGGAAGAAATAAGAGAGAAATGACATTATAGCATTTTATCATCCATTTAGTATAAAATACTTAGTTTTTTGAATATGCGATACAAACGTGACACCAATGCACGTATCACGCTTGCACGTGCTGCCATATCGCATAGGCTTTATCATACCCCAAAAATCCAATACTTAGTTTTTTTAATATGCGATACGAACGTGACACCAATGCACGTATCACGCTTGCACGTGCTGCCATATCGCACGGGCTTTATCATACCCCAAAAATCCATATCACAACCCTTTATCGCACACCTAAGCCTTTATCATACCTCTGACGCCACCCTATTCGGAATATGCGACATTCTTCCTTTTGTGGCATTTCAGGACCCCATTTGCAATTTGCAATATTTTCGTCTGTTTGAACTGTCACGAGAGGAAAATGGGCGAAAGAACGATGCAGGGGATTGCTGACAGACTTTTGGATCTGGATGAAGATAATGAGATTCTCATTGTAACTTTGGTATTAGGCAGATGCAATTAATACAATTTATTTTGAACAATGTTTTTTTTTTAAAGTGAAATGTATGATAAATAGATTATGATATGGCATTTTTCATATCATACCCCATATCAGTCCTCGACCCATATCAGCCCTCGGGCCTTCGGCCCTCGGGCTGATATGGGAGTCTCGGGCTGATACGGGGTATGATATGAAAAACGCCATATGATAATCTCTATTTATCATGTTGCGTCTGAGAATGTAATAACGTCATGCGATAAATTTGGCAATCCTCTAGTGGATTAAATATGTAAATTAGTTAAGATATATCAAGTAACAATACACATGACGTCCGTAATGAAATCGCGTTTACTAATGGCGGAATATTCACATTTTTATAAACAAATCACGAATAAAATGCATTTTAAATGTCCTATGATAAATAGAATCTAATAGAATCTTGCATCCGTGCTCATGTATTATTAAATTTATTAAACTCATTGAGGAAAAGAAATAAAATGTTCGGCAAAACCTCGCATTTTATCTTTTAACAAAATCAACAAATACATGAACACTCATGTAAGGTCGTATATATTGCACTGATATTGGTGAATATTGTCATGAGTTGGGATATCGAAGGATAGGAGCAAGGAAGGACATGAATACTGTCTCAAGTTGGGATGCCATGGGATATGACCAACAAACAACAGAATTTTGTTTGTTTGTTTTGTTTGACTTGAAGTTTAATGTCCCCGTCAACACAGTAAAGGTCATTTTGGAGACGTTGCTTCCAACTTTGTGGGACTTTTACCCAACATTGAGATGAAATGACATCTCAAGCCCTGTCACCCAATGAAACCAATACGGTTTATAAGCATGGAAGGTCCGACTCGCACCGCTTTGCCTGGGCAGGCTTAGATCCTCCAAGCGGTTTACCAGTACTCATGTGCGGGTAGGTTTCAGCTCTGCGTGGAAGCACCATGCAGCCCATATATTTCTTCAAGCCCCGATGGGCGGGGGCTGGACAGAATTTTGTCCTGAGTTGGGATGGCGAAGGACACTTGCGCAATGAAGGACATGGATGGTATCCTGTGTTGGAATATCAAAGGACATGAGCAATGAAGGAAATACTATCCAGAGTTGGGACATGAATATTATCCCTAGCTGGGATATCAAAGAGGACATATTTACCTGAGTTGGGATATGGAAATTTGTTAAATTTTAGAAGGATTACAGCAAGTTCTTAGGGTGTCAGAATTTTTAGGATTTTTATGGTAAATGCTTCTCTCTCAATGTTTTGTGCTTCAACAGTTCCGTATATCTCTAAAAGCAAGCACCTCAAAGGCGAGAATATGGTAAAAGTTCTGACACCTTGAGAATTTGTTGTAATTCTCCTAAAATGTTAACAAATTTGTTGAATGATCCAGCAACTAGTCCAAAAGGTGCAAAGGGAATGGCAAACAGTGTAGACCCTGATCAGACTGCTCCTTCAGGAGCAGTCTGATGCAGTCTGATCTGGGTCTGCACAGTTTGCTTAGGCCTGTCTGTCCCAATACTAAGGATTATTACTGAAATCTCACTGCGGTCTATCCAAATTCTGAGGATCATTATGGTAGCCATGGGGCTTATTAAAATAAACAGAACATTTCGAATCTGTATTAAAGAATTATATGCAAGCATGTCAGTACAATTTGGATATCTTGGGTTCTTATTTGGATATTGTTACCATTCAACTTACTTTTCTGTTGGGTACTGTTTCATTTTAATTGAGTATTTTGGCAAAAAATCTGTCCATCTTTTACTCTGTATAACAGATTTTTGGGATACATCTTTAACCCATAAAATGCCAATCACAACTATTGTCGTCTGCTTTGTTGTCTGCCAAGTACTTTAAAATTAGTTTTTGCGAACAGTGTGGACCCAGATCAGACTGCTCCTCTAGGAGCAGTCTGATCTGGGTCCACACTGTTTGCCTGAATGCCTGTTTGCCATGAATGCAAAAATAAGGGTTTTGAAAAGTTTGTAAAAAGATTCAGCAGAAGACATAAGCAGACAACATTTTCAGATGTAGTTTTTCTCAGCATCTTATGGGTTAAACATGTGATATCCAACACACAATGATGAATGAATGCACCCATCCACAAGACCATGGAGGCCCATTTACATTATATTGAACTGGTAGATAAGATTTTTCAGGCTCAACTATTTATCAATTATACTAACCTTAATGTACGCATCTACAGCTTGATTACACATCCCCACTGTCATAAACATGGCTGCAATCTCCTGAAATAATGTTTTAATGAACATATGTAAAAAAAAACAAGAGCACCACATGCGGGTGCCAACGCTCGGCTGCAGTTTCTTTTAGTTAAACAAAAATTCTAAGTCGAAAAAGGGGCATAACTATGCCAAAAATATTTTAAGGGTCACCTCACCTATTGGTATGAGTTCCCCTTTTCATAATGAACAACTATTCCGAGTTTCAAGTTAATATGTTCAGTAAGGACACAGACATTACAAAATGTCCATGTTTTTGCAAGAGGACGACGCAGACGACGACAGAGCTATGACAATACCTCGTCGTTTTCTTCGAAAACAGCCGAGCTAAAAATAAATCACTGTAATGATCCTAAGTACTGGGACAGATAGGCCTAAGCAAACTGTGCAGACCCAGATCAGACTGCTCATGAAGGAGCAGTCTGATCAGAGTCTACATTGTTTGCCAATCTGTCGGCATCTTTTGGACTCCTTGATGGATCATAAAACAAATATGTAAAATTTTTAGGAGAATTACAGCAAGTCCTCAAATAATTGTCTGATTTTTTTTGGATTTTTATGGTTACATTTTTTTTACCACAGGGTACCATTTCATTCTTAACTAATTTGATGTGGAGTAATAAATAGATTCTAGGATATGAGCTGGAGAAAAATGGCATCCACCATGTTGTGCGTATTAATGGAAAAAACATAAAACATAACAATACCGACTGTGATTAAGTGCATAAAGAGCATAAAAGACTGTCAAATGTGACCTATCTGCAATCTGGATATGTTTAGATAATTTCTTTTAGGAAATCAGGAGAATTTTGAAAGAAATAAAACAGACATTCCGGAAAAATGAAGTTTTCCATTTGAAAACATTAATGTTTCTAATCCTCATATCTGCCAATCTTGTCATCATTTAACTTAGGGACGATTCAGTGTGGTTTTTCAATGTGTAGGAAGACACTTAACAGCCTACATTATTTTCCATTTCAAACAACTTGAAGATAATACAGTAAAACTCGGCTATTAACCCTTAACTTGCTGAATATTCATTTAAGCCACACCCATTTCTGTCTATCAACCAATCAAATTACTTGATGTAATTTGTTGCTACAGTTTCATAAACTGAATGCCAAACAGTGTAGATCCTGATCAGATGGCCTCTTCAGAAGCCATCTGATCTGGATCTACACTGTTTTCAAAGATAGGGGTTGTCGTGAACAGCAAGATAAGGGTTAAGACCACCTAAAATTAAGACAAAACCTGCTTTAAAAAGCTTATTGAGACGGTTTCAGTTCTTTGTGTTTTCTACACCCAGCGTTTCCTAGTGAGAGACCACATTTTGGACTGTTCAAAAGTGGTCTTAAAGACCACTTTTGAACAGTCCCAAAGTTGGTTTCAATATACAGTCGAACTTCGATGGGTCGAACTTGGTAGGCTCGAACACCACGTTTGGGTCGAACTGACTTTTCAGTCCCGGCAAAATCCCTATTCATTTTAACTAAACATGCCACCTTTGGCTCGAACCACGATGGCTCGAACCCTCGAACTCTAAGCCAGGTCCCTAGAGTGCATTTTCTATGTAAAATCCCACCGATGGCTCGCACTGATAACCTTTTTAAAAATTCCAATTTTATCGATCAAGTCACGCAGGCGCGTGATCAGTATCATAATACGGACCAAAAATACGGCTCATCATCCACTCTTAAATTATGACCGATAAATGTACCGAAAGTCACAAAAATCGCCGCAGCTATGATAAAAAATCATAGTACACAGAGATGGATCTTGCCGAGTTGGACTCCAATGGCTCGAACTACCGATGGCTCAAACTTTTTTCGGCGGTCCAGGCGAGTTCGAGCCATCGAAGTTCGACTGTAGGACTTTTACTGTAATTTTGATTTTACATTCAGATTTCTATTCCAGACATAATAAAAGAATCTTACATGGGTGTGAGCGTTAGATTTGTCTATTTATACCTCAGACCCATGTAATATTCTTTCTTGCAAACCTTTCATTTCTGAGAGTGGATTCTTTTATAATGCAGTCGCTACGATAGTTGACGTCCGCCATATTTTGATGACAATTATGCATGTTTTTTGTCATAGTATGTGCATCGATGTCAATCCTAACAACAGGGTATACCTATGCAATTTTCTATTCAACCAGTGCATGTGCAGATCAAACACGTGAAAGTTCTTGACTTTTATCCTATCTCTGGGTAGGATAACCTGGGTAGGATAAGAATTTCTATCACAGGGATAAGTCCAGGATTTCTTTATCTGGTAAGCAAGAATAAAAAGGTTATTGACTTTCATCACGTTAACAAGTCGGTGTTATGAACACGTCTCTAAACCCCATTTTATATATAGACAAGAGGCTCAATGAGCCTAAACCGCTCACCTGAGGAACTTAAGTTTTAACAATTCACAGACTTGACTACTAAATCTGCTAATAGAATCCAGCCCATTGACCCTTACAGGATATAAGTCATGATTATTGCATTGCATTCCAAGTTTGAGACTTCTAGCTTCTATAGTTCCTGAGAAATCTTTGACGAAAATTTAACATTGGTCAAAATGGAGAGAAAGAAGAATGAAAGAACAGATGAACAAATAAGCTGAGAAAGCCCAATGTCTCTTACACAAAATAAGTCATCATTATTCTATTGAATACCAAATTTGATGCTTCTAGCTTTTATAGTTCCTGAGAAATCTTTGATTAAAAATTTAACATTGGTCTATTATCTCTATATGGAGAGAAAGAAGAATGAAGGAACAAATGAACCAGACTAGCTCCAAAACCTAATGCAGCCTTTCCCCTTGCCCAATGGTGCTACACATAAAATTTAAACAAGATTGGTCGACTGCCTTCTGAGATATGCTTCATTGAAAGTGTGGACGACGGATGGACGACAGACGACGGACTCCGGAGCCTTGGTATACTATCAGCTCACTGGAGCCTTTGGCTCAGGTGAGCTAAAAATTCAAGTCGCTATTTCTGTCACAACATTTTCCCTACGTTAAGTCTATGGGCAAAATTTTTTGTCTCTCAAGGTCACGTAACTCCGAGGTCAATATTCCGATTCTGCCCAAAATCGAACTTAACCGAGATTTTATGCCTGTCCTCGTTACCTGCAAGTTTGAAGCTGATATGAATAAAAATAAAGTTGCTATCGTGGTCACAACGTATTTTTTTATGCTCAAGGGCAGGTTACTCCATGGCAAATATTCCGATTCGGCCCAAAATCGAACTTAACCGAGATTTTATGTCTGTCCTCGTTACCTGCAAGTTTGAAGCTGATCTGAAAAAAATTCAAGTCGCTATTGTAGTCGCTTCATTTTCCCTAATTAAGTCTATGGGCAAATTTTTTGTCGCTCAAGGTCACGTAACTCCGAGGTCAATATTCCTATTCGGCCCAAAATTGAACTTAACCGGGATTTTATGCCTGTCCTCGTTACCTGCAAGTTTGAAGCTGATATGAATAAAAATAAAGTTGCTATCGTGGTCACAACATATTTTTTTATGCTCAAGGGCAGGTAACTCCAAGGCAAATAATCCGATTCGGCCCAAAATCAAACTTAACCGAGATTTTATATCTGTCCTCGTTACCTGCAAGTTTGAAGCTGATCTGAAAAAAATTCAAGTCGCTATCGTAGTCACAACATTTTCCCTATGTAAAGTCTATGGGCAAATTTTTTGTCGCTCAAGGTCATGTAACTCCGAGGTCAATATTCCGATTCGAACTTAACTGAGATTTTATGCCTGTCCACGTTACCTGCAAGTTTGAAGCTGATCTGAATAAAAATAAAATTGCTATCGTGGTCACAACGTATTTTTTTATGCTCAAGGGCAGGTAACTCCAAGGCAAATAATCCGATTTGGCCCAAAATCTAACTTAACCGAGATTTTATGTCTGTCCTCGTTACCTGCAAGTTTGAAGCTGATCTGAAAAAAATTCAAGGCGCTATCGTAGTCACAACATTTTCCCTATGTTAAGTCTATTGGCAAATTTTTTGTCGCTCAAGGTCACGTAACTCCGAGGTCAATATTCCGATTCGGCCCAAAATCGAACTTAACCGGGATTTTATGCCTGTCCTCGTTACCTGCAAGTTTGAAGCTGATCTGAATAAAAATAAAGTTGCTATCATGGTCACAACGTATTTTTTCATGCTCAAGGGCAGGTAACTCCAAGGCAAATAATCCGATTCGGCCCAAAATCGAACTTAACCGTGATTTTATGTCTGTCCTCGATACCTGCAAGTTTGAAGCTGATCTGAAAAAAATTCAAGTCGCTGTCGTAGTCACAACATTTTCCCTATGTTAAGTCTATGGGCAAATTTTTTGTCGCTCAAGGTCACGTAACTCCGAGGTCAATATTGCGATTCTGCCCAAAATCGAACTTAACCGAGATTTTATGCCTGTCCTTATTATCTGCAAGTATGAAGTCGATCAGAAAAAAATTGACGGAGCTAGAGTGATGACAAGCTTTTTCCTATGTTAAGTCTATGGGAGCTATATGTTGCCATGGTAACCAGAGTTCCACTCAGATCTGCATGAAAACCTTATGCAGTCTTTCCACTTGCCCAATAATGTTACACATGAAATTTGATCAAAGTCGGCCAAGTAGTCTTCAAGATATACATTTTTGAAATTCACATTAACCCTTATGCAAAAATGCACAAGGGCAGGTAACTCCTAAGTGTATGATCCGATTCTGCCAATTATCGAACTTGACCGAGATTTAATGGCTGTGCTGGTTATCTGTAAGAATGAAGCCAATCCCAACAAAATTGAAGCAGCTACAGTGATGACAACATTTTCCCCATGTTAAGTCGATAGGCAATTTTTCGGGCGCTCAAGGGGACGTAACTCTTGAGTGAATTATCTGATTCGGCCCAAAATCGAACTTGACCGAGATTTTATGCCTGTACTGGTTATCTGCAAGAATGAAGTCGATCAGAAAAAAATTGACGGAGCTAGAGTGATGACAAGCTTTTTCCTATGTGAAGTCTATGGGAGCTAGATGTTGCCATGGCAACCAGAGTTCCACTCAGATCTGCCTGAAAACCTAATGAAGCCTTTCCACTTGCCCAATAATGCGACACATGAAATTTGATCAAAGTTGGCCAAGTAGTCTTTAAGATACATTTTTGAAATTCCCATTAACCCTAATGCAAAAACACACAAGGGCAGGTAACTCCTAAGTGAATGATCCGATTCTGCCAGTTATCGAACTTGACCGAGATTTTATGGCTGTGCTGGTTATCTGCAAGAATAAAGCCAATCTGAAAATAATTGAAGCAGCTACGGTGATGACAACATTCTCCCCATGTTAAGTCAATAGGCAATTTTTTCAAGGGCACGTAACTCCTGAGTGAATAATCCGATTCAGCCCAAAATCGAACTTGATCGAGATTTTGTGCCTGTCCTCGTTATCTGCAAGAATGAAGTCGATCAGAAAAAAATTGACGGAGCTAGAGTGATGACAAGCTTTTTCCTATGTTTTTTCAACGCTCAAAGGCACGTAACTCCTGAGTAAATAATCCGATTCAGCCCAAAATCGAACTTGATAGAGATTTCATGCCTGTCCTCGTTATCTGCAAGAATGAAGACAATCAGAAAACAAGAGGCTCAATGAGCCTAAACCGCTCACCTGAGGAACTTAAGTTTTAACAATTCACAGACTTGACTACTAAATCTGCTAATAGAATCCAGCCCATTGACCCTTACAGGATATAAGTCATGATTATTGCATTGCATTCCAAGTTTGAGACTTCTAGCTTCTATAGTTCCTGAGAAATCTTTGACGAAAATTTAACATTGGTCAAAATGGAGAGAAAGAAGAATGAAAGAACAGATGAACAAATAAGCTGAGAAAGCCCAATGTCTCTTACACAAAATAAGTCATCATTATTCTATTGAATACCAAATTTGATGCTTCTAGCTTTTATAGTTCCTGAGAAATCTTTGATTAAAAATTTAACATTGGTCTATTATCTCTATATGGAGAGAAAGAAGAATGAAGGAACAAATGAACCAGACTAGCTCCAAAACCTAATGCAGCCTTTCCCTTGCCCAATGGTGCTACACATAAAATTTAAACAAGATTGGTCGACTGCCTTCTGAGATATGCTTCATTGAAAGTGTGGACGACGGATGGACGGACGACAGACGACGGACTCCGGAGCCTTGGTATACTATCGGCTCACTGGAGCCTTTGGCTCAGGTGAGCTAAAAATTCAAGTCGCTATTTCTGTCACAACATTTTCCCTACGTTAAGTCTATGGGCAAATTTTTTTGTCTCTCAAGGTCACGTTACTCCGAGGTCAATATTCCGATTCTGCCCAAAATCGAACTTAACCGAGATTTTATGCCTGTCCTCGTTACCTGCAAGTTTGAAGCTGATATGAATAAAAATAAAGTTGCTATCGTGGTCACAACGTATTTTTTTATGCTCAAGGACAGGTAACTCCAAGGCAAATAATCCGATTCGGCCTAAAATCGAACTTAACCGAGATTTTATGTCTGTCCTCGTTACCTGCAAGTTTGAAGCTGATCTGAAAAAAATTCAAGTCGCTATCGTAGTCATAACATTTTCCCTATGTAAAGTCTATGGGCAAATTTTTTGTCGCTCAAGGTCATGTAACTCCGAGGTCAATATTCCGATTCGAACTTAACTGAGATTTTATGCCTGTCCACGTTACCTGCAAGTTTGAAGCTGATCTGAATAAAAATAAAGTTGCTATCGTGGTCACAACGTATTTTTTTTATGCTCATGGGCAGGTAACTCCAAGGCAAATAATCCGATTCGGCCCAAAATCAAATTTAACCGAGATTTTATGTCTGTCCTCGTTACCTGCAAGTTTGAAGCTGATCTGAAAAAAATTCAAGTCGCTATCGTAGTCACAACATTTTCCCTATGTTAAGTCTATGGGCAAATTTTTTGTCGCTCAAGGTCACGTAACTCCGAGGTCAATATTCTGATTTTGCCCAAAATCGAACTTAACCGGGATTTTATGCCTGTCCTCGTTACCTGCAAGTTTGAAGCTGATCTGAATAAAAATAAAGTTGCTATCGTGGTCACAACGTATTTTTTCATGCTCAAGGGCAGGTAACTCCAAGGCAAATAATCCGATTCGGCCCAAAATCGAACTTAACCGTGATTTTATGTCTGTCCTCGTTACCTGCAAGTTTGAAGCTGATCTGAAAAAAATTCAAGTCACTATCGTAGTCACAACATTTTCCCTATGTTAAGTCTATGGGCAAATTTTTTGTCGCTCAAGGTCACGTAACTCCGAGGTCAATATTCCGATTCTGCCCAAAATCGAACTTAACCGAGATTTTATGCCTGTCCTTGTTACTAGCTACAGTGATGACAACATTTTCCCCATGTTAAGTCGATAGGCAATTTTCCGGGCGTTCAAGGGGACGTAACTCTTGAGTGAATTATCTGATTCGGCCCAAAATCGAACTTGACCGAGATTTTATGCCTGTACTGGTTATCTGCAAGAATGAAGTCGATCAGAAAAAAATTGACGGAGCTAGAGTGATGACAAGCTTTTTCCTATGTGAAGTCTATGGGAGCTAGATGTTGCCATGGCAACCAGAGTTCCACTCAGATCTGCCTGAAAACCTAATGAAGCCTTTCCACTTGCCCAATAATGCGACACATGAAATTTGATCAAAGTTGGCCAAGTAGTCTTTAAGATATACATTTTCCATTAACCCTAATGCAAAAACACACAAGGGCAGGTAACTCCTAAGTGAATGATCCGATTCTGCCAGTTATCGAACTTGACCGAGATTTCATGGCTGTGCTGGTTATCTGCAAGAATAAAGCCAATCTGAAAACAATTGAAGCAGCTACGGTGATGACAACATTCTCCCCATGTTAAGTCAATAGGCAATTTTTTCAACGCTCAAGGGCACGTAACTCCTGAGTGAATAATCCGATTCAGCCCAAAATCGAACTTGATCGAGATTTCATGCCTGTCCTCGTTATCTGCAAGAATGAAGTCGATCAGAAAAAAATTGACGGAGCTAGAGTGATGACAAGCTTTTTCCTAACGCTCAAGGGCACGTAACTCCTGAGTGAATAATCCGATTCAGCCCAAAATCGAACTTGATCGAGATTTCATGCCTGTCCTCGTTATCTGCAAGAATGAAGACAATCAGAAAAAAATTGACGGAGCTAGAGTGATGACAAACTTTTTCCTATGTTAAGTCTATGGGAGCTATTTGTTCCCATGGCAACTAGAGTTCCAATCCGATCTGCCCGAAAACAGTATGCAGCCTTTCCCCTTACCTGATAATGCTTCACATGAAATTTGATCAAGATTGGCCCACTGGTTCCGGAGATATACTTCTTTGAAAGTGTGGACGACGGACGACGACGACGACGGACGACGGCTCGTGGTATACTAATACCTCACATGAGCCTTCGGCTCAGGTGAGCTAATAAAAATAAAGTTGCTATCATGGTCACAACGTATTTTTTTATGCTCAAGGGCAGGTAACTCCAAGGCAAATAATCCGATTCGGCCCATAATCGAACTTGACCGAGATTTTATGCCTGTACTGGTTATCTGCAAGAATGAAGTCGATCAGAAAAAAATTGATGGAGCTAGAGTGATGACAAGCTTTTTCCTATGTGAAGTCAATGGGAGCTAGATATTGCCATGGCAACCAGAGTTCCACTCAGATCTGCCTGAAAACCTAATGAAGCCTTTCCACTTGCCCAATAATGCGACACATGAAATTTGATCAAAGTTGGCCAAGTAGTCTTTAAGATATACATTTTTGAAATTCCCATTAACCCTAATGCAAAAACACACAAGGGCAGGTAACTCCTAAGTGAATGATCCGATTCTGCCAGTTATCGAACTTGACCGAGATTTCATGGCTGTGCTGGTTATCTGCAAGAATAAAGCCAATCTGAAAATAATTGAAGCAGCTACGGTGATGACAACATTCTCCCCATGTTAAGTCAATAGGCAATTTTTTCAACGCTCAAGGGCACGTAACTCCTGAGTGAATAATCCGATTCAGCCCAAAATCGAACTTGATCGAGATTTCATGCCTGTCCTCGTTATCTGCAAGAATGAAGTCGATCAGAAAAAAATTGACGGAGCTAGAGTGATGACAAGCTTTTTCCTATGTTAAGAACGCTCAAGGGCACGTAACTCCTGAGTGAATAATCCGATTCAGCCCAAAATCGAACTTGATCGAGATTTCATGCCTGTCCTCGTTATCTGCAAGAATGAAGTCGATCAGAAAAAAATTGACGGAGCTAGAGTGATGACAAGCTTTTTCCTATGTGAAGTCTATGGGAGCTAGATGTTGCCATGGCAACCAGAGTTCCACTCAGATCTGCCTGAAAACCTAATGAAGCCTTTCCACTTGCCCAATAATGCGACACATGAAATTTGATCAAAGTTGGCCAAGTAGTCTTTAAGATATACATTTTTGAAATTCCCATTAACCCTAATGCAAAAACACACAAGGGCAGGTAACTCCTAAGTGAATGATCCGATTCTGCCAGTTATCGAACTTGACCCAGATTTCATGGCTGTGCTGGTTATCTGCAAGAATAAAGCCAATCTGAAAATAATTGAAGCAGCTACGGTGATGACAACATTCTCCCCATGTTAAGTCAATAGGCAATTTTTTCAACGCTCAAGGGCATGTAACTCCTGAGTGAATAATCCGATTCAGCCCAAAATCGAACTTGATCGAGATTTCATGCGTGTCCGCGTTATCTGCAAGAATGAAGTCGATCAGAAAAAAATTGACGGAGCTAGAGTGATGACAAGCTTTTTCCTATGTTAAGAACGCTCAAGGGCGCGTAACTCCTGAGTGAATAATCCGATTCAGCCCAAAATCGAACTTGATCGAGATTTCATGCCTGTCCTCGTTATCTGCAAGAATGAAGTCGATCAGAAAAAAATTGACGGAGCTAGAGTGATGACAAACTTTTTCCTATGTTAAGTCTATGGGAGCTATTTGTTGCCGTGGCAACCAGAGTTCCAATCCGATCTGCCCGAAAACAGTATGCAGCCTTTCCCCCTACCTGATAATGCTTCACATGAAATTTGATCAAGATTGGCCCACTGGTTCCGGAGATATACTTCTTTGAAAGTGTGGACGACGACGGACGACGGCTCGTGGTATACTAATACCTCACATGAGCCTTCGGCTCAGGTGAGCTAAAAATTGACGGAGCTAGAGTGATGACAAACTTTTTCCTATGTTAAGTCTATAGGAGCTATTTGTTGCCATGGCAACCAGAGTTCCAATCCGATCTGCACGAAAACAGTATGCAGCCTTTCCCCCTACCTGATAATGCTTCACATGAAATTTGATCAAGATTGGCCCACTGGTTCCGGAGATATACTTCTTTGAAAGTGTGGACGACGGACGACGACGACGGACGCCGGCTCGTGGTATACTAATACCTCACATGAGCCTTTGGCTCAGGTGAGCTAAAAAATTGACGGAGCTAGAGTGATGACAAGCTTTTTCCTAATTCCCATTAACCCTAATGCAAAAACACACAAGGGCAGGTAACTCCTAAGTGAATGATCCGATTCTGCCAGTCATCGAACTTGACCGAGATTTCATGGCTGTGCTGGTTATCTGCAAGAATAAAGCCAATCTGAAAATAATTGAAGCAGCTACGGTGATGACAACATTCTCCCCATGTTAAGTCAATAGGCAATTTTTTCAACGCTCAAGGGCACGTAACTCCTGAGTGAATAATCCGATTCAGCCCAAAATCGAACTTGATCGAGATTTCATGCCTGTCCTCGTTATCTGCAAGAATGAAGACAATCAGAAAAAAATTGACGGAGCTAGAGTGATGACAAACTTTTTCCTATGTTAAGTCTATGGGAGCTATTTGTTGCCATGGCAACCAGAGTTCCAATCCGATCTGCCCGAAAACAGTATGCAGCCTTTCCCCCTACCTGATAATGCTTCACATGAAATTTGATCAAGATTGGCCCACTGGTTCCGGAGATATACTTCTTTGAAAGTGTGGACGACGGACGACGACGGACGACGGACGCAGGCTCGTGGTATACTAATACCTCACATGAGCCTTCGGCTCAGGTGAGCTAAAAACTGGGGTTTACAGGGGTATACATTATTTTTGTTATTTCTGCTCTAAGACATAGGTTGTGGGTACTTGTTAGAACCTCCTCAATGAGCTGCCACAACCTACGTTTCGAGAATAATTAAGAAAAATATCACAAATTTTCATCAGAAAAAAAAGGGGGTTTTGGAGATATGAAAGATTGCACTTTGTCACATGATTGTGTTATCATAATGAAACAGTGAAATATTCACCACTCATTCATATGGCAGAGAGGCAGTCTCAAGCTTGTGCATCCATGGCCATATTAACTTGTGTCAAATGTTACACAATATGAAGTCAATAACCTATAAATCTGCCCTCAAACAACATACATTCATTGCTACAGGACAGGGTAAAGGAAATTGATTTCTTAAACAAAACTACACTACTCTGGTCATATACATACTGGAAGTAGTTTGTGGTTTTCAGGCAGACTGGACACCATTTTCTCCAACCCAGCATAGTCTTCTAACAGGTAATAACACTCTGCCAGTCTTTCCTGATTACGACCTTGAACGTAGTAGGTCACGGCCTGTAACCTAGCAAAACAAAAATAAACAATAACTGCTGTAATAAGTCACCAAGCTTAAGGGGAATAAGAACACCTGGCTCTTTCCGTCATTTTTCAAAGGCAGACAACTTTTGGAGCTTCGTGTTTGCTTTTCTAAAAGTGCTGTCACATGTAACAAGAGGGCAATGATGGCCCTGAATGGCTCCACTGAATCCAACATGTTTCAAAGCTTATGGAAATGAAGGATTCACTGCTAGGGATTTTGGAAGAGGGTCACTCAAGGGACATTCCTGTGAAATTATTTTCAAATCAGGCCATTTGCCTAGGAGATGTTCAATGGAGCAGAACGATTTTGGCAATTTTGAAAGAGGGTCACTCAAGGAACATTCTTGTGAAATTCTTTTCAAATCAGGCCATTTGCCTATGAGGAGATGTCATTAAAAGGTTTTCTATTTTTAGCTCTGGTGGCCATTTTGTTTAACGGAGCAGAACAATTTAGGCAATTTTGAAAGAGGGTCACTCAAGGAACATTCCTGTGAAATTCTTTTCAAATCGGGCCATCTGCCTAGGAGATGTCATTTAAAGGTTTTTCTATTTTTAGCTCTGGTGGCCCTTTTGTTTAATCGAGGGGAACGATTTAGGCAATTTTGAAAGAGGGTCACTCAAGGAACATTCCTGTGATATTATTTTCAAATAGCGGTGGCATTTTTGGCCCCAGGGCTATAATTTGAACAATCTTGGTAGAGGTCCACTAGCTGAAGCGTCATAACAAATATCAAAGACCTAAGCCTTGTGGTTTCAGAGAAGAAGATTTTTAAAGATTTTCCCTATATAAGTCTATGTAAAACCAAAGGGCCACATGGAGGGGGCATTTTTTGTCTCAGGGCTATAATTTGAACAATCTTGGTAGAGGTCCACTAGCTGAAGCCTCATAACAAATATCAAAGACCTAAGCCTTGTGGTTTCAGAGAAGAAGATTTTTCAAGATTTTCCCTATATAAGTCTATGTAAAACCAAATGGCCCCGGAGCGAGGGCATTTTTGGCCCCAGAGCTGTAATTTGAACAATCTTGGTAGAGGTCCACAAGATGAAGGTTTATACCAAATATCAAAGACCTGAGCCTTGTAGTTGCAGAGAAGAAGATTTTTAAAGATTTTCCCTAAATAAGCCTATGTAAAACCAAATGGCCCTGGGGCGGGGGCATTTTTGGCCCCAGCACTAATATTTTAACAATCTTGGTAGGGGTCCACTAGATGAAGCTTCATACAAAATATCAAAGTACTGGGCCTTGCGGTTTCAGAGAAGAAGATTTTTTAAGTTTTCGGTGAAAAAAATCTTTTTCTGGCTCCTGTGACCTATATATGCCTATGTAAAACCAAAGGGCCCCGGGGCAGGGGCTTTTTTAGCCCCAACACTATAATTTGAACAATCTTGGTAGGGTTCAACTAGATGAAGCTTCATACCAAATAGCAAAGACCTGGGCCTTGTGGTTTCAGAGAAGAAGATTTTTAAAGATTTTCCCTATATCAGCCTATGTAAAACCAAAGGGCCCTCGGGCGGGGGCATTTTTGGCCCCAGCACTATAATTTGAACAAACTTGGTAGGGGTCCACCAGATGAAGCTTCATAGTAAATAGCAAGGATCTGGGCCTTGCAGTTTCAGAGAAGAAGATTTTTAAAGATTTTCCCTATATAAGCCCATGTGAAACAAAAGGCCCCGGGGTGGCAGCATTTTGGGCCCCAGCACTATAATTTGAACAATCTTTGTAGGGGTCCACTACATAAAGCTTCATACCAAATATCAAAGACCTAGGCCTTGCAGTTTCAGAGAAGAAGATTTTTTTTAAGATTTTCCCTATACATGTATAAGCCCATGTAAAACCAAAGGGCCCTGGGGCGGGGGCATTTTTGGCCCCAGCACTATAATTTGAACAATCTTGGGAGGGGTCCACTAGATGAAGCTACATACTAAATATCAAATACCTGGGCCTTGCGGTTTCAGAGAAGAAGATTTTTAAAGATTTTCCCTATATAAGCCCATGTAAAACCAAAGGGCCCCGGTGCCGGGACATTTTTGGCCCCAGCACTATAATTTGAATAATCTTGGTAGGGGTCCACTAGATGAAGCTTCATACCAAATATCAAAGTCCTGGGCCTTGCGGTTTCAGAGAAAAAGATTTTTTAAGTATTCGGTGAAGATCTATTTATGGCTCCTGTGACCTATATGTGCAATGGACCGGAACCATTTGAACAACTTTGAAAGGGGACCACCTTAGGATCATTCCTGTGAAGTTTGGTCAAAATCCGATTAGTGGTTTAGGAGGAGATGTCGTTTGAAGAAATTGTTTACGCACGCACACACGCACAGACGGACACACGGACGTACGAAAAGTGATCCCAAAAGCTCACCTCGTCACTACGTGACAGGTGAGCTAAAAAGGGGTCAACTCTTCAAGAAAAGAATTTGCTGAATCGTGGAACAAATTTCTTAAAATTATACGAAAACTATAGTCAGTCCTCAAGGTGTCCAGTTTTCTAGGATTTTTACTGTACTGTTTCCTTCACTACGCAAGACCACAATTTGCCAACATGCATACCTTCAAGACATAGTTAGATTGTCATTACTGATTATTCTTGATGAAACAACAGTGAAACTTTGATGTTCGAACAATGATTGCTCATTTAGTCCATAGCCCCAGATAAGAGCACTAAGCCAAATAGTCAACTTCCTGATGCAGTAGTCAGAGAGTGGTGAGAATCCTATTAGCTATGTGTAATCTACCAAGGTAGATAACTGAAGGGAGAAAAGAAGCATAGTCTGTAACAGTGACACTAAGGCTGACACGATTAATCGTATAATCGATCGATAAATTCCACAAAAATGATTATCATTTCTGATTTGCTTTTAATCGATTACTTGATAGGTACAATTTACTACCCAAAGTTATGTCTAAAATAGCTGGATGAGTGGCAAACAGTGCAGACCCTGATGAGACGCCTCATTCTGCGGCGTCTCATCTGGGTCTACACTGTTTGCTCAGGCCTGTCTGTTCAAATATACACATGGTCAAGTGCAACATATGGTAAGAGTCATGCTCAGACAGAAAGCCAGACAGGTAAAATTGACAAAAAGCTCACCGATTACTAATCGATTATCGATCGCAATGACAGGACTGATAATCGATTATCTTTTCAGCTCTGATTAGCCAGCCCTAAGTGACACACAATATACGTTTAGTTTATGGATTGAAAAAAAAAGATTCTTAAATCATCCCCTCTGTGTCTCCAGGCCTGGCACCATGATTAACCTGTAACAAAGGAAAGAAGGATAACTGGAAAAAATTTATAGAATTTTTATGGTAATTACCATTTCTGTCGATCAGCGTAGTAGTCTCCGATAGCATTCCACGCCTCTTCAAGTTGAACATCATCTCCGCCGGCCCCAGTCTTCAATAGCTGTACCACCCTGAACCAGTCTCCCAGCTTCTTACGCAAGCTTACAGCAAGATCTCTGTGAATAAAATATCCTCAGTTAACCCATAAGCCTATTATCATGTAAAAATTCTGCTGAATGCTTTTTCAAACCTGTATAGGTTGAAATATTTGATTGGGGCAAACGTTGAAGGATTGACAAATGGATGGAGAACATGACTCCAATATCGTGCCATGCTTCAAGTATGTGTGACAATAAAAGAAGAGCTGGTAAACAGTGAGGCCCAGCACACAATTGCTTCAAATTAATGATCTTGTTCGATAATGCTTATCCTGCTGAATATATTAATCAAGCCTTAGCCATTACCAGCTATCAGCCAATCAGATTACCTGATATATGAATTCAATTCACAAACTGCATGACAAAAAGTGTAGATCCAGATCAGATGACGAAGCAATCTGATCTGGATCTACACTGTTTGCAAAGGTAGGGGTTGTTGTGAACAGCAGGCTAAGGCTTCTTTAGAAGCCATCTGATCTGGATCTACACTGTTTGCAAAGGTAGGGTTGTTGTGAACAGCAGGCTAAGGCTTCTTTAGAAGCCATCTGATCTGGATCTACACTGTTTGCAAAGGTAGGGGTTGTTGTGAACACCAGGATAAGGGATAATGTACTGTTAAAACTTTGAACATTTTAAAATATGGCAATTATAACATAACCTCTTTATAACATCTTCTTTATAAAACAAGTTTGGATATTACATGGTTTAAAGATGATCCCAAAAATGACCATATATGGACATTCTTCTACTTAATCTATACATTTTGTTTGGATTTTCAACAACATGGTTTTTAGTGCCCTTCTTAAATCAACAAAAGGAAGAGAATGATAAGTAGAAAGGATTTCATGATCACTGTCAATGGAAGACTGTAGCCAGACCTAGAAGTTATCAGATCTGGGGACTCCTGATCAGAGGTCGGAGAATTATCTGAGTCACAGAGGCCAGAACTTGCAAGAGCAGTTTATATATTACCAACACAAACAAGTTTGGTAAACTAACAATCGTGCAAACAATATGATCCCTATCCTCATACCTTCTGTCCATATCCAGATATTTTCTCTCGGCTTCCTCAAACCTCCGGAAGTACGCCGCTACCTCTGCTTGCTTCATATTCTCACTCTGTAACACAAAAAATGCTGTATTAACCCATTTTGTACCGGAAACCCCAAAACGGGTACCGGAGCAATCAGTGCAGGCCCAGATCAGACGCCGCGGAACGCGGCGTCTGATCAGGGCCTCCACTGTTTGCTAAAAGTTCAGTCATTTTCCAAATAAATTTTGAAGAAAAACACAACCTGTCACCCCTAAATTTTGAAACAGACTCCTGCAATATATAAAGAGGAAGATTCCATTTGGTACAAAATGGGTTAATCCTAAATATTCAGACACCTCAGTCAGTCCTTACCATACGCGTTCTAAAATTTGAACAAGTACATTTGATAAACCAATGTTGTGTCAAAAAATAGCTGGTTGAGTGGCAAACAATACAGACCCTGATGAGAAGCCACATGTTGCGGCATCTCAACTGGGTCTACATTGTTTGCTCAGGTCTGTCTTTCCAAAAACAAACCATAACTAGACTTGTTTTGTGAGAAAACAGAAGCCCCCCACCATATATCCCTTTCAAAAAACAGTTTAATTTGACAGCACCGCTGTGACCTTGAAAATAAGGTTACGGTCACAAAAACCTAATCAGTTCTTCATCCTGACCATATGTTATATCCATGCAAATTTGATTAAAAAACACCCAGTAGTTCATGCGATATACTGCACACAAATAAAATGTGGCCTACATTTGACCTATCTAGCACAGCTGTGACCTTAAAAATAAGGTCAATGTCATGAAAACCTAATCAGTTCTTAATCCTGTTCCAATGTTATATCCATGCAAATTTGATTAAACTCCACCCAGGAGTTCAGGAGATAACAATCTCACAAGAAAGTGTCACGCAGACGCATACACATATGCATACACATACTGCTGTCGTTCATACTTTCATGAAAAGCAGAAAAATTAAGTTTATTTTTTATATTTACATTCTTTGCCCCTCATCACTGGGTGAAAAAATGCTTATAGGGCAAACTTTTAAAGCTGAAAAACATTCCACACGCTGTTTTTCTACAAAGAGCGGAACAGCATTGACGTCACCAATGCCCATAAAGAACCATGGTTTAGACTGACATCACTGAAAATCATGTGATTCGATGCATTCATTGAAGTATGAACTAAATTGTTTTCTATAGGTTTACATTAGACTTTACACTTGAAATGTAAATACTGACACTACAATACTGTTTACGACATAAGTGATATGATAGCCAGTACGATAACACATCCGTGTGATATAGTGCAGTCTTTCATACCTATAAGATTGTTTCTTCTCTGATGAAAATACAGTCAACCCCCTTTATACCGACATTCGTTGCGATGGCAAAACTCGTTATAACGGCAATTTGAATGGAATGACTACTTAGCTAAAGGCTTAGCCTCGGCTCCGAGCAGCGTGGGCTTCCCTCCGGTTGGAAATGCACAAATCGAGTCCATAGTCATGAAAGAGTCTTGTAATCTAATACTCTAAGAAACAAATGTTATAGATATTTGTTAGAATCACCTCACCGAGGCGATTCTAACAAATGTCTAAAACATTTGTTTCTTGGAATAATAATGGGCAAAAGGCCTTTTATTACCTGTTAAACTACTAACTGGGATTCTTTATAATGGCAAATTCTTTATGACGGCACAATAATAGGGAACAAATATTGTCCTTATAACGAGGCTCCTCTGTATGTTATATTTTTCTTATTTATACTCCAAACCCAAACTATGTCTTGGAGTAGAAATAAGAAAAATAATATATTTTCTCTATATAAAGTGGGGTATAATTGGGTGTTCATTACACAGACTTCTTAACATAATGGCCATGTTTAAACCAGCTTGCATACAGCTTGTTTGTTTATTTTGGAGTTTATCTGCCTAGTCAACACCATTTAGGTCATATTAAGGTCAACTCTTCCTCTACAGGTTTACACATAAGCAGTTAACCAGTACAGCGTACATTCTTTTGCAAGAAACTAACAACTGTCCTTCTTGAATCAGCAGAATGACAACAGAAAAGATTTCATGATCAATCTCCTTGAAAGAATGCTGCCGACACCATTGAATTGCAATTGTATGGAACCTGCATCTGACTGAGATACCAAGACAAGCTCTGCTATATATAAGGACGAATATTCCATTCAATTCAAAATGGGTGATTAGGACCTTCACTGTTTGAAAAACTTTAGCCAGTTCCAAAAGCAATCCCCTCCCCCACCCCGCAAAAAAAAAAATAAATAAATACACCTGGGCTGGATGATGCTTCCATACAGAGCTGAAACCAAACCAAGCATTCGAGTACTGGTAAACCGCTTAAAAGGTCAAAACTTGCCAAGGCAAATGATGCTAGTCAGTCCGTCCCTTAACCCAAGCAGTTTCTTCTGGTGGTAGGGCTTGAGATGTCATCTCAATGTCGGGTAAAAGTCCCACAAAATTGGAAGCAATTTCTCCAAAATGACCTGAACAGTTTTGACAGGGATGTGAAAACTCAACATAAACAAACAAACAAAGAGAATACAAAATCGGTTAAAAAAACACATGGCCTGACTTGTCCGGGTTAGATGGGGAACACAACTGACATACCTGTAGATTTCCCAGTCTCTTGACAAACTCTATACCCTGGTAGTCCTTACATCTGACAAAGGCTTGTTCGGCCACCTTCAGGTTCAGCTGTTCAAGAGCCGACTCGGCAAGAAGTCTCCTGCAATAATATATCTTAATCACTCTATCAGGGATAATGAAGACATTAGTCAACCTTATGTTGAACCAATGCAATATGACCAAGAAATTTTACTTATGACTAAATTTTTGTTTATGGCCCTTTCAAGATTATTTCCTCAGTTATCCAAACCATTGCTGGCTTAACGATCTCACTAGTAGTCAAAAAGTGCACTGCTTAGTAAAGAGAAATATTTATTTCATTGCAATTACATTTGCCTTTGAAGATATTCGAACAATGAGCTTGGCAGCCTAAAGCTCAAACAGCTTCCTTTGGCTAACATTAATGTGCAAAAAAAACACAGGTGATTCCTATATAATAGCATGCCTGGTTACAAAACGAGAATGCATATACCTGCATGATAAGCAGTGGACAGTAAATCATAGATTTTTTTACATACAGAGGACCCTCATTACAAGGACAGTATTTTTTCCCTATCATTACGCTGTTATAAAGAATTTGCTGTTATAAAGAATCCAAGTTATGAGTATGATAGGTAATAAAAGGCCTTTTCCCCATTATTACTCCAAGATACAAATGTTATAAACATTTCTTTCCCTTTGGTGTCTTTGGTGAGTGGAGTAAGTTAATTGTATCAATTCCTGATCTTTGTTTTACTTCTACTTAAAATCGTAAAATCATTCTTCGATATAAAAAGATTGGGGACAACATAAATGTTACACAACAGACTACATGCATGGTAGTTAACCCAATCACGGTTGACTACTTTGCTTCCCTCTTTAATTGTACGCCGGTGGGTCAGGCCTCAGATTCTAAGACGCTTCCATCGTAAAGGCTTATGTTGGTTGGTACCTGATGCTCTGTCTCTGGTCGGGCCCATCGGAGTCTAACTGTTGGTTTTCAGTGGTTTCTTGCTGTCGAGTGCTCACCGTTGTTTCATCCCTGTGGTTGTTTGATTTTTGTGTTCACGGAGATGTTCCACGGAGAGTTAGGAGGCCTTCTTGCGGACTGAACAAATTATTTTTCTTAATCGAGACGGAAGTAAGAGCGAGGATTGTGGCCACATAAAATCGATTTAAGCCCCCCGGTGGAATTCTTTTCCGCTGACCGTTCCAAGGCAGTTCTTCTGTCGCGGTTTATTTTTGTTATGGTTTGTCTTTGTGTGTTTGTGTTGCCTATATTATTTTATATTGGATAGCCTATTGGCCATTTTGTGGGAAAGTAACTGTCCTTTTTGGCTTTCCGCTATTGATGTTTCCATTAGGGTCTGTTGTTTCGTGTTTGTGTTTCTTTCCCTTTGGTGTCTCTGATCAGAGCTGTGGGTTTATTGTATTGAGTTCTGATCATTGCCTCCACTTCTACTTCATACATAAAAGGCCAACCAGTATAGTGTACTTTCTCTTCCAGATACAGATATCCAAGATTTTTCGCTGGATAAGAAATTCTTATCTCACCCTCCTGATCTGACTCATGGTTAAGAAAAAAAGTCTGTGACCATGACCTTGAGGTCACTGGCATGGGTGGGGGTATTGCTGATTAAAACTTTGAACCTATATCTATCATCATACCAAAGAGAAACCAATTCCATCAAATGATTTGAAAAATACAAGTTCTAAAAAGTTCAGACTTTATCTGTTTGTTTGTATTAGGGTTTAACGGTTCAACACTATTTAGGTAATTTTTGAGCCGCTCAGTTTACTTATCCACACTTTTCCTGGGCAGGTGGTTAACCAGTAAAGTGTGCATTTAATCTCCAGAAACTGACAACTTCCCTTGTTGAATCAGCAGAAGGGAGAGAATGAAAGTTCAGTCTCTACTACACACATACGGAAAAGTGAAAAACTATATGCCACCAGCATCAAGCTGATGGCGGGGGCATAAAAATGTCACATTTAATATGCACATTGGTTGTTTTTGAACATCACATGCTTCGTCATTTAGAATGATGTGAGTGTTTGAGTTTTGCCTCCTATCAACAACTAAGGTCATACCGAGATGGGACCTATCTTTAAAGACTCATCCGAAAGTCTGGAGAAGACCGGGATCGATCCTGCGACCCCTGGTGTATGAGGTGATTAGCGTAACCACTACACCATGGAGGCTTCTAAAGAAAGATGTAACTGAGTATGAAAACCATGTCATTATGTTATGGCCTTCAACATTAAGGGGAATGGGAACACCTGGCAGATTTTTCCGTCATTTTTCAAAGAGAGATAACTTTCGGGACTTCCTGTGCGTTTCCTATAAGCCCTGTCTCACTGATAAAGGGGTCTTCTCTTATAGGAAAGAATTTGCTCCCTAAGACTTGCCCCCTATTGTCAAAAATACCCTGGCAAACAGTGCAGGCCCAGATCAGACTCTGCAGAATGCGGCATCTGATCAGGGCCTCTACTGTTTGCTAAAGGTTCAGTTGCTTTTCCAAATTAATTTTGATGAAACCACAACCTGACACCCCTAAATTTTGACATGGACTCCTGCTATATATAAGGAGGAAGATTCCATTTGGTACAAAAAGGGTAAACCCTTGTCCTGCTTAGCCCGGATATGCCTTACCTTTCAAATAATGTAGATCCAGATCAGATGGCTTCTGAAGAAGCCATCTGATCAGGATCTACATTGTTTATCATTCAGATTGTGAAGTTGTTGCAATAATTTGCATCAAGTAATCTGATTGGTTGGTAATCAGTGGTGGGTGTGGCATATTTGAATATTCAGCAGGTCAAGGGTTAATAATGAAGGAGTACACTCTCTCACCATAGTCTTGGATGAGGATTATCCTCAATAAACTGTTGAGCATCGTTGATTCCTATCTTCTCTAGTAGATCTCTTGTATCTCGCAGAGACTGAAAATAGACAGGGATAAGCAGTGGATATAATAAAACAGGACCTTAATGATTCAATGTTAACTTTCTGAACTTCCTGTTTGCTTTCCTAGCAAGACAGCCCCTTTGATGAGTCTACTCTTAACCCTTTTTGTACCAAATGGAATCTTCCACCTTATATATAGCAGGAGTCCATTTCAAAAGTTAGGGATGTCAGGTTGTGTTTCCTTCAAAAAGTATTTGGGAATTGGCTGAACATTTTGCAAACAGTGTAGGCCCTGATCAGACGCCGCATTCTGCGGCGTCTGATCTGGGCCTGCACTATTTGCCAACTAACCGTTTTGGGGTTTTTGGTACAAAATGAGGTAAAGAAAAGAATTTGCTTCATCATAGCATAGTTTATGTTTTAGTTCTACTGGGCATCACTGAGCCCAATGCAGGTCTTGCAGATTAAAAGGAAGATGACTGATGAGGCCTATTTGGACAAAACTAGCTAGTTTGAGCCACAAAACTTGATTCTTGATTTTCATTGTTGTATGTGTGTTCTTTGTTTGCCAAACATCCTTACGAAAACACGCCTATTCAAATAAACTGAAAATTTTTTTACCACCAAAAAATGAAAATTTCCCGATAAAAAATTCTGATATTTTTTTTTTTACATTTTTGCTCAAACCATAGATTGTACCCAAAACTTATGTTTTCAGGCAGAAATAAGAAAAATAATTTAAACCCCTGTTTGTTTGTATTGGAGTTTAATGGCCCATACAACAGTATTTAGGTCATTTTTGAGCAGGTCAGTTTACCTATCCACATGTTTCCTGGACAGGCTTATACATAAGCTGTTAACCAGTATTGTGCACATTCTTTCGCCAGAAACTGACAACTGCCCTTCTTGAACTAGACAAAAGTGCCCAGTGGGGCACGTATACCCCCGGCCAGTGCCATCACCTCAGCTGAAACAAGTAGTCATACTGGTTGTTGCTACCAAATTTTAAGTCTCTATGTACAGTAGTTATTGAGAAATCTTTGACACAAAATAATAAAAATATACACTATTAAACAACAAGAACTACAAAGGGAAATAACTGTAAAAGTCCTGACCCCTTGGCCCTTATTTTCTTTCCCACAATACAACTAGTCATACTGATCATGTTTGCAAAATTTCAAGTTTCTATGTACAGTAGTTATTGAGAAATCTTTGACACAAAATAAAAATATACACTATTAAACAGCAAGAACTACAAAGGGAAATAACTCTAAAAGGCCTGACCCCTTGGCCCTTATTTTCTTTCCCACAATACAAGTAGTCATACTGATCATGTGTGCAAAATTTCAAGTTTCTATGTGAAGCAGTTCCTGAGATATCTTTGACACAAAATAATTGTTTACGGACAAGAACTACAAAGGGAAATAACTGTAAAAGGCCTGACCCCTTGGCCCTTATTTTCTTTCCCACAATACAACTAGTCATACTGATCATGTTTGCAAAATATCAAGTTTCTATGTACAGTAGTTATTGAGAAATCTTTGACACAAAATAAAAATATACACTATTAAACAGCAAGAACTACGAAGGGAAATAACTCTAAAAGGCCTGACCCCTTGGCCCTTATTGTCTTTCCCACAATACAAGTAGTCATACTGATCATGTGTGCAAAATTTCAAGTTTCTATGTGAAGCAGTTCCTGAGATATCTTTGACACAAAATAATTGTTTACGGACAGACAGACAGACAGACGGAAAAGACAAAAACTATATACCCCCATTGCATACTTCGTATGCCGGGGGTATAATCAGCGGTAGGGAAAGAATGACCATAGGAAAGATTTCATGATCAATCTCCACGAAAGGATATCCTTGCTGCCCACCCTGGCCAGTATCGAACCTGCATCCTCCTGATCACCATTCAGATGTGCATCCAACTGCTCTACCGAGGCCGGCCTTCTATACCCCTATAAACCCCAGTTTTACAATATAAAAGTGGGGTTTAAGGGGGTAAAAATTAAATAGGTGTGTTTTCGTGCTGTTCTTTATAGCAGAATTTCATGCAGGCATGCTAACAATCAAGTTAAGGCTGTTTTGCAGTTTTTATGAAATGCACTTGAACATTTCGGCTGACGCTAGCCAACGGATGGACAAATGGAAAAATGAACTGATAGAGAACCAAACTTTATCATATGACGTCGCGTCTGAGAGTGTAATATCGCCATGTAATAATTTCGATAATCCACTAGTGGATTAAATATGCAAATTAGCTAGACACGTCCCGTAACGTTACATGTAAGACGTCCTTAACGACGTCGCGTTTACTAATGGTGGAATATTGATATTTTTGTTAACAATCGAGAAAAAAAATGCGTTTTAAATGTCATATGATAAATAGAATCTTGCATTCGTGCTCATGTATTATTGAATTTATTAAAGTCGTTGAGGAAAAGGAATAAAATGCTCGGCAAGCCTCGCATTTTATCCCTTTTCCTCAACTCGTTTAATAAATTCAATAATACATGAGCACTCATGTAAGATCCTCTATATAAAGTGCCATGCTTAAAATTAGGCTTGACAAAAATTTTGATAAAGATCAATAAAAAAGTTCTGACAACCTTTCCACATTATCTTCATCTCCATCTCCCAAATGCTTTCGTTTGTTCTGATATCCTTTATGCATTAGCTGGCATCGGTAGCTCAGTCGGATGCGCGTCTGACTGGTGATCAGGAGGGCATGGGTTCTACACCTGCCGGGGTTGGCAACATTCTTTCGTGGAGATTGATCATGAAATCTTTTCTACGGTCATTCTCTCCCTTCCGCTGATTCAAGAAGGGCAGTTGTCAGTTTCTGGCAAAAGAATGTGCACTGTACTGCTTTATTTGACTGGTTAACCGCTTAGGTATAAGCCTGCCCAGGATTGTGGATAGGTAAACTGACTGGCTCAAAAATGACCTAAAATAGTGTTGACTGGGCTGTTAAACTCAAACTTCCAAACCAAACCAAACCTTTATGCATTACCTTGATCTCCATCTGTTGAATGCTTTCTTTTGTCCTGACAACGTTTACACATTACCTTGAACTCTTGCTGAATGTTTTCTTTTGTTCGGACAACCTTTACACATTTCGAGTGATATCTATCTCCTAAATGCTTTTTGTTCTGACAACTTTTACACTACCTTGATCTCCATCTTCTAAATGCTTTCTTTTGTTCTGACAACTTTTACATATAACATTATCTGAATGCTTTCTTTTGTTCTGATAACCTTTACACTTTACCTTTCTTTTGTTCTGATAACCTTTACATATTACCTTTCTTTTGTTCTGATAACCTTTACATATTACCTTTCTTTTGTTCTGATAACCTTTACATATTACCTCTCTTTCGTTCTGATAACCTTTACACATAATCTTTCTTTTGTTCTGATAATATTTACACTTTACCTGTTTTTTGGTCTGATAACCTTTACATATTACCTCTCTTTCGTTCTGATAACCTTTACACATTACCTTGATCTCCATCTCCTAAATGCTTTCTTTTGTTCTGACAAGCTTTACACATTGCCTTGATCTCCATCTCCTAAATGCTTTCTTTTGTTCTGACAAGCTTTACACATTGCCTTGATCTCCATCTCCTAAATGCTTTCTTTTTGTTCTGACAAGCTTTACACATTACCTTGATCTCAATCTCCTAAATGCTTTCTTTTGTTCTGACAACCTTTACACATTACCTTGATCTCCATCTCCTAAATGCTTTCTTTTGTTCTGACAAGCTTTACACATTACCTTGATCTCCATCTCCTAAATGCTTTCTTTTGTTCTGACAACCTTTACATATAACATCATCTAAACGCTTTCTTTTATTCTGATAACCTTTACACATTACCTTGATCTCCATCTCCTAAATGCTTTCTTTTGTTCTGACAACCTTTACACATTACCTTGATCTCCATCTCCTAAATGCTTTCTTTTGTTCTGACAAGCTTTACACATTACCTTGATCTCCATCTCCTAAATGCTTTCTTTTGTTCTGACAACCTTTACATATAACATCATCTAAACGCTTTCTTTTATTCTGACAACTTTTACACATTACCTTGATCTCCATCTCCTGAATGCTTTCTTTTGTTGGATTTTCTGGATCCTTCATGATCTCATCCAGCAATACAGACTTGATCTGTAGGTCGTTAAACTGACAGATGTAGCCACTGCTCAGTATCGGCTCCTGAAAAACATACATACATCAACCTCATTATACCACTGACTGTTATAACACAATTTTGGATACAATACGATTTCAAGATGGATCCTAAAAATGTATAGATTTTATAGAAAAATGACCATAAATGGTCATTTTTCTATATAATCTGTACATTTTTGTTTGGACACGACACGGTTGTTTAACTAAAACAGTTTCTGCTTTGGACCCCCCATTAATGTTATAAAGAGATTATTGGTCATCATCAACAGATTTTTGATTAACATGCAGGTGCAGGGGTAAAATCCACGAAAGTGCCATAGGAACTGAAAATCAGCAAGCCAATGGGAAAGGAGCCACCCAAATTCTCTGACTTTTGTTCTTCAGGCACAGCCAATTTACCTATTGTATACTGAATGGAAGCTTCCCCCTTATATACAGCATGAGTCCATTTCAAAAGGGGTGTGAAGGAAAGTTTTTTCCAGAAATTTAGTTTAATAGAAAAATGTTGAACTTTCTGCAAAAGTGAAGGTCCTGATCAGACGACGCATTCTGCGGCGTCTGACCTGGACCTGCACTGTTTGACAATGACTATAAAACTTTTGTCATGCTCAACTCAGCTGAGCATGTAAATTGTAATGCTCATGATTATTAAAGTATAATCAAATGAGGCAATTTTCTTCTTCAGATCAACAATGTTATTTGTCCTGTTCATGAATTTTAAAATGCCAACATTTGTTAGTATTTTACAATCTATGAGCAGGACAAATTTCACGCCCAAGTGAGTTGTGGATGAAAAATTTTGTAACCTCTGGGCCCGTTTTCAGGTTTCCTGTATAAAATGGATTCTAATGCACTTGTGTATGTAACGGGATGTTTGATTGGACAACGTAAAAAATTTGCGTATACTCTCTGAAACCCGGCGTCATGATGTAACTTCACTTTTCATTGGGTAGCATTTGGTGTAACACAGCTCACAGTGCTTGGCACTTTGAGCAAAATAGTACAAATTTTTACAAAAAAAAACAAACTGAATACTATACAGGTAAATCGTTGGGTTTCAGAATGAAAATTCCATTGTTGCTGCCGAATTACCTCCCCAAATGACAATTTTGAATACAGTTATCCCGTAATTAATTGGGCTAAACATACAGCCTCTTGTATAAAGCTATCTCAAGGTCTTCTCAACAGGAGGAAAGGCACTCATTGTCATAAGACTGCTCAAATGTGCATGCTCATTTTAGGGGAATGGGAACACCTGGCAGATTTTTCCGCCATTTTTAAAGGGAGACAACTTTCTGGACTTCCTGTTCACTTTTCTATAAGCTCTGTCCCACTGAAAAAGGGGTCTACACTTAAAGAAAAGAATTTGCTCCTCAGAAGCAAATTCTTTTCTTTAAGAGTTGAACCCTATTGACATGGGAGACATAAATACTTCTGCAGGAGTTGCCTCCCCTGAACGTATATCCGGTCCCCTGAAGCCTTTGCTAGCCGTCTATGTGAAATGTACCCTTTTCTCAGTGAGTTGGCCCAAATGCATCTGAATAATAATAATACTCCCATGGTGGAAACTTAACAGTCCGCATTAAGTCCAGGATTTCCTTATCTGGTGTGCAAGAACATAACCTTCCCTGCTACCTGAAGACATTGTGAATCAATGTCCATACAGAGCACAGTACAGACAAGCCTAAAAGGTTGCATAAGACAGGTGCTTGCTTAATGCAGGTAGATTTCTACTAAATGTGCCATTGAAGGAAGCTACAAAACTGGCCTTTAATATGGGGGACTGTTTAACCCATTTGGTGCCAGAAACCCCCAAAACGGGTACCCTGGCAAACAGTGTAGGCCCAGATCAGATGCCGCAGAATGCGGCATCTGATCAGGGCCTGCAGTGTTTGCTCAAAGTTCAGCCATTTTCTAAATAAATTTTGATGAAAACACAACCTGACACCCCCAAATTTTGAAACTGACTCCTAATATATAAGGAGGAAGTTTCCATTTGGTACAAAAAGGGTTAATAGAGGCATTTTTTTGGACGGGTTTTTAAAACAAGAGGGCCATGATGGCCCTGGATCGCTCACCTGATCCTATTGTACAAACGGAATTGTGGGTAATATATGGTGGAGTGGAGGGTTTGAGCAATTTTGGTTGGACTCAAAGACCATTTCTGTGAAATTAATTCAAAATCAGTCTGCCTGTTTAGGAGTAGAAGTCATTTTGAGAAGTAGAAGTCATTTTTGATGAAATGACATCGCAAGCCCTGCCGCCCAATGAAACCAATTGGGGATTAAATGTATTGATGGTTCCACTTGCACCACTTTGCCTAGACAGGCTAAAACCTTCAAAGTGGTTTACCAATACTCCTGTAGAAGCACCTTGCAGCCAAGGTGGGTGGGGGCCAAAACTTTCAAAAGACATTCTGTCTCTAAAAGGAAGCAATTTTATAGGAATGTTCCATGAGTGACCCTCTAACAAAATTGCTAAAAATATTTTGCTTAACTAAGCATGATGGCCACCACAGCTAAAAACCTCAAACCTCATTCCTGTCAAATAATTTCATAATCAATCCACTGGTTAAGGAGAAGCAGTTGTTTAAAGGTTTTGTTCACCAGATCGGCATAGTTTGAGCATTTTTGGTGGAGGGTCACCCAAGGAACATTCCTGTCAAGTAATTTCAAAATCCATCCACTGGTTAAGAAGAAGTCGTTTAAAGGTTTTTCTATTTTTAGCTCTGGCAGCCATCTTGTTCACCAGAGCAGAATGGTTTGAGCACTTTTAGTAGAGGGTCACCCAAGGAACATTCCTGTTAAGTTCTGTCAAAATCCATCCACGGGTTAAGGAGAAGAAGTCGTTTAAAGTTTTTTCTATTTTTAGCTCTGGTGGCCATTTTATTCAACCGAGCAGAACGGTTTGAGCAATTGTGGTAGAGGGTCACCGAACGAACATTCCTGTGAAATAATTTCAAAATCCATCCACTTGTTAAGGAGAAGTCATTTAAAGGTTTTTCTATTTTTAGCTCTGGTGGCCATTTTGTTGACCTGAGCAATTTTGGTAGAGGGTCACCCAAGGAACATTCTGGTGAAATAATTTCAAAATCCATCCACTGGTTAAGGAGAAAAGTGCGTTTAAAGGTTATTCTATTTTTAGCTCTGGCGGCCATTTTGTTAACCCGAGCTGAACAGGTTGAGCAATTTTGGTGGAGGGCCACCCAAGGAACATTCCTTTTAAATGATTTCAAAATCCATCCGCTGGTAAAGGAGAAGAAGTTGTTTAAAGGTTTTTCTATTTTTAGCTCTGGCGGCCATTTTGTTCACCCGAGGGGAACAGTATGAGCAATTTTTGTAGAGGTTTACCAAAGGAACATTCCTGTGTAATAATTTCAAAATCCATCCACTGTTTAAGGAGTAGAAGATGTTTAAAGGTTTTTTCTATTTTTAGTTCTGGTGGCCATTTTGTTCACCCGAGCGGAACTGTTTGAGCAATTTTGGTAGAGGATTCCCCAAGGAACATTCCAGTGAAATAATTTCAAAATCCATCCACTGGTTAAGGAGAAAAAGTCGTTTAAAGCTTTTTCTATTTTTAGCTCGGGCGGCCATTTTGTTCACCCGAGCGAAACGGTTTGGGCAATTTTGGTAGAGGGTCACCCAAGGAACATTCCTGTGAAGTAATTTCAAAATCCATCCACTAGTTAAGGAGAAAAAGTCGTTTAAAGCTTTTTCTATTTTTAGCTCTGGCGGCCATTTTGTTCACCCGAGCGGAACGGTTTGAGCAATTTTGGTAGAGGGTCACCCAAGGAACATTCCTGTCAAGTAATTTCGAAATCCATCCACTGGTTAAGGAGAAGAAGTCCTTTAAAGGTTTTTCTATTTTTAGCTCTGGCGGCCATTTTGATCACCCAAGCGCAATGGTTTGAGCAATTTTAGTAGAGGGGCACCCAAGAAACCTTCCTGTGCAATAATTTCAAAATCCATCCACTGGTTAAGGAGAAGAAGTTGTTTAAAGGTTTTTCTATTTTTAGCTCTGGCGGCCATTTTGTTCACCCGAGCTGAACGGTTTGAGCAATTTTGGTAGAGGGTCATCCAAGGAACATTCCTGTAAAACAGTTTCAAAATCCATCCACTGGTTAAGGAGAAGAAGTTGTTTAAAGGTTTTTCTATTTTTAGCTCTGGCAGCCATCTTGTTCACCCGAGCGGAACACTTTGAGCAATTTTGGTAGAGGATCACCCAAGGAGCATTCCTGTGAAATTAGATCAAAATCTGTCCAGCAGTTTTGGAGGAGAAGTTGTTTAAAGCAAAAGTTGACGACGGACGGACGCACGCACGCACGCACGGACGACGGACGACGGACAAAGACTGATCCCAAAAGCTCACCTTGAGCACTTCGTGCTCAGGTGAGCTAAAAAATCCGTCCTTTAAAATAGCGATGTCTGGGCGGGCGGGCGTCCTGCGGGCGGGCGTCGTCCCAGGTTTACCTTTTGGTTAACCTTTTTTTCAAAAACCCGTCCATAATGCATTTTGGCGTTTTCGTTGTTTTAAGACATATTAGAGTGTACGTACCTCTGGATCCAGACTTCTGAAGATATACATCCTTGTTTTCTCCATCATTGCAAACAACTCATGGTTGTCCTTAAATAAATACATGTGTGTTCATTTCATTATGTAAAGCCTAACTACACATTTGTAAACCTATCGAAAACAATGCAGTTCAGACTTCCATGAAAGCATCGGGTCACCTGATTTTCAGTGACATCAAGTGATGTCAGTTTAAACCATGGTTCTCTACGATCTGATTGTGCATTGGCGATGTCAATGTTGTTCCACTCATTCTAGAAAAAGTGTGAAAATGTTTTTCAGCTTTGTTTGCCGTATAAGCATTTTATTGATGAGGAGCAAAGAATGTAAATATAAGATATAAACTTAATTTTTCTGCTGTTCATGAAAGTATGAAAGACAGCGGGCCACTAGCAAAGTTTACATGAACCCCTTCGGTGTTCCTTTACCTTGAGAGTGACCCACTGCATTCATACTTCCATGAACAGCAGAAAAATAAAATTCATTTCTTAGATAGGCTGCACCAAGCGTGAAGGTTCCTTTGGGGATGTGCGCTCAGCAAAGTCTAAACACAGCCTATACACAAACTTACCATAAAAAATCCAAAAAATTCAGACACCTTGAAAACTTGCAGTAGTTTTCAAAAAATTCCAACAAATTTGTTTCACAATCCAGCCAGGAGTCCAAAAGGTGCAGATGAAAAGGCAAACAGAGTAGACCCTGATCAGACTGCTCCTTCAGGAGGAGCAGTCTGATCTGGGTCAGCACTGTTTGCTTAGGCCTATCTGTCCAAATACTTAGGATCCCAGACTGAATGAAGATGGGTCAGTGGCGATTGATACAGTGCAGCAGTCTGATCCAAGTCTTTGCTAGGTTGACTTGCTCAAAGATCTTTTTTTGCCTGGCGTTACCATTTTGCTCAATGTGTAAGTGTTATCTTCTCAAAATGAAGACAATTATTATTTTTCAAGACTATGCCGTTTATGGAAAAGCAAATGGCAAATGCCTAATTCCCTTCATTTCTGTACCAATCTAAGATTTTGACCAGGAAATATAACCTCAAAATTGTCACATTAAAAGAGCTGTTTGCCCTGAAATTACAAAAATTCCCTGTCTTTTCACAGTCATGTTTTTTAAAATATTTTTTTAAATTTTAATGTTACTGACCTTTTTTTTTGAAATTCCCTGACTTTTCAGCGACCTTTCAAGTTTCCCTGCCTTTTCTCTGATGGTGGAAACCCCCGCAATTGTATTTGTTCAAAGTTTTGAACAAGTATGGTATGGAGTTAAGGAGTCTGAATACTCAAGATAAATACGGCATATGACAGCAATGAAGACAATCTTGCCAGAAACTTCACTGTTGACAAACATGCAGTGGTGATTTTGAAGTAACTTCAGGCAAGAAGTTATGTATCATGTCTTATTATTTGGCTGTTAATGTGCATTTAAAGAACACAAAATCAAAGAATGCACAGTCCTCTGTTCTCAGGGATAAGCTCAAAGAGAGACTCACCTCTGCCCATCTCATGTCCCAGACATCTTTTCTTTCAAACTTGAGATGTTCCCCAATAACTTCTTTTCCATCTTGATCAGTCATCTTGGTGTCAAGGTCAAAGAAGGTCAACACACCACTGATATCAATGATAGCAAGGCGACTGTGGAAAAAAAATCAAAGCACTGAGGGTACTGGTGGGTCGATTGTCTCTAGGAGTATGCTGGGAAAATGGTGCTAAATGGCTACTTAGACTATAATGTTAAACCTTTCAATTCCTGTTGTTATTTAAAGCAAACAGTGTAGACCCTGATCAGACACTGCTTTCAGCCATGTCTGATCAGGGTCTACACTGTTTGCTTACCCCACATATAAGTCCAGTCCAAGTTTTACAGATGACCCTTTTTATTCTGCTCTCTTACATAACGGCGACAATGGATGTTACCTGAATTCCGTACAAATGCTAGCTGCACAGTCTGAGATAAACACATGAACATTTACCAGATAACTCGGATTCATTTGGTACCTTTGGGTTGACCGATAAACAACCAATCCAAAAATACTGCCTGCAAAACAGACAAGGCCCCCGCCCATCCGGGCTTGGAGAAATAGATTGGGCTGCATAAATGCAGAGCTGAAACTGACCCAACACGAGTACTGGTAAACCGCTTAGGACTATGCCTGCCCAGGCAAAGTGGTGCAAGTCAGACTGTCCAATGCTTGTAAGCCCTATAGGTTTCATTTGGGCGGCAGGGCTTGAGATTCATTTCATCTCAATGTTAGGTAAAAGTCCCACAAAATTGGAAGCAATGTCTCCAAAATGACCTAAATAGTGTTGATGGGTATGTTAAACCTAAATTCAAATAAACAAAAGCACCTCCACAAACAACCATCTTCCACAAATGACAACTTTTAATAGTTATCCCAATTCTACCATACTACATCTCCACTACTGACAACGTAAACCCTTTTTGTACCAAATGGATCTTCCTCCTTATACATAGCAGGAGTCCATTTCAAAATTTATGGGTATCTGGTTGTGTTTTTCTTCAAAATTTATTTGGAAAATGGCTGAACTTTTTGCAAACAGTGTAGGCCCTGATCAGATCAGATCTGGGCCTGCACTGTTTGCTAGGGTACCCATTTTGAGGTTTCTGGTACAAAATGGGTTAAATACAGTTATTCCCAATTTACTCACCTTTGTAATGTATTATTTTCAACCAATCAGATTACTTAATGGAACATATTCCTACAAAATCACTGAAAGTCATGCAGTATAGATACTGATCAGATGGCTTCTTCAGTAGCAAATATGATAGGTAGCCACACTGTCAGCCAACAGTAGTACATAGGACAATGGTTAAGCATTCTTGATTTGATTTGGGTCCTATGACCTTTTAAAGATTATTTCATTATACATGTATTTGGCAAATGATTAATTGGAGATGGGGTAATGGGGGTACCTGGAGAAAAACCACTTGTCCTTCTGTTGTAGTAATTGAATCTCACATGTGATCTAAGCACGCTCAAATTAAGCATTCTTGAAGGTACCAATTTTGGTCTTATGTGGTCTAACATAGTCTGCTTACCTTGATGTGCAGTTCAGAGAAAGCTGATGTGGCCGGCATTCAAGAGCATACTTCTGAGTTAATGACAACATTGGCATGGAATACCGATTCAATGTCCCAGATTCTCTGCTCTGGAGAAGAGAAGTTCTGTATAAGCCAGTGCATGTCCAAATGTACATTATGACCTGCTGTAAAAATCCTAAAAATTCAGACTTGAGAACTTGCTGTAATTATCCTAAAATTTTAACAAATTTGTTTCAGGATCCAGCAAGGAGTTCAAAAGGTGCAGACAGAATGGCAAACAGTGTAGACCCAGATCAGACTGTTCCTTCAAGAGCAGTCTGATCTGGGTCTGCACGGTTTGCTTGGGCCTATCTGTCCCTAAACTTAGGATCATTATGGTAACAACCAGTGACGACTCAGACCAGCCTGTGTATCAACCCAGTCTAGCCATAGTCAGTGCTCTCTCAGTAGTCCAGAACTTTAGCGGATACTGAAAACAATGAAAACAGCAAAGACTCATCAGACTGAGTTGGTGTGCTGGATGACTCAAGCCATTGCTGGAGTCACACAGGTCTACTTGCAGGTTTTGACCTGCACTAGCTTGTGTATTACCTGAATGCTGATGATGATGATGATGATGACAATGATGATCATGGTGATAATGAATACATGTGATATCTCCCGATTTCGTCGGGATATCCCGATTTCGAACCCCATCTCCCGGTCTCCCGTCCGATGGCCCTAATCTCCCGACACGACAATTATCCTATAGTAGTTTTCCGCCGACCGACCATTTTAGTGTTTACCTCATTAAAATACCTATGCGGTTAACCGTTAGTGTATTTACGTTTGGGCTGTCACGATAAACCGGTATACAGGTAAATTGCAATACACACCTGCACAGGTATGATATCGCAATATGAAAAGAACGTACCGATAAATACCGTATTAAAATGCAACCATCAAACAAGCCGCAAACATTGTGATAAAAAGTGAGAAATAAAAGGAAGAAAAGTGATGTTTGCATACATTTATTAATAATTATACTACCCTGATCACCGATTTGCTCAAGTTGCCAACACTATTAAACTGTTTACACCCGAGGGGGGCCTTATTGATAAGCCGACAATTAACAATGTGACAAGGTGTGAAAACTAGTCAATCAAGATATACCAGTTATATCTTATTTAATCCCTTTGTAATTGACACGTGTAGACGCCAAATATTATTCCTGCTAAAACAGAGCAAAGCAGACGCTGTTTTTTCTATGCTTCTGTAAACCGTTATTCATTTATTAAACATAGAACTGGGGTATCACATAGTGACATTTTCTATTTAAACCCGAGAAAAATATTTTTTTGCCATTTTTAACGGATGAAAGAAATATGCCCCATGTAACATCAATGAAAATTTGTGTATGCTTTTGGCCTCCGACAGGTGAACGCACTAAATATTTTTCCCACCAAAACAGAGCAGTACAGACGCTGGTATTTTCTAAGCATCTGTATGCAGTTTTTTCATTGAACCGGAGTTTTGTAGGGTGAAATTTTCTATTCCAACCTGTTTCATTTTTAGCTTGCGAGAAAAAATATTTTTTGCCCTGTTTTTAATGGATCTTTTATGAAAAAATATGCCCCCAAGTTAAATAAAAAAAAATCATGCATGGCTTATTAGTTCCGAGGCACGTTTTGGGGGAACGTAGCCATGGAAAAAGCATGGACATTTAAAAATTTAGGCATCACAAAAACTTCTGTACTTCACGATCTTTAGCTTTGTTTACCGATCTACAGATGAAACTATCCAAACTGCAAGACTATTGCAGTAAGTTCTCTAGATTTGGGGACGGTTGGTCATAAAAGAACAACAAACATTTTTGAAGTTTACTTATTTATTATTCACTGGATAAAAACTAAGACACGGAAATCAAGTAAGGTACATGCGCAAATTTTCAACAATAAACAAACATAAACATTTCATAATGGCAATCATGCATGCACCCCCTTTCACCGACCCCCCCCCCCCCCTCCCTCCCAAATAAAACAACTTTATAAGAGAAGGGGTGTAAGAGTATGAGTAATTTTTTGCTATGCGGGTATTCTGATTGTTGTTTTTTTCTGCCAGGTGCTAGGTGGGTATTTAACACCGATCTATTGGTCAGTGCTTGATCTTTGATCGTTCTTTTGAGAAATTGTCTCTTGATTAAAGACGAAATGGAAGTTTGTCGTCTGCTGCGTTTTCTTCTTCCAAGTGTTTATAACATATTTTTGCATAAAGACAAACAGTGTGGACCCTCATCAGACTGCTCTGCAGTCTGATCTGGGCCCACACTGTTTTAAAAAATGATTTTTAATGCAGATGACAGACGACAAAGTAGACGACAATTGTCGTGTTGGCATGTTATGGGTGAAAAAAGTGCTTCAGAGGTAAATTTTAACCAAAAATAACATCACTTTTTACCGCGTAAAAATCTCCCTATCTGAAAATCAAATTCTCCCTATTTGGGTCCAAGAAAATATCACATGTATGCATGATAATAATAATGGTTATGATGATGTTGATGATGGTGCTGATAATAATAAGCATGATGATGATGATGATAAGAATGAACAACATCAAGATTATGATAACTAGAGCTATCACTAAAGGTGATGAATACCCCCACAAAAACTGCCTTGATAGTACAACAGCGGCATTTTGCAATTTTTTCACTTGAAAGGGGCCATAACTATGTCGAAAATTGACGAATTGTAGTGGAAATCGAACTTGACCTGTATTTTATGATGTTACATCAGTGTACCAAAAATTATAAAAATCGGTGAAGCGCTTTTTGAGTTATTGTTTGGAAACCAAGTCAACAGACTGACCGACCGACCGACAAGCTCACTCCTATATACCCCCCAAATTTCATTTGTGGGGGTATAATCATCATGATCATGGTGATGGTCGTAATTATGATTATGATGATGATAATGATCAGCATGATGGTGATGATGATTAGGATGATCAGCATGTTGATAATGAAAATGGTGATCATGATAATGAAGATGATAATGATTGCAATGATGATAAATAATGATGATCATGGTAATGATGGTAATGATCATGATGATGATAATTATGATGATCACCATGATGAAAATATGGATGGTAGTTATGATGATGATTGTAATAACGATGAATATCATGTTCATGATGATTATTGTTCTGATGACGATGATTGTAATGAGGATGATGATGGTAATGATTGATAATCAAATTATCTTTTCAGTTTAATAACAAATGCTTCCTTTTTCCTTTCCTGTTAACAAAATGATTATTTTTTTTCTTTTCAGTTAACAAAATTATTCATGTTTTTTTTATTTTCAGTCAACAAAATGTTTCTTCTTTTTCTTTTCAGTTAACAAAATGATACTTTTTTTTCATTTTGGGTTTTACAGCCCATTCAAGATTATTTTACTTATTTAATTAGTCATTCATTCATAAAAACCTGAGAACCCAGAGAAAAAAACACCTGACTTTCCATTTCAGTTCTTGGGGTGTCACAAGTTACCCATTTTAGGCTTAACCCTTGTCCTGCTGAATATTTAAATATGCCACACCCACCACTGATTATCAACCAATCAGATTTCTTGATGCAAATTATTGCAACAAATTCATCATCTGAATAACAAACAATGTAGATCCTGATCAGATGGCTTCTACATTGTTTGAAAGTTAAGGCATATCCGGGCTCAGCAGGACAAGGGTTAAACAAACAGTGGTGAGAAACCAGATGGTTCACTCAGCAGCATGTTACTTACCACAATCAGGATCTTGTCTGAGGCACACACGCAGCAGATTGGATCTTCAGTACCCTGGGGATAGAGATATAAAAGTATGAGCCTTGTTACGACAATCTGTGCCTAATACCTGGGGCCAGTTGTTCAAAGCCTGGTTAGCTTAACGAGCTTGTCAGTGGTTAAAACATTAACTGTTCTTAGTGTTCCAGCAAGTATAGAAATCAATATAGAGGTATTTTTGCTGAAAAAATGTGAGTAGCTTTTGCATTTGCTAACATTTTATCAGCAAAAATATTGTTATATTTGCCATATTAATTGATCAAAGTTTAAACCATGTGTTAAGTAACAAAATTGTTGGTTTTGAACAACTGGCCCCTGGTCCAAATGAAAAATCTCGTCTACCTGTAGTTTGACAAGCATGTGTTGCGGTCTGTAATGTTGGTGGGATTTGTCAAAACACTGGTAGTAAGTTGGAGCAATTTAATGAAAGCAAGGGTGCTACATTGATATATGGCCCGATTGCATAATGCAGAACTGCTTTAAATCATCACAGGTTTGAGTTCACTTTTTGCTCAGGTATAGATCAGCTCTATCAGTGCGGCCCCCGCCCATCGGGGCTTGAAGAAATATACAGGCTGCACAATGCTTCCACGCAGAGCTAAAACCGACTGCACACAAGTACTGGTAAACCACTTGAGGATTCAAGCCTGCCCAGGCAAAGCGGTGCGAGTCGGACCGTCCATGCTTATAAACCCTATTGGTTTCATTGGGCGACAGGGCTTGAGATGTCATTTCATCTCAATGTCGGGTAAAAGTCCCACAAAATTGGAAGCAATGTCTCCAAAATGACCTTTACAGTGTTGAGTGGGATGTTAAACCTCAAATCAAACAAACAAACAAACAAAGCTCTACCAGTGAATTGTTGAGTGGAAATGTAGTTTGTAGGTCTGTTGTATTAAAGTAGATAAATCATTTTGCACTTGTGATTTAGCCACGTTTTGTAATAGGAAGTATTCTCCTTTCAAGAACTGGCTCGAAGCCTCCATGGTGTAGTGGTTATGCTACTCACCTTGTAAACCAGGGGTCACAGGATCAATCCTGGGCTTCTCCAGACTTTCTGATGAGTCTTTAAACCAAGGTCCCATCTCCATATGACCTTAGCTTGGTGAGACGTAAAACTCTGTCACTGAAGAAATGGCTCATTTATTCATCTGGCATACCCATTCATCACTTTCTTAGAATGACAATTCTGATGTAGCCAAAATGTTTGATTTCATAGTCACTCACTGCCCACCTTTGCCCTTCTTTCAGATACATGAAATGTCATGCAGACAAGTGAATTTTTTGTGTACACTTGTAAACACAAATTTCTATTATTTTCACAGGTCAGAGAGAAAGGATCAGATTTTGTTTCTTTTAACAGCAGCCTGTATGATTTAAAATGAGACTACTGTATATGTGCATTTACCATGAAAATCTTAAAAATTCTGACACCTTGAGAACTTGCTGAAATTCGTCTGAATTATTTACAAACTTCTTTCCGAAACATCAAGGAGTCATATTTCTGTTTGTTGAAGCTCAACTATGTACAGCAGAAACCCAAATACAAGTGTTTTGGTCAACTTACAGCAAAAGCCTTACTGAAATCTACTTCATCAGTAGCAGCTCCCCCTGTTGGGTGGTCATCAATATGGTGAAGTCTGTAAAACAGGAGGCAATAACTAAGCAACAATCAGACAAAATGACCCTTCAGACATACCGCCAATGGAAGCTCAGATCAGCCTGCACAGGAGTGCAGTCCATTACAATAACACACCTGTGTGGCATAGTGCATTTTTTTCATATCTCCAAAATGGCTATTTTTCTGATGAAAATCCATGGAATTTGTTTTATTATCCCCACGTTTTTAAAAAAAAGTGGGGCTATTGTTATCGCCTCTGTCCGTCTGTCTGTCTGTCCGTCTGTCTGTCCGGCTATCTCCTCCTAAACCGTTAGCCGGAATTCAACCAAATTTGGTATGCGAGTTGCTTACATGAATGGCTTGCCCAAGAGCACATTTTTTTTTGTCCCCGCCCCCAGGGGCCCTGGGGAGGGGTCAAAAGGTCAAATATCAATAAAATTCAATTACAAAGTCAATTTTGAAGATTTTGATGCCAAACTTTGCACATGTACTTAGTTATGAAAAAAGTAAAACATATTGAACGGGATTTTGGCTGTGACCCCTAGGTCACGCCCTGGGGGTCGGACTTGGGGGGGTCTGGGGTCAAAATTAAAGTTTTTCAGAACATAGTCATGTTGCATATCTATGCGAAGGGGATAATGGGTAGAATAAACTACAAGTAAAATTTTGACCCTGGGGTCAGATTGGGGCCCTGGGAGAGGGGTCAAAGGGTCAAAATTTAAGTTTTTTGGAACATAGTCATGTGGCATATGAAATTGAAGGGCATGATTAGTAGAATATAATACAGGTAATATTTTGACCATGGAGTCAAATTAGGGCCCAGGGGGAGGGGTTTTCGGTACTTGGCCCCTCTGTAGAAAACGTGGGGATTTGCGATGGCGCACCATCGACAGTATTCCAGTTTATACTGCAAACATAGGCTGTGGGTGCTTGTTAGCACCGCCTCATTAAGGCAGTTCTAACGAGCACCCACAACCTATGTCTTGGAATAGAAATAATAACCAGAGGACCAGTGGTCCTGAACCGCTCACCTGTCTGGTGACAATTTTCCTACTTAGATCAGCAGAAAATGTCATTTACCCTGCTCATAAATTTTAAAATGCCATCTCAATATTTGTTGGCATTTTAAAACTTATGAGCAGGGTAAATTTCATGCTGAAGTGAGTTGAGCGTGAAAGAAGTTTTATAACCTCGGTGCCTATGCTTCAGACTGGTCCCCTTTTTGTCTATTTTCAAGTAGAAAATAATAAAAAAAAAACAATAACAACCGACGCTTAAAACTATAAACAGCCTTTATTTATTTATTTTTATTAAACTCTGCACAAAATCAAATAGTTATAAGAAAAATATATATATAAATATATAGTCGTGGTGGCTATCTTGGTCATGTGACCTAGACCATATTGGCAACTTTTCATCTTGGTCATGTGATCTAGACCGTATTGGCATTTTTTCATTTGTTCAACTCACAAAGGCTCCATATTAAATTTCACTTAAATTGGCTCAGCAGTTTTGGAGAAAAAGATATCTGAAATATGGATTCTGAATGACCTTGGTCTAAGGCCAATGAATGACCTTGACCTTTCTCACCCATAGATCTTCATGTATTCAGTTTCTTTACCTGATCTACAAATTTTGGTGACACTGTCTTCAATGGTTTCCTATAAATCCATTATTTTCACTTTGCCCCATGCAAAAGCCTAAGTCGGCAAATTTGACATTGCTGTAAAATAGGTCAAGGTCAACCCAGGATCACCAGTTGTAAAAACCATGATGGGCCCAAGTACCATATGCTACATGCCAAGTTTCAAGGCCACTGGCGTTATGGTTCTGGAGAAGAAGATTTTTGAAGGCTTTTTACCATATATGGGCATGGCGGCCATCTTGGGTCTAAGGCCAATGAATGACCTTGACCTTTCTCACCCACAGATCTTCATGTATTCAGTTACTTTACCTGATCTACCAATTTTGGTGACACTGTCTTCAATGGTTTCCTATAAATCCATTATTTTCACTTTGCCCCATGCAAAAGCCTAAGTCGGCAAATTTGACATTGCTGTAAAATAGGTCAAGGTCAACCCAGGGTCACCATTTGTACAAACCATGATGGGCCCGAGTACCATATGCTACATGCCAAGTTTCAAGGCCAATGGCCTTATGGTTCTGGAGAAGAAGATTTTTGAAGGTTTTTTACCATATATGGGCATGGCGGCCATCTTGGGTCTAAGGCCAATGAATGACCTTGACCTTTATCACCCATAGATCTTCATGTATTCAGTTACTTTACCTGATCTACAAATTTTGGTGACACTGTCTTCAATGGTTTCCTATAAATCCATAATTTTCACTTTGCCCCAGTCGGCAAATTTGACATTGCTGTAAAATAGGTCAAGGTCAACCCAGGGTCACCATTTGTACAAACCATGATGGGCCTGAGTACCATATGCTACATGCCAAGTTTCAAGGCCACTGGCCTTATGGTTCTGGAGAAGAAGATTTTTGAAGGCTTTTTACCATATATGGGCATGGCGGCCATCTTGGTCATGTGATCCAGACCCCGCGAACAAACTTTCGTTCCCCCATCCCACTGAGGCTCCATATGAAATTTGGGCTTTGATTGGCCCTGCAGTATAGGAGAAGATCTTTGAAAATGGTGGACGGACGGACGACGGACCATGGCTATACTATAAGCTCACCTATGAGCCTAAAGGCTCAGGTGAGCTAAAAATCCATTATTTTCACTTTTTCCTATGCAAAAGTCAGCATATTTGACTTTACTGTAAAATACCGTATTCGACCTATTTACCGCACCGTGCGCTTAGTTTTTTCAAAATTGTATGAAAATATTGTGGTGAAAAATCTACCTAATAAGCGCACACTCAATACAAAAAAAAAATACAAAAAAAAAGCTTCTGATATGATTGTTTTATACAGTTGAATTTCAGCATAGGGGTTCACCATGTTCACCATATATACATAAGATTGTCCGGGTCAAAGATGCAGCAAAACTCAATATGAATTTGTCGGGAGGTTACTGTAAAGTGTGCGCTTGTGTATTTTTTCCAGAAAAAGCTTGGGTGTGCGCTTATAGGAGCATGTGCGGAAAATAGGTCGAATACGGTAGGTCAAGTTCAACCCAGGGTCACCATTTGAACAAATTATGATAGACCCGAGTACCATATGCTACATGCCAAGTTTCAAGGCCATTGGCCTAACGGTTCTTGAGAAGAAGAATTTCGAAGTGTTTTTACCATATATGGGCGTGGTGGCCATCTTGGTCATGTGATCTAGACCATATTGGCAGCTTTTCATTTGTTCAACTCCCAAAGGCTCCATATTGAATTTCACTTCAATTGGCTCAGTAGTTTCTGAGAAAAAATGTTTGAAATATGGAACCTGTGTGACCTTGGTCTAAGGTCAATTAATGACCTTGACCTTTCTTACACATAGATCTTCATGTATTCAGCTACTTTACCTAATCTACTAATTTTGGTGACACTGTCTTCAATGGTTTCCTATAAATCCATTATTTTCACTTTGCACCATGCAAAAGCCTAAGTCGACAAATTTGACATTGCTGTAAAATAGGTCAAGGTCAACCCAGGGTCACCATTTGTACAAACCATGATGGGCCCCGAGTACCATATGCTACATGCCAAGTTTCAAGGCCACTGGCCTTATGGTTCTGGAGAAGAAGATTTTTGAAGGCTTTTTACCATATATGGGCATGGCGGCCATCTTGGTCATGTGATCCAGACCCGCGAACAAGGCCAATGAATGACCTTGACCTTTCTAATCCATATACATTCATGTATTCAGTTACTTTACCTGATCTACAAATTTTGGTGACACTGTCTTCAATGGTTTCCTATAAATCCATTATTTTCACTTTGCCCCATGCAAAAGCCTAAGTCGACAAATTTGACATTGCTGTAAAATAGGTCAAGGTCAACCCAGGGTGACCATTTGTACAAACCATGATGGGCCCGAGTACCATATGCTACATGCCAAGTTTCAAGGCCACTGGCCTTATGGTTCTGGAGAAGAAGATTTTTGAAGGCTTTTTACCATATATGGGCATGGCGGCCATCTTGGTCATGTGATCCAGACCCCGCGAACAAACTTTCGTTCCCCCATCCCACTGAGGCTCCATATGAAATTTGGCTTTGATTGGCCCTGCAGTATAGGAGAAGAAGATCTTATAAAATGGTGGACGGATTACGGACGGACGGACGGACGACGGACCATGGCTATACTATAAGCTCACCTATGAGCCTAAAGGCTCAGGTGAGCTAAAAATACTGTATATACCCGTAAACCCCAGTTTTCTCTATATAAAGTGGGGTTTATGGGGGTGTTCATTTCACGGACTTGTTTACCTGATGCATTGGCTGCCAATACACAATACACCAGTCTCTTTATAATACTGTTCTTTATAAAACTGTTTTGGATAAAACAGGCTTTATGACTACCAAAAATGTTAAGATTAGAAAGGAAAATTAACCAAAGCAGGTCATTGGCAAACACAGCAGGCCCAGAGCAGATGCCACAAACATGACATCTGATCTGGGCCTACATTGTTTTCATAATGTCAGCCAATTTCCAAAAGAATTTTAAAGATAACAGAACCTGACACCCATAAATGGACTCATTCTGGATTCCTTTCAGTACAAAATGTTGTTTTTTTTAATTGAGGTTTTATGTCCACATCAACACTATTTTGGTCATATGGAGACGTTGCTTCCAATTTTGTTGGACTTTTACCTGACACATCACAAGCACTGCCGCCCAAACAAACCAGAAGGATTTATATGTAGGGCCGGTCAGACTCGCACCACTTTGCCTGGAGAGGCTTAGACCCTCTATAAAGGGGTTTACCAGTACTCAATGCGCTGCTGGTTTCAGTTCTGATCGGAAGCATCAAGCAGCCAAATCTATCTCTCCAAACCCCGATGGGCCGGGGCCTAACAAAATGGGTTAAAAACAATAGATAGCAAAATATAAAATTCCTATCAAATGTACCGTATTGATCCTTATAAAATTTAACCAAGTACAATTTACTACCCGATGTTGTGCCTAAAAATAGCTGGATGAGTGGCAAACAGTGAAAACCCTGATGAGACGCCGCATTTAGCGGCGTCTCATCTGAGTTTACACTGTGTGCCTAGGCCTGCCTGGCCAAATACATCCATTAAATATGGTATTTCGATATAATGAAATATTTAAGAACACTGCGATGTCATCACAGTAAGACAGAAAGAGTAAACAAAGCACTGACAGCACTGGTGAGTCAACTGTCTCTTTGTTTAGGCTGGAAAAATAGTTCTCATCTGGAGATATTGACTATTTTATTTAACCTTCATCCCCCTGTCTACGTATGACATAAGCTGTTGGTGGCACGTAAAACTCACACACTCACTCACTTATGAATAATTAATTTGGCCACACCCATTTCTGACTTTGAACCAATCAGATTACTTGATGTAATTTATTCCTACATATTCATAAACTGAAGTCAAACAGTGTAGATCCTGATCAGATGGCTTCTTCAGATGAAGAAGCCATCTGATCTGGATCTGCACTGTTTGCTAAGGTAGGGGTTGTCGTGAACAGCAGAATAAAGGTTAACCCATAAACTCCTGTTCTTTCAAAAGCTGTGTAGACTCTTATAAGACGGCATGTTATGCGACATATGATCTGGTTCTACAATGTTTGCCAAACCCAACACATGATTCCAGTTCTGATTCTAAAGGTAACCCTCTTCCACAACACTCTAATCTCACAGTGATAAGAATACCAAGGCTACTTTCAATAAATAAACATTTCCTAGATTTTCTACAGATCAGTGACAGTCACATGGTTATCAACAAAGGAGAGCTACTGCGCCTAGTAACTTTGGGGGGTCAAATGACCGAAAACTCCTTGCTCTGAAATAAAAAGGTTTTTGTTTGTTTGATTTTAGGTTTAACGTCACCATCAACACTGTATAGGTTAATTTAGAGACGTTGCGTTCAAATTTTGTGGGACTTTTACCCAACACTAAGATGAAATGACATCTCAAGCCCTGCCGCCCAATGAAACCAATAGGGTTTATAAGCATGGACGGTCCGACTCCCACCGCTTTACCTGGGCAGGCTTAGATCCTCTGAGAGGTTTACCAATACTCGTGTGCGGTCGGTTTCAGCTCTGCTTGGAAGCATCATGCAACCCATCTATTCCTTCAAGCCCGATGGGCGGGGGCTGTGAATAGAAAAATCTGTTCTCAGAAACAAAGTCCAGCATCAAGACACTTGCCTGGTAATGCCAGTTTGTGATTCCCTAAGGGCATTGTTATTTTCTATACATCGATCCCTCGCAACCACTTAACCCTTTTAGTACCAAATGGACTCTTCCTCCATATGTATAGCAGGAGTCCATCTCAAAATTTAGGGGTATCAAAATTTATTTGGAAAATGACTGAACTTTTAGCAAACAGTTGAGGCCCTGATCAGACGCCGCGTTCTGCGGCGTCTGATCTGGGCCTGCACTGTTTGCCAGGGTTCCCGTTTTAGGGTTTCTGGTACAAAATGGGTCAAGACTTATATTCCACTTTACCTTTCTGATCCTGTCTTTCTTCTTCCAGCAACTTCTAGAGTGGAGAGTTTCTTTGGGTTTTTAAACTGCCAGGTGTAAAAGGCCTCTTTGGATGCAGCAATGATGTGACTCTTTGTCATAGTCAGGTAGACTGGATCCATCTCTATGTACTTGGAGTCTAGGGGAGTTCCAATAGAGTTGCAGAGAACCAACACATACTGTGAAAAGAAACATGCTAAAACTGACGTACTGTGGTAAAATAGGGAAAAACTGCGTAAGGCAAAAACTTCAATAAAACTTGTGCCACTTGCGAAGATGCAGATCACAAATTGAATGTCAAACAGTGTAGATCCTGATCAGATGGCTTCTGAAGAAGCCATCTGATCTGGATCTGCACTGTTTCCAAAGGTAGGGGAAGTCATGAACAGCAGAATAAGGTTTAACCCATAAATTCCTGTTCTTTCAAAAACCATGTAGACTCTTATGGAGAGTTTCTTTGGGTTTTTAAACTGCCAGGTGTAAAAGGCCTCTTTGGATGCAGCAATGATGTGACTCTTTGTCATAGTCAGGTAGACTGGATCCATCTCTATGTACTTGTAGTCTAGGGGAGTTCCAATAGAGTTGCAGAGAACCAACACATACTATGAAAAGAAACATGCTAAAACTGACGTACTGTGGTAAAATAGGGAAAAACTGAATATGGCAAAAACTTCAATAAAACTTGTGCCACTTGCGAAGATGCAGATCACAAATTGAATGTCAAAAAGTGTAGATCCTAATCAGATGGCTTCTGAAGAAGCCATCTGATCTGGATCTGCACTGTTTCCAAAGGTAGGGGATGTCATGAACAGCAGAATTAGGTTTAGCCCATAAATTCACTCCCTTTCAAAAACCATGTAGACTCATATGGAGAATTTCTTAGGGGTTTTAAACTGCCAGGTGTAGAAGGCCTCTTTGGATGCAGCAATGATGTGACTCTTTGTCATAGTCAGGTAGACTGGATCCATCTCTATGTACTTGGAGTCTAGGGGAGTTCCAATAGAGTTGCAGAGAACCAACACATACTGTGAAAAGAAACATGCTAAAACTGACGTACTGTGGTAAAATAGGGAAAAACTGCATATGGCAAAAACTTCAATAAAACTTGTGCCACTTGCAAAGATGCAGATCACAAATTGAATGTCAAACAGTGTAGATCCTGATCAGATGGCTTCTGAAGAAGCCATCTGATCTGGATCTGCACTGTTTCCAAAGGTAGGGGATGTCATGAACAGCAAATAAGGTTTAGCCCATAAATTCGTGTTCTTTCAAAAACCATGTAGACTCATATGGATAGATTCTTTGGGTTTTAAAACTGCCAGGTGTAAAAGGCCTCTTTGGATGCAGCAATGATGTGACTCTTTGTCATAGTCAGGTAGACTGGATCCATTTCTATGTACTTGGAGTCAAGGGGAGTTCCAATAGAGTTGCAGAGAACCAACACATACTGTGAAAAGACACATACAGGAAACCTAGGAATACTGCAAAATTTAATACTGGATGACAGTGTTAAGTTTGTGTCATTTCTGGCAATGACCAGTCTTAATCACATGTGCAAAATGCTTCAGTTTGTGTGTTTTAAGATAACTGATTAGACCAATTCTAGGTTTAAACTATCTTTTGCAGATTGAATGACAAAAGTCAGAAAAAGACACCTCTGTTGGTGATGCCTCAGCTACTGCTTTGCTTTGTGCACATTTGTGCTCGCCATGGCTGATTCTTTTTGCCTCATATTCACTGGCACCTCTACTGATGAGGCCATGCTACTTTGACCGGTCCTTTGCAATTTCTTCACACTACTCTGCTGGTATGTTGAAGTCTTTGAGGGGGACTTTGAGAGGGTGTCCTTGTATCTCTTCTTCTGACCACCACAGGAACATTTGCACACTTCTAATTCTCCATGGAGTATTTTCTTTGGCTAGGGTTCCTCAGGCATCCTGGTAACATGGCCAGTCCATCTTAACTGTGCCAGTTTCAGAAGAGTACATGTGTATGTACATATTTAATTTTCAGCAAGTTTCATAAATTTCATATGAAATGACCACATACGTTATGGGAATTCATTAGCAGAGCCACAATAAGGTGCTTCTAATGACTATCCATAACATGTTTTCGTGCAGAAATGATATTTTTCTTATTTCTGCACGAAAATATACATTATGGGAATTCATCAGAAGAACCCAAACAAGGCGCTTCTAACAAGTATCCATAACATGTTTTCATGCAGAAATAAGAACAAGAATTCCGCCGAAGGCTATGCCGCGCCTGTGAGGGCGCAAAGTCACCGAACCATGACATCTAGGCCAAGATCAAACATAGATGCTTGCATAAAAGGCTCGTACTAAGTATCATTAATGAAGTTCAAATAATTCTTGAGAAATTAACTTGACCAGTAGGGTGAACGCTAGGGTGGTCGCAATATTTTACAAAGTCAGTGAACCATGAAATTTAGGTCAAGGTCAAATATGGATGCTTGCATTGAAGTTGCAGGATTAAACATATTTTATTGCCTTTTTAGATATAGCAATGGGGTTGGGCTACAAGTTCTCGCAACATTAGTTACAGCCCTTCCCCTACAATAAAGATACAAAGCAACAACATTGCAAATGAACAATTGTGAAGATACAAACAGAGTAGACTAGACGAAAGAAGAGAAAGGAAATAAAGGAAGAGTAGAAAAGTGTGCTGTGCTTTTTGCGACCCTCAATGTTCTCATGTGTTTAAGCCGACCACAGATATGGGAACAAGTATAGCTTTTGAGCATGTCAAATTTAGAGATTAAGTAAATCTCTTGGTGTCTTTGATAAATCTATGAACAGCCTGAAAAAGAAGAGTATTCTGTTCATTGGTTAAACATTGTTTACCATGCAGTAAAGTATCCAGACTAAGTGGGTGAAAAGCGCGAGTTTGTCTAAACATAAGTATTCTCTGAATGTTATAATTATTGCATTCAAAGAAATAATGGTGAGAATCTTCAATTTCACTTCCACATGCACACATTTTGTCGTTGTTCAAATGATTTTCATAGAGATCGTTTTTCAGGTCACTACAGTTATTACGAATTCGCGCATGCCAGATTGATAATTTTCTGTTCCCTTCAGTAAAATAATCTGGAACGATTGCAACATTTAACATTTCTCCTTTTAACAAATATCTGAAAGACGTATATGTGTCCGAATCTTTAGATACAGATCGTAAATTGTTCCAGAGCCGAACAGAAGATGGCACACAAGATCTAGAAAAGACTTCGGTTCGAATGTACGATGTGGAAATGTTATCTCGGTTACGAAGAGGATAATTTGATATTTCTCCAACAGTAGGTGGAACGATATCAGTTATATAGTTCGGCGTAAGATTATTAACAGCCTTGTACATAAAACATAACTTTTGAAAATGTCTTCTGTTTGCTAAAGAGTCCCAGCCGCATTCTCTGTACAAATTAACAATAGAGACAGAACGTGTTAGGCCAGTTACAATCCGAGCAGCTTCATTTTGAAGTCGCTCCAGAGATGTCTTTTCATACTCAGTGCAGCCATCCCAGACGATAGATGAATATTCTAAGAGAGGTCTAACGTACGAAAGATACATTTGGTTTAGGGCTTTACGACTAAAAGTATATTTCAGTTTTCTCATAATACCAATGGTCTTACTTGCAGATGTTAAAATGTTATCGATGTGACTATGCCACTGGCCCGTTTTTGAAAGAGTTACACCTAAATGTTTATGACTGTCTACAAATTGGACTGCAGTTCTGTTAAAATTAAGTGCCGGTAAATTTGGTATTGATCTTAGGGAAAATAAGATCGCTTCAGTCTTTTCTGGGTGGAAGTCCACCAACCATCTTGATGCCCATGCAGAGATAATAGCTAAGTCATGGTTCATGATACCTTCGATGTCATGAATGTCTGATGCAGAACAAAAGAGAGAACTATCATCAGCAAAAAGTCGAACTAGACTTAAAAGGTTCTCAGTTATGTCATTAATGTATGTAAGAAATAACAAAGGACCAAGTACAGAACCCTGTGGGACTCCTGCTGAGACATGAAGAACTTTGGAAGAAGTAGAATTGATTTGTACTATTTGTCTTCTGGACGAAAGATAGTCAGATAACCATTTTAATAGCTTTCCTTTGATTCCATTTTGTCGTAATTTGAACAGTAGTCCACGGTGCCAAACTTTGTCGAAAGCCTTCGAAATGTCACAAAATATCATGCATGAAAACTGTTTTTCATCGAAGGACTGGCATATATGATGATAGATGTCGATGAGTTGGTATGTTGTCGAATGTCCTGGCCTAAATCCTGACTGATATTTATATATAAGGTTATTACTATACAGAAAATTATACAAATGTTTAAACACAACACGTTCGTGTATTTTACCTAAGTTACTAATAAGTTGTACAGGTCTGTAATTAGACGGCATTGTCCTATCACCTTTTTTATAGATGGGAACAATACTGCCAAATTTCCAAATGTCTGGATAGATGCCTTCGTTCATTGAGCGATTAATAACTATGCACAATGGTTTCGAAATAGTGTCTGATACATGTTTTATCATTTTATTACTTATGAGATCAGGTCCGGAAGCCTTATTGACATTTAAAGTATCGATTATATCTTTGATTTCGTTTTCAGTAATCTCAATATGATCTAATGAATTGTTAGTGAGTTCAGCAAATGGTGGTAAAACTGCATTGGAGTCGTCTACAGTAGAAATTGAAGCAAAGTATGAGTTTAAACAGTTGGCTTTTTCTTCGTCAGAAACATGAAAGGTGACTTCTCCAGAGCCAGACACGGTGCTTAGTGGTGGAATTGATGATACCGAATCAGTTTTTCTTACAAAATGACGCATTATTTTCCAAAAGTCTTTCTTACTATTGCTAAAAGAAGTCAAAAGAGATAGTTCTAAGTTATTATAAAATATTTCTTTCGCGTGCTTTTTCAGGTTGTTCACTTTGTTTGAAGTTGCAATCCACAGATTCAAGTTTGTACCAAATATCATTAAAGAAGCTCTTATAGTTCTTGAGAAATAAACTTGACCATTAGGGTGAACGCTAGGGTGGTCGCAATATTTTACAAAGTCAGTGAACCATGAAATGTAGGTCAACTTGAAATATGGATGCTTGCATGTAAGTTGCCATCCCCAGACACAAGTTTGTACCAAGTATCATTAATGAAGCTCTTATAGTTCTTGAGAAATAAACTTGACCATTAGGGTGAACGTTAGGGTGTATCGCAAATGTTGACGCCTTGACGAACGGACGGGCGAACGAACAGAGGAATGAACGGATGGAAAACCGGGAGCCTATATCGCGCCATGCTAATGGCAGGCGCGACAAAAGTGATATTTAGATAACCCTCTTTTCTGGTGCTATGTTGAACAATTAGACTCTTCCATTGCTATATGTTGGGCAAGTCCATTTCTGGGCCCCCGCCCATAGGGGCTTGAAGAAATATATGGGCTGCATGATGCTTCCACGCAGAGCTGAATCCGGCCCGCACACTAGTACTGGTAAACCGCTTACAGGGTCTAAGGCTGTCCAGGAACCGCGGTGCGAGGCGGACCGTCCATGCTAATAAACCCTATTGGTTTCATTGGGCGACAGGGCTTGAGATGTCATTTCATCTTAATGTCGGGTAAAAGTCCCACAAAATTGGAAGCAACGTCTCCAAAATGACCTTTACAGTGTTGACGGGGACGTTAAACCTCAAATCAAACAAACAAACAAAGCAAGTCCATTTCTAATTTAACCCTTATCCTGCTGAATATATTAATTTAGCCACACTCATTACCAGCTATCTGCCAATCAGATTACTTGATAAATTATATTCATTCAATTAACCAACTGCATGACAAACACTGTAGATCCTGATCAGATGGCTTCTTCAGAAGCCATCTGATCTGGATCTACACTGTTTGCAAAGGTAGGGTTTTTTGTGAACACCAGGATAAGGATTAAAAAGCTTCTCTGTTCAGACTCACATTTCATAATTATGTGGCTTTGGTTTTACGGCCCTTTCAAGATCATGTCACTTATTTTGAGCTGATCATTAATCAGAGGTGGGTGTAAACCAGAACATGTGGACAAAAACACAAGAAATACCATTACTGAGACACAAAACAAAGAAACACCTAATGATTAAGAGACAGTTCTCTTACCCACTTGGCCACGGAAGCCTGTCATATTTTATCCAATTGCATGTGGGAAACCCTAAAGGGGTACCTTGGCGAAACAGTTCAGGCCCAGATCAGACGCCGCAAAATGCGGTGTCTGATCAGGGCCTGCACTATTTGCTAAAAGGATTTTCCATTACCAATAGAAAAATGCAAAAACAGGCCTGACACCTCTTATATGACAAATGGACTTGTCCAACATACAGCAATGGGAGAATCCAGCAGTATACAATGGGCTAAATGAATAGTAATTATCATGTGAAAGGACCAGTTTTAAGAGAATTTCTAAACTCCCCTTACATCTGAAAAGTTATTATTGTTACCTGTCCATTCATCTCATCAGCTCTTGTTGCTAGGCAACAGTAGTCACCACATGCTGCGATACTGATCAAGTTCTTCACATATTTCACATATTTCTGAAAATGAAGGTTTGTTGAAATAAGCAGTAACTGTTACTAATTGATGTATTTCGAAATCCTGTCTTAGGAACAAGAATTATATATATGTAAGATCATAATGAGATTTTATTGGCATCCATGTCAGACAGGGCTTTTAACCCAAACAACCCATCAGGGTCCATTTCAAAGCATTGCTAGTTTAACAACATCGTTAGTGGTGAAAATGTTAACTACTTTAGCAAGTACAATATCTAATATAGTGGTATTTTTGCTCAAAAACAAAATGTGAGCAGCTTTTGCAAATCTGCACCTTTTTTCAGCAAAAAAAAATCTTTCTGTGTTTGCCAAAGTGAATGATCAAAGTTTTAATGACATCCCTAGTTTTGAACAAGTGGACACAGAACAAAGTCTTTGCCTCAGTTTTGATCTACCAATCAAAACTGAGGGTTGAAACATTTTTTCTGGCATACAATTTAACTTCCATTTGTCAGCTACCCTGCAAGAACTCCAGGACTGGCTGTTCTGCTGAGGGAAATGTTTGAGAAGATGCTTGTATTGAAAAAGACAGAACGAAACAAGATTTAGCTGTTCTTGGAGAATGACTAAACTACCCCTCGCCATGAGCAAGTGACAATAAATTGAATTGCAATCAAGCATTTTTGAGCAAATGAGGACATGCATAAAATTTCATGAACAAAGGGCCATAACGCCCGTGATATGTCAGATTTTGATAATCGAACTCATGCAAAGCCAAGTATCAAGTTTGGTGGAAATAGGCAGGAAAACACAGACAGTAAACACAGACAGTGGAGTCCAGAAACGGCTAATTTCAGCATTACTTGAAGAACCAAGGGCCATAACTCCTGTGATATGCGTCAGATTTTGATGATGATCGAACTTGTGTGAGGTCTCATGGATGCAATGCCATGTATTAAGTTTGGTGGAAATCGGTAGGTAAACACAGACTGCAGAGTCCGGAAACGGCTAATTGCAGCATTATTTGAAGAACAAAGGGCCACAACTCATGTAATTGGCAGCCTCGATAGCTCAGTGGTTAGCATGTTTGACTTATGATCGAGAGGTTGTGGGTTGGAAACAAGCCACAAGAGGCAAGGTGTACCTGTCAATGGGCAAGACACGTAATGCCAATGCCCCACTCCACCCAAGTGTAAATGGGTAGCAGTGGTGTAAAATTAATTGCCTCTCTCTCACGCGTGTGATAACATCCAGAATGAGTGTTCAAGAATGATTCAAATAAGCTTGAAGCTTACATCACAATCAAACAAAAATAAATTATTATAAACAAACTCCCGTAATACGCGTCTGATTTTGACTATGATCAAACTCGTGTGAGGTCTCATTGTACAAACCTATGCATTAAGTTTGGTGGAAATCTGTAGGTAAACACTAGAGTCCAGAAACGGCTGATTTCAGCATTATTTGAAAAACAAAGGGCCGTAACTCCAGTGGAAGATGTCAGATTTTTGACAATGTTCAAACTTGTGTGAGATCTCATGAATGCATAGCCATGTATCAAGTTTGGCAGAAATCAGTAGGTAAACACAAACTGTAGAGTCCAGAAACGGCTAATTTTAGCATTACTTGAAGAACAAAGGGCTGTAACTCCTGTGATGCGTGTCGGATTACAATGATGGTAAACCTCATCTGAGGTTTCATGGATGCAAAGCCATGTATAATGTTTGGCTGAAATCAGTTCGGAAATACAGACTGCAGAGTCCGGACACGGCTAATTTAAACATTATTTGGAGAACAAAGGGCCCTAACTTCCATGATATGCGCATCATTTTTACGATGATCGAACTCGTCTGAGGTGTCATGGATGCCAAGCCATGTATCAAGTTTGGTAGAAATTGGTAGGCAACGGCTAATTCCAGCATTATTTAAAGAACAAAGGACCGTAATGCCCGTGACACATGTCAGATTTTGAAGATGATTAAACTCTTCTGAGGTCTCATGCATACAAAGCCATGTATAAAGTTTGGTGGAAATCGGTTGGCAAACACAGACTGTAGAGTCCGGAAAGACATGCTGAATCCAGTATACCCCTACCCTAAATTTCGTCTGCAGGGGTATAATCAGTGAGTACTGTTTTGGGGAATGAAAATGGATTAGGGTTTCATTTCTTAGATTCCTAAATACAATTATGTGTACATACCTCTCCATTCTTTGTGTCCCAGAAGATGACACAGTGCTCTACCCTGTCTGGTTTAGTGAAAGAGTATACCACTGTGTTGGAACAGTAGCCCCACTGAAACACACAAATAATAAGATATGATTATAAGCTACTGATTATAAAGTGCTCTACCCTGTCTGGTGTAGTGAAAGAGTATACCACTGTGTTGGAACAGTAGCCCCACTGAAACACACAAATAATAAGATATGATTATAAGCTACTGATTATAAAGCGTTCTACCCTGTCTGGTTTAGTGAATAACTATACCACTGTGTTGGAACAGTAGCCCCACTGAAACACACATATAAGAAGATATGATTATAATGTACTGATTATAAAGAGCTCTACCATGTCTGGTTTACCCTGTCCCCCTGTGTTGGGACAGTAGCCCCACTGAAACACACATATAACAAGATATAACTAGAAAGTGCTCTACCCTGTCTGGTTTAGTGAACGAGTATACCAGTGCGTTGGAACAATAGCCCCACTGAAACACACATACAACAAGATATAATTATACTCTACTGATTATAAAGCGCTCTACCCTGTTAGTGAACGAGTATACCACTGTGTTGGAACAGTAGCCCCACTGAAACACACATATAATAAGATGTGATTATAATCTACTGTTTTTAAAGTGCTCTACCCTGGTTTAGTGAATGGGTATACTACTGTGTTGAAACAGTAGCCCCACTGAAACACACATATAATAAGATGTGATTATAATCTACTGTTTTTAAAGTGCTCTACCCTGGTTTAGTGAATGGGTATGCCACTGTGTTGGAACAGAAGCCTCGCTGAAATACAAATATAACAAGATTTGATCATAATCTACCCAATTGTAAAGTTTGCGATCCTGTCTGGTTCAGGTCATGAGGATACCACTGTGTTTAATCAGTGGCCCAACTGGACCACTCACATATAATATGTTTGTAATCTTCCCAAGTGTAAAATGCTCTACCCGGTCTGGCTTAGTGAACAAATATACCACTGGGTCAGAATAGTAGCCCCGCTGAAGCACACATATAACAAGATATTATTATATTCTACCAGTTAAAAAGTGATCTTCCCCGTCTGGTTTAGTGATGGAGTATACCACTGTGTTGGAAGAGTAGCCCCAATAGATCCTACATATAACATATGATTGCAATCTACCCAAATGTAAAGTGCTCTACTCTAACAGTTCTAACAAGTTTTGTTTGTTTGTTTGAACTGTGGTTAAACGTCCTTGTCAATACATGTACTGTTTAGGTAATTTTGGAGACATACTTCCAATTTTGTAGGAATTTTACCCAAAATTGTGTGGAAATGACATCTCAAGCCCAGCCGCCCAATGAAACCAAAAGGCTTATATGCATTGGACGGTTTGACTTACATCACTTTGCCTGGGTAGGCTTAGTCCCTCTAAGCGTTTTACAGGTGGTCACACCATGCAGCTCAATCTATTTCTCCCAAGCCCAGATGGGTGGGGGCATTCTAACAAGTACCCACAATCAGCAAGAATGAAGACATTATCTGATATTTTGTGATAACTTACCCTTCAAGTGCTGATCACCACTACCAGAACAGATTTTCAAAGCATTTTTTTTTCTTATTTTTCACAGAAACTAGAGAAAGCGACCAGTGGGTCATGTATACCCCCAGCGCCACCCTCTGATATATCTTTCGAGCTTGTATGTAATATGAATGAAGTCAAGAAGCTATAAGAATCTATAAATGTGCTTGAAAAAGCTAAACCAAACATAAAATTTCTAAATGGACCAAGGGAGTGAGAGTATCAAAGTTAATGAAGCAGCAGGGTGGGGTATGCATCAATGAAATCTTTGGACTGGTATGCAACATTGATGCAAGAATCAACTGAATTTATCTTAAGAGTTTAGAACATACAGGCAGCTAAACATAAAATTTCTAAGTCTGTGACCTTGACAAATGTACAGTCAGCCCACCCAGGGGCTTAGATGTTCCATATGAAAGGTAATGCTATAGAGATATCCTTTACCAAATATGAAGAGAATCTAACATGTGGTTACAGAGATATGAGCAATCAAAAAGCTTTAATGCAAAACTTTGACATGAAGGTTGACGAATGGCGGGACAGACGGAAGTACGATTTTGTTTGTTTGATTTGAGGTTTAACGTCCCCGTCAACACTGTAAAGGTCATTTTGGAGACGTTGCTTCAGATTTTGTGGGACTTTTACCCGACATTGAGATGAAATGACATCTCAAGCCCTGTCGCCCAATGAAACCAATGGGGTTTATTAGCATGGACGGTCCGCCTCGCACCGCGGTTCCTGGACAGGCTTAGATCCTCTAAGTGGTTTACCAGTACTAGTGTGCGAGCCGGATTCAGCTCTGCGTGGAAGCATCATGCAGCCCATATATTTCTTCAAGCCCCTATGGGCGGGGGCTAAGACGGAAGTACGAACGAACAAACTAACAAACAAACAAACTGCTGGGCAGACGATTCATACATAATGTCAAGTCTTTATTTCATCTCGAAAATAAAGAAAAAAAAAGACTTTCTTCAGATCAGGATGTGAAATCTTCAACAAAACCCATATTTAGTATTGATCCAATCAAAGTACTGCATAGCCGTATAGGCTAAATTTATTTTGAGAATTAAGAGAAACCAAATACTGAAAAGGACAGCAAAAAATCAGCTGGCCCACTGAGCACGCCATGGCTAAACAAAACTTGCCTTAGTCCAAAATACCTGGGTCCAGTAGTTCAAAACCAAAGCATCAGATAAGTTAAGTATTTTGTGATAACTGAAGGTTAGTTTTTGTCCATTCTCCATAAAAACCTATGTTGTGGGTATTCATTAGAGTGAGTGAGTGTTTGAGTTTTACATCCCACCAACAGCTATGGTCATATGGAGATGGCACCTCTGTTTAAAGACTCATCTGAAAGTCTGGAGAAGCCCGGGATCAATCCTGCGACCCCTGGTTAACAAGGCGAGTAGCGTAACCACTACACATTGGAGGCTTCTGGGTACTCATTAGAACCGCCTCACAGAGATGGTTCTAATGAGTACACACAACAAAGGTGAAAATGGAGAAATAAGGAAAACTACCCTTCAATTGTCACAAAATACTTAACTTCAGTTGCTATGTAAAAACTAATGATGTCATTAGTTAACATATCATTAAAGATGTTATACTTAATAGAAAAGTTAACTATTCGACCACTGATGAGCTTGTTCAGTAAATAATGCTTTGAACAACTGGATAATGGTCTCAGACCAACAGATACGCCTTTGTGGAGCGCTGTGGTGCAGTGGTAAAGCATTGTATTTGAGCTCCAGAGGTAGCCGGTTTGATCCCCTCTAGCGCAAAGTGTTGTTTCCTTGAGCAAGAGACTTTATCCGCATTGCTTTGTACTGGTTTCTTCCCAGGAAAAGAGGGCCACACGGAAGATTAGTATTGGTACTAAATGTGTTACCCTCTATAAATAAAGTCCATTATTATTATTATTATTACTTCTTATTTCAACCCTCTGGAATAATGTACACACATGTAACCCCAACTTTTCTCTGTGTAAAGTGGCGTTTACAAGGATGTTCATTTCACATAATTTGAATCTTTGCTGTGTAAATAATGTAAAAATCCTAGAAGTCCGGACACTTTACGAACTTGCTGTAATGCTCCAAGAATTTTAAGAAATTTGTTTCACAATCCAGCAAGGAGTCTAAAAGGTGCAGACAGAATGGCAAACAGTGTAGACCCTGATCAGGAGACTGCTCCTTCAAGAGCAGTCTGATCTGGATCTGCATTGTTTGCTTAGGTCTATCTATCCCAATACTTTGGATCATAACGGTATGTCTAATGACACATTGTCACTGTTCATTAATCAAGATATTTTACATGTCTGTCAGCTTTTTACCTTGTAATCTGGCCTTATATTGGCAAAGTAGATGAAATAGCAACCTGACATGACTGTCAGATTTTCATCTTGTAATCTGGCCTTAGATTGGCAAAGTAGATGAAAGAGCAATTTTACATGTCTGTCAGCTTTTTACCTTGTAATCTGGCCTTATATTGGCAAAGAGCAATTTTACATGTCTGTCAGCTTTTTACCTTGTAATCTGGCCTTATATTGGCAAAGAGCAATTTTACATGTCTGTCAGCTTTTTACCTTGTAATCTGGCCTTATATTGGCAAAGTAGATGAAAGAGTCAACAGCGAGGGCTACCCTCAGACTTCCTCCTTCCCAGGAACAAGAGTACATCTGCTTACCGGGAACTTTCAGTGTTCGTAGGTGCTGAAATATACAATAGGAAAATTATAAGAATCTTACAGTTTGGCTAAGATATAGGTGTTTTGAACCCAAAAGGGTGTTTGAACCACTGGTAACCAAGTGTTTTTGATAAGGTTCGAATTATGCACAATCTCCTTGAGAGTTCAACAGACTGTGTGCTTAATATTAAGATATACTATGGCTCAATATTTTTGTTAAAAATGACATTAAAAAAGCATACTGTGCTCTTATTAACCCTTCAACAGCTACATTAATTCCTGGAGTAGACAACAATTTGATTTTTTCAAATATTTTTTGTAGTAAATAACTACCCATATTTCGAACAGATTCATGGTCCCAAGGTATTCGAGTTAATGAAGCTATATGTAGTGCCTTCCTTTAAAGTGTATCTGTTCCCCGCCCATCTGGACTTGAAGAAATAGATGGGCTGCATGATTGCTTCCACACAGGAGTACTGGTAAACCACTTAGAAGATCTAAGCCTGCCCAGGCAAAGAATTGCGAGTCGGACCGTCTACGCTCATAAACCCTTTTGGTTTCATTGGGCGACAGGGCTTGAGAAGTCATTTTATCTCAATGTTGGGTGAAAGTCCCACAAAATTGGAAGCAATGTCCAAAATAACCTATACAGTGTTGACGGGGACATAAAACTTCAAATCAAACAATAGAATCTGTTCACTTCAAATTCAAACCAAGAATGGAAGAAACTCACCTCACCATAAGGAGCATAGAACTGTACCACATTAACTTCCTTGTCTTGTCCTATAGCTCGCTGGGAACCAGCAACAGCCAATACAGAGCCAGTATGGTTCCAGGCAATCTGCGTCACAGTCATACCTGTGTCTATCAGGATTGGATCTGTGAAAATGAAGTGATATTTGTTTTTTGTTTGGTTTTATGGCCCTTTCATAGCTATTTCACTCATTTTGAGATTTGTTTCCACACAGAGCTGAAACCGGCCGCACACGAGTACTGGTAAACCGCTTAAGAGGATCTAAGCCTGCCCAGGCAAAGCGGTGCGAGTCAGTCCCTCCATGCTTATAAACCCTATTGGTTTAATTGGGCGACAGGGCTTGAGAAGTCATTTCATCTCAATGTCAGGTAAAAGTCCCACAAAATTGGAAGCAACGTCTCCAAAATGACCTATACAGTGTTGACAGGGACGTAAAACCTCAAATCAAACAAACAAACAAAACTCATTTTTAGATTATTGTTTATCAGAGGTGGTAGAAAACCAGATTACCTAGGAAAAATCCACCTGAGCTTCCATTGCAAAACTTGCCATCTCATAAGTGACCTAAACCAGGCGCAAACCACAGCCATCAGAGATCGAATGATTAAGTCAGGGCTCTTAGCCATTAGGCCACGGAGGCCCATAAAGAAGTGATAATAATAAGTCATTCTATCACTATATATATAGTGGATAACATCATGTGAAGAAGCAGTCTGATCAGGGTCTACACTGTTTGCAGGCCCATAAGGGTCTAATCAGGGTCTGTAATATTTGCCTTCTCTCTGCACCTTTTGGAATCCTTGCTGGCTGAGAAACATATTTGTTATAATTTTTGGAGAATTACATAGAGGATCTTACATGAGTGCTCATGTATTATTGAATTAATTAAACGAGTTGAGTAAAAGGGATAAAATGCGAGGCTTTGCCGAGCATTTTATCGCTTTTCTTCAACAAGTTTAATAAATTCAATAACACATGAGCACAAATGCAAGATTCTATTTATCATATGACATTTAAAACGTTTTTAATCACGATTTTTTACAGAAATGTCAATATTCCGCCATTAGTAAGCGTGACGTCGTTAAGGACATCGTACATGTAACGTTACGGGGCGTATCTAGCTAATTTGCATATTTAATCCACTAGCGGATTATCGATAATATTACATGGCGTTATTACACTCTCAGACGCGACGTCATATGATAAAGCCAGTTCTCAAGGTGTCCAAAGTTTTTAGGATTTTTACGGTAGGCTGTATCAAGTAAAACTGGATCCTTGAAAATGTGTGCTCAGTGAAGACCTCAGTCAGCCTTGGTACACATAAAGGATCTTACATGAGTGGTCATATAATAGCCAGAAATGACAACTGCCCTTCTTGAATCAGCGGAAGGTAGAAAATGACCATAGAAAAGATTTCATAAGAATGCTGACGACTCCGGTAGGTATCGAACCTGCGTCCTCCTGATCCCCAGTCAGACACACTCTGAATCTCTGACTGAGCTACTGAGGCCGACCCAATGGTGCTAGGATTAACCGTCTGTAGTTCAAACTGCAATATTCACATTTCCAGTATAAAGCCTAATTAACAATGTAGTTCATTTTTCCATGAACATTTTGAGTCACATGATTTTCAGTGACGTCAAGACGTCGGTCTAAACCAAGGTTCTCTACTATACTGGGCATTAGTGACGTCAATGCTGTTTCGCTCTTTGCAGAAAATTAGTGTGTAAATGTTTTTCAGCTTTAAAAGTTTGCTTTCGCCCAGTGGTAAGGAGCAAAGAATATAAATATAAGAAATAAACTTAATTTTTCTTCTGTTCATGACAGTATGAACAACAGCGGGTTGCTAGCAAAGTTTACTGCTAGCGAAGTTTACCATTTACTTTACAGGCGACCAACTGTGTTCTTACTTTCATGAACAGCAGAAATATAAAATTCATTTCTTAAATGGTCCCGATTTCAGTTCCTTAAGGTATGGGAGCTATCAAAGCTGGTCTATATAAACCCTTATGCTGCTGAATAAATTTCTTTGCCACACCTATTTTTGACTAGCAACCAATCAGATCACTTGATAAGAGTATAATCATTAAAATTTACAAACTGCATGACAAACAATGTAGATCCAGATAAGATGGCTTCTTCAGACTACACTGAAAAAACAGAGCTTGTCATGTTCAGCCGGATAAGGGTTAAGGTCTTCTGTCACCACCTTAAAGCTCTACAAGTTACGGGTACTTACTTTCATCAATTTCATTTCTCATGATCTGTGCTCTTCCGTTATCAAAGCAGATAGCGAGACAGGGACAGTTTGGTTTCATATACCCGTTATTACCATTGTACCAGTCTATTCCTGCAATTCTTACAGCCCCAGTGATGTTGGACAAGCAGTAGATCTGTAGCTTGGACTGAAAAATAATTTTGTAATTTTTAATGGCCCAGTCAACACTATTTGAGGTCATATTGAACATAGCAACAGATAATTTGTTTGTTTGTTTGATTTGAGGTTTAACGTCCCCGTCAACACTGTAAAGGTCATTTTGGGGACTTTGCTTCCAATTTTGTGGGATTTTTACCTGACACTGAGATGAAATGACATCTCAAGCCCTGCCGCCAAATGAAACCAACAGGATTTATAAGCATGGATGGGCCGACTCGCACCGCTTTGCCTGGGCAGGCTTAGATCCTCTAAGCAGTTTACAGTACTCGTGTGCGGGCGGTTTCAGCTCTGCGTGGAAGCATCATGCAGCCCATATATTTCTTCAAGCCCCGATGGGCAGGGGCCCGGTAAGTTGGTTGGTTGATTTGAGGTTTAACGTCCCCGTCAACACTGTAGAGGTCATTTTGGAGGCGTTGCTTCCAATTTTGTGGGACTTTTACCCGACACTGAGATGAAATGACATCTCAAGCCCTGTCGCCCAATGAAACCAAGGGTTTATTAGCATGAACGGTCCGCCTCGCACCGTGGTTCCTGGACAGGCTTAGATCCTCTAAGCGGTTTACCAGTACTAGTGTGCGGGCCGGATTCAGCTCTGCGTGGAAGCATCATGCAGCCCATATATTTCTTCAAGCCCCTATGGGCGGGGGCCTAGGGGGCCCGGTAAGTAACATGGTGCTAAATGAATCATCATCAATGGGCGGGGGCCGTTGGTGATATTTGAAGGATAGTTTTCCTTATTTCTCTATAAACCTATGTTTTGGGTATTCATTAGAACCACCTTGCAGAGATATAAACCTATGTTGTGTGTATGTATTAGAGGCTTTTATGGAGAATTGACAAAAACTGTCCTTCAATTATCATTAAATACAAACAATTTCTGTTGCTATGATTGAGCCCGTCATTTTAGCTCCTACTTTTTTTCTGGGCAGGATTATACATTAGCCGTTAATCTGTACAGTGCACATCCTTTTGACAGAAACTGACAACTGCCTTCTTAAACCAGTGGAAAAGAGAACATAACTGCAGAAAATGTATATATCAGTCTCCAAGGAAGAATGTTGCTGCACCTAGCAAAAATTAAACCCATGTTCTTCTAATTGCCACCCGCCTGGCTTCCAGGATGGGCTTCCATACTGTTAACCCTTATCCCACTGAATAATTAATTTAGCCACACCCATTTCTGACTGAACCAATCAGATCACTTGAGGTATTTTATTGCTGCAAATTCAAACTGAATGTCAAACAGTGTAGATCCTGATCAGATGGCTTCTTCAGAAGCCATCTGATCTGGATCTACACTGTTTGCAAAGGCAGGGGTTGTTGTGGACAGCAGGATAAGGGCTAAGGTTATGTAGAGCCATTCAGTCCACCTATCCACACCATTCTTAGACACACTTAGCAATTTTAACCCATTATAAACTGAATGGAATCTTCCCACTTTAATACAGCAGGAGTCCATTACGAAATTTAGGGGTGTCAGATTCAGTTATTTTCAACAAATTCTTTAGAAAATGGTTTAACTTTCTGTAAACAGTGAAGGCCCAGATCAGACAGAGCATAATCTGATCTGGGCCCACACAAAATTGATAAGAGTACTGCATGCGGGTGCCAACACTCGGCTGCAAAAATTCTAAGTCGAAAAAGGGGCATAACTGTGCCAAAAACATTTTGAGGATTCCCTCACCTATTTGTATGAGTTCCCCTTTTCATAATGAACAACTAGTCCGAGTTTCAAGTAAATATGTTCAGTAATGACAGAGATATTACAAAATGTCCAAGTTTGTGCACGACGACGACGCAGACGATGATGCAGACGACGCAAGAGTTATGACAATACCTCAACGTTTTCTTCGAAAACAGCCAAGCTAAAAATGACCTGTTTTGGGGTTTCAGGTAATAAATGGATAAAATAGTTAAACTGCACAATATAAGAACCTTACATTGGTGTGAGGGGTGGATAGAAAAATCTGTCAGGAGGGTCAGGGATCCCAAGGGACGGATTTTCCTATCCACCCTTCACACCCATGTAGAATTCTTTTTCATCCATACCTCCTACTTCTGGGCGTAGATTTTTAATACTGCAGTCACTTCGGTTGCGGATGTCGGCCATATTGTGATGACACTTCAGTGATGTTTAGTGGCGTCACGTAACATGCTGTGACATCAACCTTAACAACTGCGCATATGAGGTCATATTCAACCACTGCATTTATCAAACATGCTAGAATATTTGATTTTTCCCTGTCCCTGGGTAAGAACACCAGGGTTAGAACAGAATTTCTATCCCAAGCTAAAACTATAGATTTCTTTATCTGGTGTGCAAGAATAAATAGTTAACCATTACAATGCACATTCTTCTGCCAGTAATTCACAAAATGTTACTTTGTTACAATTAAGGCTGGCATGACTAATCGGATAAACGATTAATCGATCGATAAATTCCTCAAAAATGATTATCATTACTGTTTTGTCTGTAATCAATTATTTGATAAATACAATTTAATACCCAAAGTTGTGTCTAAAATAGCTGTATGAGTAGCAAACAGTGCAGACCCTGATGAGACGCCGCATTCTGCGGCATCTCATCTGGGTCTACATTGTTTGCTCAGGCCTGTCTGTTCAAATACATATGGTAAACTACAACAGATGGTAGGTGTCATGCTCAGACAGAAAGCCCGACAGGCAAAATTATGACCAAATCCTCAGTGATTACTAATCGATAGCCCATCACAATGACATGACTGATAATCTATTATCTTTTCAACTCCGATTAGCCAGCCCTAGTTACAATGTGCTTAGACATTTCAAATTTCAAACGAATGTCTCAGCATACTGTGCCCTTATTATGCAGAATACAGTAGAAGGATAGGATAGTAACTTACGATTAGGGCTGGCTAATCGGAGCGGAAAAGATAATCGATTATCAGTCATGTCATTGCGATCGATAATCGATTAGTAATCGCTAAGGTTTTTGTCATAATTTTACCATTCTGGCTTTCTGTCTGAGCATGACTCTTACCATATGTTGCACTTTACCATATGTATATTTGAACAGACAGGCCTGAGCAAACAGTGTAGACCCAGATGAGACGCCGCATAATGCGGCGTCTCATCAGGGTCTGCACTGTTTGCCACTCACCCAGCTATTTTAGACATAATTATGGGTAGTAAATTGTACCTATCAAGTAATCGATTAAAAGCAAATCAGAAATGATAATCATTTTTGTGGAATTTACCGATCGATTAATCGATTATACAATTAATCGTGGCAGCCTTACTTACGATGAAGTTTCCAAGATTATCGTAATTGTGAACTTCTCCATTTACCATTCCAAACAGAAGGATTTTTCCATCAGGGGACCACTGAAACATTAAGAATGCTCCACATCACAGAAAACAACAAAACAAAATTGCTGAAAGACTCAAGTCAACCTGCACATGCAAGCATTCTCGATCTGGCACCAAGGTTATGAAAAGTTTTCACGCTCAACTCAATTGAGTTTGATTTATTTGTTTGTTTGATTTGAGGTTTAACATCCCCGTCAACACTGTATAGGTCATTATGGAGACGTTGCTTCCAATTTTGTGGGACTTTTACCCAACACTGGGATGAAATGACATCTCAAGCCCTGCCGCCCAATGAAACCAATAGGGTTTATATATGCATGGTCCGACTGGCACTACTTTTCCTGGGCAGGCTTAGAACCTCTAAGCGGTTAACCAGTAGTCATGTGCGGTCGGTTTCAACTCAACGTGGAAGCATCATGCAGCCCAATCTATTTCTCCAAGTCCCGATGGGCAATGGCTGCAATTGAGTTTGAAATTTATACACTAACATACCAGCAAATTAGTATTTTTGTCAGTGCATCAGGTAACATTTATACTTCTCCCTATCATATGTATTAATAGGAATAAACACCACTCTAAATGCCACATTAAATTGAGAAAAGTGGGATTTATGGGGGTATTTATAATTTTCCGAAATAAACACTGCTCTAAATACCACATTATACAGAGAAAAGTGAAGTTTATGGGGGTATTTATAATTTTCCTTATTTTTAGTCAAAGGAGCAGTCCCGATAAGGCCCATTTTATGGCCCCTTTTGATTTTCTTTAAACTTTGCAGACTCAACATAGGATGTATTTGCTTTAATGTGGTGAACTTTCAGACCGCAGATGTAATGGTATTGGCTCTATGAGCAACCAAAGTGGGTGGGGTAATTCTACCCCAGTGAGGGACCTGTGGTTCTTACGCTATTATCTCTAGCATAAAGCATCCTTGCAAGTGGGTCTTTTTAGTATTGTTTCGACCTTTATAGATGTTAAACATAATGTATATGTTTTTGTGGAAAACTTCTTCACTTTACCATTATACTCACTTATAAGTCGTACCTAAATTTCAGCTAAATTTACTGACCGTCTTTACGCAAAACCACAACGTAAGTTTATTTCCAAAGCTATTGCAAAGGTACTTGACAGGGATAATTGAGATATAATAGGCATTGCCAAATTATGAGCATTTCTTTCTTCTATAATTACATATAGAGTTATCTGCCCCTGAATCCATTTTTGTCATATTTTCTGTCATATTTAAAATCTATAAATATATGCAAAAAGGATTCTTCAAAACCAGTCAAAGAAATCAGCAAACAATGGTTTTCTGTGGATCTAATGAAGCTATTAGGTGATTTATACATATCTTCTTTAATAATGACTTAAAACAATATGGGTGGGTCAAATACACCCCTTTCCTATTTCTACTGCATAATTTCCTTGGCTTTATGTCAATTCATCCATGCAAATCATATTTGTGAACAGTAAGAACTAGCGCATACTATAATTGATGGTAGGAACAATAACTGTTCACATTCGTTACAACAGAAATGTCTAGAAATAAAGAAATTGATCTTTTATTGGATGACAACACTTATTATGCCCCCGGAATCGAGATTCGGGGGGCAAATAGTTTTTGATCTGTCTGTCTGCCTACTAAACCATTAACATTGGGCATAACTATTGAATGGTAATAGATAGAGCTTTCATATTTCACATGTGTATACCTTATAACAAGACCTTTCCAGTGGTAACATAATTTTTGATCTAGTAACCTTGACCTTGACCTTTGTCCTACTTTTTCCACAATTTTTAAAAACTTTAACATTGGCCATAAATTTCGATTGGTAAGTGATAGGGCTTTCATATTTCACATGTGCATTCTATGTCACAAGACCTTTCAAATGATCTCAAAATTTTTTACCTTGTGACCTTGACCTACTTTTTTAAGACTTGGCCATTTCTTTCGATTGCTTAGTGGTACTGCTTTCATATTTAGCATGCGCTGTCCAGGGGCATCAGTGTTTCACAAACACATCTTGTTTTTACATGATTTTTTTATATTTATTCTTTTGCTCTACATCACATTCTGTTAAAAGTAAATAACCTTGATAGCTCAGTGGCTAGTGCGTTAGACTTACAATCGAAAGGTGCTTGGTTCAAATCCGGCCACCAAAAGAATGATGGCATTGGGGAAAAGTCCTAACAAGCTGCAGGGAAAAGTACTAAAATATGATACGGGTGGGTGGGGGGGGGGGGGGGGGAAAACGTGTTAATATTGGGAACAAGAGGGCCATGATGGCCCTGGATCGCTCACCTGATCCATAGTGTAACAAGTGGGCCCCAGAGAGGGCCATTATTGGCCCCAGGGTTTTAATGTGCATAATGTTGAGGGAGGTCTTAAAGGTGAAGCTTCATACCAAACATCAACAAAGGCTATAATTAGAACAATCTTGGCAAAGGTCCACTAGATAAAGCTACACATCAAATTTCAAAGACCTGGGCCTTGCAGTTTCAGAGAAGAAGATTTTTTTTAAAGATATTCCCTACATAAGCCTATGCAAAACCAAATGGCCCCAGGGCTATATAAATCTATGTAAAAACAAAGGGCCCCGGCCCGGGGTGGGGGCATTTGTGGCCCCAGGGCTATAATTTGAACAATCTTGGTAGAGGTCCACTAGATAAAGCTCCATACTAAATATCAAAGGCCTTGGCCTTGCAGTTTCAGAGAAGATTTTTAAAGATTTCCCTATATAAGTCTATGCAAAACCAAAGGGCCCCGGAGCGGGGACATTTTTGGTACCAGGGCTATAATTTGAATAATTTTGATAGAGGTCCACTAGATGCAGCTTCATACCAAATATCAAAGACCCAGGCCTTGTGGTTTCAGAGAAGAAGATTTTTGAAGATTTTCCCCATGTAAGTCTATGTAAAACCATAGGGCCCCAGAGTGGGGGCATTTTTGGCCCCAGGGCTATAATTTTAACAATCTTGGTAGAGGTCCATTAGATGCAACTTCATACCAAATTTCAAAGTCCTGGGCCTTGTGGTTTCAGAGAAGATTTTTAAAGATTATCCCTATATAAGTCTATGTAAAACCAAAGGGCCCCGGGACGGGGCCACTTTTGGCCCCAGCACTATAATTTGAATCATCTTGGTAGGGGTCCTTTAGAAGAAGCTTCATACCAAATATAAAAGACCTAGGCCTTGTGGTTTCAGAGAAGAAGATTTTTAAAGATTTTCCCTATATAAGTCTATGTAAAACCAAAGGGCCCCTGAGCGGGGGCATTTTTGGCCCAAGGGCTATAATTTGAACAATCTTGGTAGGGGTCCACTAGATGAAGCTTCATACAAAATATCAAAGTCCTGGGCCTTGCGGTTTCAGAGAAGAAGATTTTTAAAGATTTTCCCTATATAAGGCCATGTAAAACCAAAGGGTCCCAGTCGGAGGCTTTTTTTGCCCCAGCACTATAATTTGAACAATCTTGGTAGGGGTCCACTAGATAAAGCTTAATTCCAAATATCAAAGTCCTGGGCCTTGCAGTTTCAGAGCAGAAGATTTTTAAAGATTTTCCCTATATAAGCCTATGTAAAACCAAAGGGCCCGGCGGCGGGGACATTTTTGGCCTCAGCACTATCATTTGAATAATCTTGTTAGGGGTCTTTTAGATGAAGCTTCATACCAAATATAAAAGACCTAGGCCTTGTGGTTTCAGAGAAAAGGATTTTTAAAGATTTTCCCTATATAAGTCTATGTAAAAACAAAGGGCCCCTGAGCGGGGGCATTTTTGGCCCAAGGGCGATAGTTTGAACAATCTTGGTAGAGGTCCATTGGATGAAGCTTCATTCTAAATATCAAAGTCCTGGACCTTGCGGTTTCAGAGAAGAAGATTTTTAAAGATTTTCCCTATATAAGTCTATGTAAAACCAAAGGGCCCCTGAGCAGGGGGATTTTTGGCCCAAGGGCTATAATTTGAACAATCTTGGTAGGGGTCCACTAGATGAAGCTTCATACAAAATATCAAAGTCCTGGGCCTTGCGGTTTCAGAGAAGAAGATTTTTAAAGATTTTCCCTATATAAGCCTATGTAAAACCAAAGGGCCCCAGGTGGAGGCTTTTTTTGCCCCAGCACTATAATTTGAACAATCTTGGTAGGGGTCCACTAGATAAAGCTTAATACCAAATATCAAAGTCCTGGGCCTTGCAGTTTCAGAGCAGAAGATTTTTAAAGATTTTCCCTATATAAGCCTATGTAAAACCAAAGGGCCCGGGGGTGGGGACATTTTTGGCCTCAGCACTATCATTTGAATAATCTTGTTAGGGGTCTTTTAGATGAAGCTTCATACCAAATATAAAAGACCTAGGCCTTGTGGTTTCAGAGAAAAGGATTTTTAAAGATTTTCCCTATATAAGTCTATGTAAAAACAAAGGGCCCCTGAGCGGGGGCATTTTTGGCCCAAGGGCGATAATTTGAACAATCTTGGTAGAGGTCCAATGGATGAAGCTTCATTCTAAATATCAAAGTCCTGGACCTTGCGGTTTCAGAGAAGAAGATTTTTAAAGATTTTCCCTATATAAGGCCATGTAAAACCAAAGGGCCCCGGAACGGGGGCATTTTTTGCCCCAGCACTATAATTTGAACAATCTTGGTAGGGGTCCACTAGATAAAGCTTAATACCAAATATCAAAGTCCTGGGCCTTGCAGCTTCAGAGCAGAAGATTTTTAAAGATTTTCCCTATATAAGCCTATGTAAAACCAAAGGGCCCGGGGGCGGGGACATTTTTGGCCTCAGCACTATCATTTGAATAATCTTGTTAGGGGTCTTTTAGATGAAGCTTCATACCAAATATAAAAGACCTAGGCCTTGTGGTTTCAGAGAAAAGGATTTTTAAAGATTTTCCCTATATAAGTCTATGTAAAACTAGAGTGTTCACAAGTTTTTTCTTTAATTTGACCTACTGACCTACTTTTTGACCCGAAAAGACCTTTATTCAAACTTAGCCAAGATATTGTCACAATGACCATTCTGAGCAAGATTAATGATTTAACCAAACTTGTGGCCTCCTGAGTATTCACAAGGTTTTTCTATGATTTGACCTACTGACCTACTTTTCAACCGGACATGACCCATATTCAAACTTGACCGAGATATTGTCATGATGATCATTCTGAGCAAGTTTGATTATGATTGGACCAAAATTGTGGCCCCTAGGGTGTTCACAAGGTTTTTATATGATTTGACCCGCTGACCTACTTTTTAACCCGATATGACCCATATTCGAACTGGACTGAAATATTGTCACAATGGTCATTCTGAGCAAGTTTCATGATAATTGGACCAAAACAGTGGCCTTCAGAGTGTTCACAAGGTTTTTCTATGATTTGACCTACTGACCTACTTTTTGACCGGACATGACCCATATTCGAACTTGACCAAGATATTGTCATGATGATCATTCTGAGCAAGTTTGATTATGATTGGACCAAAATTGTGGCCTCTAGGGTGTTCACAAGGTTTTTCTATGATTTGACCCGCTGACCTACTTTTTAAGCCGACATGATCCATATTCAAACTTCACTAAAATATTGTCACAATGATCATTCTGAGCAAGTTTGATGATGATTGGACCAAAACTGTGCCCTCTAGAGTGTTCACAAGGTTTTTCTATGATTTGACCTACTGACCTACTTTTTCACCCGACATGACCCATATTCGAACTTGACCGAGATATTGTCATGATGATCATTCTGAGCAAGTTTGATGATGATTGGACCAAAACTGTGGCCTCTAGTTTGTTCACAAGAAAAAGTTTACGCACGACGGACGACGGACGACGCCGGACATCTTACGGTCACAAAAGCTCACCATGACCTTCGGTCAGGTGAGCTAAAAAGGTGCAGGATGCAGGTTTAGAAGTTTCCTCAACTAGCTGAAAATGAGCTTATGGATTTGAGCATGGGCATATATAAGCTCAGTGTTACTCAGATGAGCATTTCAATGAGAATGGGCGGTATGAAATCTTGATGCCTAAAGAGGAGGAAAGTATATTTAAAGCCCAGATTCTTTCCAGGCATACTTCCAGCAAAACGTTTTGTTTGTTTGATATGAGGTTTAACGTCCCAGTCAACACTGTAAAGGTCATTTTGGAGACGGTGCTTCCAATTTTGTGGGACTTTTTCCCGACATTGAGGTGAAATGACATCTCAAACCCTGTCGCCCAATGAAACCAACAGGGTTTATTAGCACGGACAGCGTTTCCTGGACAGCCTCGCACCGCGGTTCCTGGATAGGCTTAGATCCTCTAAGCAGTTTACCAGTACTAGTGTGCGGGCCGGATTCAGCTCTGCGTGGAAGCATCATGCAGCCCATATATTTTTTCAAGCCCCTTTGGGCGGGGGCTGCCCACCAAAACGTAAAAGTTTATGGATCGAGTGCAGTCAGGGACTAAATCCATTAGTGGGTGGTACTGCCGGTGCCGAAGTGGGGCACGCACAGTTGGTTGCTGTGCACATATAGCATTATGTACTCTGGTACTTAAGTTTCTTTAGATACAATACAGAAAATAATGACGCTAAACTTAACAGAGCTCACATAGACCACGTCGTAGATGCAGCCATAGACACTTGGAGTGCATCAAGTGTGTCTGATGAAGATGAATAGAAAGGATAGATGGTTACCGGGTATATACATAGCACTAAATTCATTTGTAACAGTAACATCCTTCTCGGTCTGATAGAGAACAGGATAGAAGACAAACACACCAAAGTCAAACATCAGACTTGTAAACCCATGAACAAAAGTAAATAGGAAAGGTTCAAGGAAAGCCACAATCACAAGATGTGGCCAAATCAAGGACAGACAAAACACATATATAACATGCAAAAATCAACAATTTCCTCCTCACAAGGGGTGATAAAAATGTTAAACAAAAGGCTCACAGCAAATGTAATGCACAAAAGGGACATCAACAAGCCAAAGTATTACATGAACCACATCAGAACCACTGCCTTAGAATGGTCAGTAGCACAGACTACCAGTGGGATGAAGGACCCTATATGTCCAGCCAACCATCACCATGGGTTCAGGTGTAAAATATTGAATGTTTGTTTCGTTTACTGGATTTCTACCATAACTGTCGGTGTCTAAATCAGGATCTGCTTCCTGTCAAATCCTTAAGCAATTGTTGGTCAGCCAAAGCTGATAATCTATTTAAGACTGGCTGTCGAAATCACTTGATAGGTAAATTCATAAAAAAACAACACCTACCAGTTGGTTGACCATGTATGTGGTGTCAAGAGTTAAATGAAAGGCTCAAAGAGTACCAGAATCAAAGGCCAGAGACTAATGAAGGCTCCAAAATGATATATAAGTGAAGGGACAGGGTAAGCCAGTGCTTGAAGGGCTCTGCAAGCACCATTTCTTGGTTTACCTGAAAGCATATATGGAATCTGGACAAGATGAACCACCGTTTTCTACTAACCATTTTGGCTGCAGTTCCAAATACATGTAAAATCGACAGAAAAGCTTCAAAATAAATGTTTTGATGTAATGCAAGATTTATTAAGTTCAGTAATATTTCAATGTTATAGGTAAGTATGACCTAAAAGGAGACTTATTCTAAAGATTATGAGAAAGTTTAAACTTCATCTTAATTGTCAGTAAGATAGATTTATGAAGATGAGTTGACATAAAGCCAAGGAAGTTTTGCAGTAGAAATAGCAAAAGGGTGTATTTAACCCACCCATATTGTTTAAGTCATTATCAAAGAAGATATTTACAAATCACCTAATAGCTTCATAAGATCGACAGAAAATCATTGTGTGCTGAATTTTTGACTGTTTTGAAGAATCCTTTTGCCACATATCAATAGATTTTAATATGACAGAAAATATGTCAAAAATTGGATTCAGGGGCAGATAACTCTATTAGTAATTACAGAAGAAAGAAATGCTCATAATTTGGCAATGCCCATTAAATCTCAATTATCCCTGTCAAGTACTTTTGCAGTAGCTTTGGAAATAAACTTATGTTGTGGTTTTGCGTAAAGACGGTCAGTAAATTTAGCTGAAATTTAGGTACGACTTATAAGTGAGTATAGTGGAAAAGTGAAGAATTTTTCCACAAAAACATATACATTATGTTTAACATCTATAAAGGTCTAAACAATACTAAAAAGACCCACTTGCCAGGATGCTTTGTGCAAGAGATAATAGCGTAAGAACCACAGGTCTCTCAATGGGGTAGAATTACCCCACCCACTTTGGTTGCTCATAGAGCCAATACCATTACATCTGCGGATCTGAAATTTCACCACATTACAGCAAATACATCCTATGTTGAGTCTGTAAAGTTTAAAGAAAATCAAAAGGGGCCATAAAATGGGCCTTATAGGGACTGCTCCTTTATTTAGATTGTTGGCAGGATCTAATGAGCACCAACAATCTAAATTGTGACAAGAAATCAGAAAATTATGGAACATTTTCATCTGAAAAATGAGCCACCGCATGACAAAACCTACAAGAAGTCTTGTGTGACAAGCAAAGACTCAGATCAGCCTGTGCAGTCCTGTCAGAATCATTGCTGCTCGCAGGTACCTACTATAGGCTATTATGTAAGCAAAGAGACATAAGCAAAAATTCTTGTCATAGTGGATGGGTGCGCAAGTTGATTTGAGCCTCTGCTGGTCACACCGGTGTTATTGTAAGTTTTCTTATGCTCTGGCTCAAATGCTAAATGCAATTTTAGCACACAGGTGTGTTTTTGTAATAAAATGCAAACAACTGTCAATATTAATTAGCAGGACAAGTTTGTAATGTGTGAAATTTATATCACTCATAGAAAGAAACATACCAGCAAATTATACTTTTCTCTGTTCAGATCTAGAGATTATAATATCTGTCCTGCTCATAAATCTTAAAATATTTGCGATTCCTGGCATTTCAATATTTATATTATAATTTTCCTTATTTTTAGTCAAATTTATTTAGATTGTTGGCAGGATCTAATGAGCACCAACAATCTAAATTGTGACAAGAAATCAGAAAATTATGAAACATTTTCATCTGAAAAATGAGCCACCGCATGACAAAATCTAATTGAAATGCCGGGGAATTGCAAATATTTATGGGCAGAACAAATTTCTCATTAGCATCAACATACAAGCAAATCAGCACATATATTCAAATCAAGAGAAAGTAATATCTGAAAATAGTAAAATAAAAAGAACTGTTTGAAAAGTTCATGCTCTGAGAATAATATTTTTCCTGCTCATTAATGAGCTGGTGAATGAGAAATCCTACAATAAATACTCTGATCAGCCTGCACATCAGCCATTTAGTCTTGCAGAAGCTTACCTTATCCCACTGTATGCTAGTGAACTCTTCCATTGCTATATGTTGGACAAGTTCATTTGTCATTATATAAGGGAGGTCAGGCCAATTTTTCGTTTTTATTCTATTTTTGACGGAAAATTCTGTGAGCAAATAGTGCAGGCCCTGATCAGACGCAATCTGGGCTGGCACTGTTTGCCAAGGTAACCCTTTAGGGGTTTGCCGCATACAATGGGTTAACCTGGATATGCGATTCAATGTTTTTTTCTTTATTGATTCTTATTGATTAGACTCTGCTGATGCCTTCCTGGAACACTAAGCATTTCATGCAATTCAAAACGGCGTCCAAGATTATTACAGATATTGGACAAAATTTTGGCAAATTTTCACTCAGATTCTTTGTCATTAGAGCAACACAGCTATTTCGGGTAATGCTTTCTTTCACAGTTATGGAAACGGTATATTTCTTCTGACAAGTTGTCCTGTTCTTCTTATTTCTGCTTCAAACATTGACTGTGGGTGCCCTATTTGGAACCACCTCAATGAGGAAGTTCTAATGAGTACCCACAGTCTACGAGGACGGTTCAAATATGAATGCAACTAAGCACATAAAAATGATTCCGTGATAGATTGAAAAATTTATAATGTTCCCTCAAAGTATTCCCCTTTAACAGATATACAAACTTTCAGTCTTCTGATCCAATCATTGAATGCATTTTGGTACTCTTTTCGAGGTATACTATGAAGGCACTGGAATATTGCAGAACCGAGGTGTTTGCGCTGTACAAATTTTCGACCAGAAAGGTATTTTTTTCAACCGCGGGAACAAATTAACAAGAGGGCCCAATGGCCCTATATCGCTCACCTGTGTACAAGAAAATCATTAGTGTAGGACACCACTTGACATTGCTACATACTAAATATCTAAGCTCAGGCAAAGCGGTGTCCATGCTTATAAACCCTACTGGTTTCATTGGAAGACAGGGCTTGAGATGTAATTTCATCTCAATGTCTGGTAAAAGTCCCACAAAATTGGAAGAGACATCTCCAAAATGACCTATACAGTGTTGTCGCGGATGTAAAACCTCAAATCAAGCAAAATCTGTGCCTTATGGTTTTGGAGAAAAAGATTTTTTTTAAGTTTTTTCCAGTATAAGGCTATAGAAGCTAATGAGCCCTGGGGCTTGGCCAATTTTGACCCAAAGGGCATGGTTGGCAGGATTTATGTAGGCGACCATTTTGTGTTGCTATATACTAAATATCTAAGGTCGGTACTTCATGGTTTCAAAGAAGATGTTAGAAGCTTTTTCCATTATAAGTTTGTTGGAGTTAAGGGGCCACAGGATTTGGACCCCAGGGGCATGATTTGCAGGATTCATGTAGGCGACCACTCGACATTGCTACATGCTAAATACCTAAGCTCTGGGACTTATGGTTTCAGAGAAGAAGATTTTTTAAGATTTTTTTCCCCCATTTTAAGTCGTTTTTTTTCTTTTTTTTTTTTTTTTTTCATTATAAGGGCCCTGTGGTTTCAGAGAAGAAGATTTTTGAAGTTTCTCCAATTGTAAGTCTATGGAAGCTAAAGAACCCTGGGGTGGGGCCAAATTGGATTCCAGGGGCATAACTGGCAGGATTTATGTAGGTGGCCACTTGACGTTGCTACATACTAAAAATCTAAGCTCTGGGCCATATGGTTTCATAGAAGAAGATTTTTTAAGGTTTTTTCCATTATAAGTCTATTGGAGGTGATGAGCTCGGGCGTGGCCAATTTTGACCCCAGGGGCAGGGTTAGCAGGATTTACGTAGATGGCTATTTTATGTTGCTAGATACTAAATATCTAAGTTCTGTGCTTCACAGTTTCTGAGAAGGAGATTTTTGAAGCTTTTTTCCATTATGAGTCTATGGAAGCTAAGGGGCCCCGAGGCGTGGCCCATTTGGACCCCAGGGGCATGATTAGCAGGAAATATGTAGGTGACCTTTTGCCGTTGCTACATGCTAAATATTTAAGCTCTTGGCCCTGTCGTTTCAGAGAAGAAGATTTTTGAAGCTTTTTTCCATTATGAGTCTATGGAGGCTAAGGGGGTCCCAGGTTGTGGCCCATTTGGACCCCAGGGGCATGATTGGCAGGATTTATGTAGGTGACCACTTGTCATTGCTACAAGGTAAATATCTAAGCTCTGGGCCCTGTGGTTTCAGAGAAGATGATTTTTGAAGCTTTTTTTTATTATGAGTCTTTGGGAGCTAAGGGGCCCCGAGGCGTGGCCCATTTGGACCCCAGGGGCATGATTAGCAGGAAATATGTAGGTGACCTTTTGCCGTTGCTACATGCTAAATATTTAAGCTCTGGGCCCTGTGGTTTCAGAGAAGAAGATTTTTGAAGCTTTTTTCCATTATGAGTCTATAGGAGCTAAAGGGCCCCGGGGGGTGGCCCGTTTGGACCCCAGAGGCACGATTGGCAGGAATTATGTAGGTGACCACTTGCCGTTGCTACATGCCAAACATGTCAGCTCTGGGCCCCGTGGTTTCAGAGAAGAAGATTTTTGAAGCTTTTTTCCATTATGAGTCTATAGGAGCTAAAGGGCCCCGGCGCGTGGCCCATTTGGACCCCAGGGGCATGATTGGCAGAAATTATGTAGGTGACCACTTGCCGTTGCTACATGCTAAATATCTAAGCTCTGGGCCCTGTGGTTTCTGAGAAGAAGATTTTTGAAGCTTTTTTTTTCCATTATGAGTCTATGTGAGCTAAGGGGCCCCGGGCATGGCCCATTTGGACCCTAGGGGCATGATTGGCAGGATTTATGTAGGTGACCACTTGCCGTTGCTACATGCCAAATACCTCAGCTCTGGGCCCTGTGGTTTCAGAGAAGAAGATTTTTGAAGCTTTTTTCCATTATGAGTCTATAGGAGCTAAAGGGCCCCGGCGCGTGGTCCGTTTGGACCCCAGGGGCATGATTGGCAGGAATTATATACAGTCGAACCTGTGCTTACGGTCACCTCCGAATAACGGTCCCCTTATTACAACGGTCATTTTCAACCCCTCCCATCGAAATTCCCTAATAAATTAACTGGGAATAGCGGTCCACTGTGCACTACGGTCTACGGTCACGTTATTCAGTCCCAAACTGAGTTGCTGTCCTTGAATAACGGTCTATAATTGAATCCATCACGCTCATGATTTCAGCTTTGAGGTAATTATCGCCATTGATTGGCATATAGTTGGCCTGCTTGATTGGTGTTGCAGTCCTTAATCCTGGCGATCTGGTCAAACATGTTACGGTTTGTGAGTGAATTGAATTGAATAAATCCATTGCATTCTGTTTTACACAAGAACTGAAGATAGTTTATTAGAAAAGTGAAGAAAAATTGACTAAACATTTTTTTTTTTAATTGGCGGACAATCCTAAAGACGGTAAAACTAGCCCAGTAAGTAAATCACAATAATTGCGGCACTGTCAATTCAGAGACAAACCATCTGTGTATTTATTACGGTTCAAGTATGACACTATTGTTAATCCCTGTCATATAATTGCCAACCTGCGGTGCGTGTCGATAAGGTGTGAAAATATGGTCAAGTCATGTCTCTAATTTGCGTTTATCCTCCAGTCATAAAATTTAATCCAAGATCAATGTGAAAATGATTTAAACCTCCTCAGACAATAAGCTATATCTAACGGTATATGTTTGCATAATAAAAAGGACTACTCTACGATCTCATGAATGGTTATGTTTTGGCGCCAAATAGCAGACGCTCGGCGGGAAAAGTCGAACGCTGTTGTTGGTTATTGACACGGAGGGATAATTCGGGAGCTATACAGCGCTGTTTTCTTTCCACCTCTGTTCACAACCGTTTAGCTATCGAGAAATATTTTTTACCGGTTCCAAACATTTTTTATGAAAGATTTAAACACGTGTGGGGTTGCTGGCGTCGGATGACGCAACAAATAAACATGTAAATTAAATGGAAAACAATATGCTTCTTCATCCAGTGACAGCTTGCTATTTAATCAATAGATGTAAGAATTTTTGGACACTGTCGGCCTGCTGGTAATTGTCAAACCTCCGAATAAAGGTCACCTGTGAATAACGGCCAAATTTGTCCTGTCCCATAGATGGCCTTTGTTCACAGGTTTGACTGTAGGTGACCACTTGCCATTGCTACCTGCTAAATATCTAAGCTCTGGGCCCTGTGGTTTCTGAGAAGAAGATTTTTGAAGCTTTTTGTTCCATTATGAGTCTATGGGAGCAAAGGGGCCCCGGGGCGTCGCCCATTTGGAACCCAGGGGCATGATTGGCAGGAATTATGTAGGTGACCACTGGCTGTTGCTACATGCTAAATATCTAAGCTCTGGGCCCTGTGGTTTCAGAGAAGAAGATTTTTGAAGCTTTTTTTTTCATTATGAGTCTTTGGGAGCTAAGGGGCCCTGGGGTTTGGCCAATTTGGACCCCAGGGGCATGATTGGCAGGAATTATGTAGGTGACCACTTTTCGTTGCTACATGCCAAATATCTCAGCTCTGGGCCCTGTGGTTTCAGAGAAGAAGATTTTTGAAGCTTTTTCCATTATGAGTCTATAGGAGCTAAAGGGCCCAGGGGTGTGGCCCATTTGGACCCCAGGGGCATGATTGGCAGGAATTATGTAGGTGACCACTTGCCATTGCTACATGCTAAATATCTAAGCTCTTGACCCTGTGGTTTCCGAGGGGAAGATTTTTGAAGCTTTTTGTTCCATTATGAGTCTATAGGAGCAAAGGGGCCCCGGGGCGTGACCAATTTGGACCCCAGGGGCATGAGTGGCAGGAATTATGTAGGTGACCACTGGCCATTAATACATGCTAAATATCTAAGCTCTGGGCCCTGTGGTTTCAGAGAAGAAGATATTTTAATTTTTTCCCATTGTAAGTCTATGGGAGCTATATGTTGCCATGGCAACCAGAATTCCAATCTGATCAGCCCAAAAACCTTATGCAGCCTTTCCCCCTACCTGATGATGCTTCTCATGAAATTTGATCAAGATTGACCATGGGGTATTAGAGATATACTTATTTGAAATTGTTGACGGACGCACGCACGATGGACAAAAAGTGATCACAAAAGCTCACCTTGTCACTACGTGACAGGTGAGGTAAAAAGTCACACGGGGCAAGGTCAGGGGAATACTGGGGGTGAGGGAGTTCAACAACCTTTTCCTGCTTCAGATAGTCTTGCACAATGAACGCCTTGTGCGATGACTCATTGTCATGTAGCAATCTGTCATTGGCCAAACCAGTTGCGGGTCTTCGTTCTTTGAAATATTTCTTCAATTTTCTAAGAACTTTATTCTCGTAAAACTTCGTATTTACAGATTTGCCTTTAGGCACAGCAACCTGAATAGCAGGGCCCTGATTTGAAAAGAATATGGCATACATTACCTTCTTGACGCTCATGGTCCGCTTTGCAATGCATGGTCTTTTGCAATACTTTGTGGCCCATATTTTGTTCTGAATCTTTCGTTTTGGCTCAAAAAAGTGAACCCATGTCTCGTCACCTGTGACGACATTAGCGAAAGCCCGTGCATTGTAATTTGGAAACTTTTTAAGCAACTTCTTGGCGCACTGAAAGCGTGTCTTTTTCTGCTCATCTGTCAACAGATGGGGAATCCATCTAGCACAAATCTTTCTCATTTTCAAATCGCGTTTCAGAATTGTATGAGCTGCTCCTAATGAGAAGCCAACCATACTAGCTATTTGCCTAGTGGTGTATCGTGCATCGGTAGCAACTATTTCTTTCACTCTAGCAACCATCTTGACTGATGTTGCTCTTTTCAGCCGACGATCATGTGGTGCATCTTCTGTTGAGGCTAGCCCACAGTTGAATTTCTTACACCAATGAAAAACTGTCGGAAAAGACATTTCATTATGCCCATAAACCGAACATATTTCATCAAAAATGTCTTTGCACCATATACCAAGAATACAATAATTCTTAATATAGGACCGTATTTCAACGGCGTACTCTGACCTTCTTCCAACCATGTTTTGTATTAGTATACAAGAGTAGACAGTGTTTATCGAACGATATACATGGCTAAAGTGCACAGATTTTAACAGGTTAGGTATCAATGTATAGGTAAAATGTTTTTCTACTCTGTGATATTTATTTCCAGGTGATTTTCGCATTAGTGCATGAGAAAAAGTTCTACTTGCATTCATATTTGAACAGTCCTCGTATGTTTTTGAGCAAAACTAAGGAAAATCATGTTTTCCCCTGTAACCCCATATTTCATTAAATCTGTTTTTTTTTTGTTTTTTTTTGTGTGTTTTTCTTTTTTTTTTGTTTTTTGGTTTCAGTTTTACAGCAGCCTGCCCAGGCAAGCAGTGTGAGTCAGATCGTCCAATGCATATAAGCCTTCTGGTTTCATTGGACGGCAGGGCTTGAGGTGTCATTTCAGCTCAATGTCGGGTAAAAGTCCCACAAAATTGGAAGTGACCTCTCCAAAATGACCTAAATCATGTTCACAGGGACGTTAAACCCAAATTCAAGCAAACAAATCAAGATTATTTCACATATCGAGCCGATCGTTAATCAGAGGTGGGCCAAAACCTGACTATATAGAGACAAAACACCAGACCTTTCGTTCCATAACTTGTCATCTCAACCTCATTTCACTATATAAAAGGGTCTTCGTCTCACAGCATTTTTAATGCTTTTGTGGTTGTTTGTTGATATGCTGACTTACGAAGCTCTTTCTGTGTAGAAATTTATTTACCTCTACAAAAGCCAGCTGTGTGCCCCTCAGCTCCTTGCCCCAGATCCTGTTCCCATCTACGGACCCTACAATGACGGCCCCATCTTCATACACAATACAGATCTTCTGTCCATCAGCATTCCAGGCCATACTACGAACCACAGACTTGTTTCTGTTGTTAATCATTTCCTCATACCAGGAACCTATGATAATTTATTTAAGAAATGAATGTAATTTATTTAACGTTCATTGAAGTATGAACAACACTGGGCCATGAGTAAAGCAAGTGAACCCCACCCCAAAGGGAGGGGTTCATTTTGGGGTGGGGTTCATTTAGACTTTGCTTGTGACCTGATGTTGTTCATAATTCAATGACCGTTAAATAAGTTACCTTTATTACCTCTATTTACATTATTTCCGTCCATCGTATGATTTAAAAAAATTTTCAAGAGCTAAATGAAAGAAGAAAATAAGACAGTGCAGAATAGCTTTGTTGGAGCAATAACGTCGCCATCTCCCAATCAAACTGAAGATAACCAATGTTTATTTCAAAGTCACTGCATGACGTCACATGAGTCAGTGTAACCACTGAAGTATGAACAACAGTGCTTCCCAATACTTAACTAAATAGGTTTTCTGTAAATGCACTCAGAATGTTTTATTTATATAAACTTCAATAAATTTCTTTTGTTTTTATGATTATTACACCACAACCTCTTTATAACACTATTAATTGGGTCCTAAGCAAAACCTGTGATAGGTAAACAACCTTGTTATATCCAAACAAAAATGTATAGATTATATAAACAAGAGGGCCATCATGGCCCTGGATCGCGCACCTGATCCATAGAGTAACAAGGTGGCCCCGGGGAGGGCCATTATTGACCCTAGGGTTATAATGTGCATAATGTTGAGGGAGGTCTAAAAAGGTGAAGCTTCATACCAAATATCAACAAAGGCTATAATTTGAACAATCTTGGCAAAGGTCCACTAGATGAAGCCAGGGCTATAATTTAAACAATCTTGATAGAGGTCCACCAGATGAAGCTTCACACCAAATATCAAAGATCTGGGCCTTGCTGTTTCAGAGAAGAAGATTTTGAAAGATTATCTCTATATATGTCTATGCAAAACCAAAGAGCCCCGGGGCAGGTGCATTTGTGGTCCGAGGGCTATAATTTGAAATTCTTGGTAGAGGTCCACTAGATGAAGCTCCATACCAAATATCTGCCCCAGCCCATAGGGGCTTGAAGAAATATATGGGCTGCATGATGCTTCCACGCAGAGCTGAATCCGGCCCGCACACTAGTACTGGTAAACCGCTTAGAGGATCTAAGCCTGTCCAGGAACCGCGGTGCGAGGCGGACCGTCCATGCTAATAAACCCAATTAGTTTCATTGGGCGACAGGGCTTGAGATGTCATTTCATCTCAATGTCGGGTAAAAGTCCCACAAAATTGGAAGCAACTTCTCCAAAATGACCTTTACAGTGTTGACGGGGACGTTAAACTTCAAATCAAACAAATCAAACCATACCAAATATCAAAGACATGGGCCTTGCAGTTTCAGAAAAGAAAAGTTTTAAAGATTTCCCTATATAAGTCTATGTAAAACCAAAGGGTCTCGGGGTGGGGGCATTTTTGGCCCCAGGGCTATAATTTGAACAATCTTGATAGAGGTCCACTAGATGAAATTTTGCACCAAATATCAAAGCCCTAGGCCTTGTGGTTTCATAGAAGAAGATTTTTCAAGATTTTCCCTATAGAAGTCTATGTAAAACCAAAGGGCCATGAGGTAGGGGCATTTTTGGTCTAAGGGCTATAATTTGAACAATCTTGGTAGAGGTCCACTAGCTGAAGCTTCATACCAAATAGCAAAGACCTAGGCCTTGTGGTTTCAGAGAAGAAGATTTTTAAAGATTTTCCCCCATATAAGCCTATGTAAAACCAAAGGGCCCCGGGGTGTGGGCATTTTTGGCCCCAGCACTTTAATTTGAACAATATTGGTAGGGGTCCAGTAGATAAAGTTTCATACCAAATAGCAAAGACCTGGGCCTTGCAGTTTCAGAAAAGAAGATTTTTAAAGATTTTCCTTATATAAGCCTATGGAAAACCAAAGGGCCCCGGGGCAGGGGCATTTTTGGCCCCAGCACTATAATTTGAACAATCTTGGTAGGGGTCCACTAGATGAAGCTTCATACCAAATATCTAAGACCTGGGTCTTGCGGTATCAGAGAAGAAGATTTTTAAAGATTTTCCCTATATAAGCCCATGTAAAACCAAAGGGCCTCAGGGCGGCGGCATTTTTGGCCCCAGCACTATAATTTGAACAATCTTGGTAGGGGTCCACTAGATGAAGCTTCATACCAAATATCAAAGACCTGGGCCTTGGGGTTTCAGAGAAGAAGGTTTTTTAAGTTTTCCGTGAAAAAAATCTATTTTTGGCTCCTGTGACCTATATGTGCAACAGACCGGAACCATTTGAACAAGTTTGAAAGGCGACCACCTAAGGATCATTCCTGTGAAGTTTGGTCAAAATCCGATCAGTGGTTTAGGAGGAGATGTCGTTTGAAGAAATTGTTTACGCACGCAAGCACGGATGGACGGACGCACCACAGACAAAAAGTGATCCCAAAAGTTCCCCTCATCACTACATGACGGTGAGCTAAAAAATGAACCTAATGGTTATTTTTCTATATACTTTTTACATTTTTGGGATCCATCTTGAAACCGTGTTATATCCAAAACCGTGTTATAATGAACAGTGTTATATCCAAACATTAATGTATGGATTATACAGAAAAATGACCATTTATGGTCATTTTTCTATTTACTCTATACATTTTAGGGATCCATCTTGAAACTGTGTTATATTGAATACCGCATTATTATTTTTATAAGGAACAGCGATATAATGAGGTTATGGTGTAGGTACTTATACTATAGTTATTTTCCATATTTTTTTGTTTACTAGTGTCAAGAGAGCTTAAGCAACAAGGATAACAAAGCTATTTTTTTCTTTCTTTCTGATTTGTTTGTTTGTATTGGAGTTTAATGGCTCAGTCAACACTATTTAGGTCATTTTTGAGCCGGTCAGTTTACCTATCCACACTTTTCCTGGGCAGGCTTATACGTAAGCGGTTAACCAGTACAGTGCAAATTCTTTTGCCAGAAACTGACAACTGGCCGTCTTGAATCAGGGGAAGGGAGAGAATGACCTTAGAAAAGATTTCATGATCAATCTCCACGAAAGAACATTGCTGACCCTGGCAGGTATCGAACCTGCATCCTCGTGATCACCAGTCAGACGCACTTTCTGATTAGAAACATATGTTGTGGGTAGTTGTTGGAATCCCCTCAGTGAGGCGATTCCCTAAGAGAAATGGGAACACCTGGAAGATTTTTCCGCCGTATATAAAGGTAGCCAAATTTCGGGACTTCTAAAAGTAATGTTCAACTGAAAAAGCGGTTTACTCTTAAGGGAAGAATTTGCTCCTCAGGAGCAAATTCTTTCCTTTAAGAGTTGACCCCTATTGACATTGGAGACAAAAATACTTTTGCAGGAGTTGTCTCCCCTGAAGGTGTTCACATTCCCATTAACTATCCTCATTTTGCTTCTTTTCTAGAGGTACGATGTCAGTTTGTTACCTAAAAGCTGTTAAACAATGATTGTTTGTCTATAAATATTACTAGATTGCTCTATGACTTTGTAGCTGAAATATTTCATGCTTCACTGGGGAATGAATTTAATAATTAAACTAACAGCTTTCCTTCAGATCCTATTCTTTGTAGTATTATTTTCAGCCCAGTCAACGCTCTTTAAGGGGAATGGATACACCTTCAGGGGAGGCAACTCCTGCAAAAACTTTTGGCTCCCATGTCAAATTCTTTCCTTTAAGAGTAACCCCTTTTTCTGTGGGACAGGGTTTATAGAAAATCAAACAGGAAGTCCTGAAAGTTGTCTCCCTTTGAAAATGGCAGAAAAATCTGCCAGGTTTTCCCATTCCCCTTACGATTTCAGATTTTCTTTTTAACTATAATGTCGCTCCAATGTCACATGATAACCTGTTCTTGTGTATGAAGCCATCTAGGCCCAGTTTTTCAAATGATGTCATTAAAACTTCGAACATATGATATGACAAAAATGCTCATATTTTTGACGAAAAAATATCAGTAGATTTGCAAATTCAAAAGCTACTCAAATTTTTTCTCAGAAAAAAAAATTACCAGGGTATCAAATATTATGCTTGCTAAACCAATAACAAGCTTGTTAACCCTTATCTTGCTGTTCACGACAACCCCCATCTTTGCAAAAAGTGTAGATCCAGATCAGATGGCTTCTGAAGAAGCCATCTGATCAGGATCTACACTGTTTGACATTCAATTTATGAATTTGTAGGAATAAATTACATCAAGTAATCTGATTGGTTCAAAGTCAGAAATGGGTGTGGCTTAACTGAATATTCAGCAAGAGAAGGGTTAAGCTAAGGATGCTTTCATCAACTGGGATCTGATTCCAAATGGTTTATTGTTGGAAAATCTAACATTAAAATAATTTGTCCAAATGTAAATTTCAACAGGAAAATAACAGTAACAATAACATTCCTTTCTCATCGAGGAGCATTCAATCGTAACTGCTTTTTGCACAGATTCAGTGGTGGTGTATAACAGGTATGTTGTAGAGCAGAAAACTGATATACTCAGAAGATCTGACCAGCAATACACTCTAACATTTATAGAGTCAGCTCATAAACTGGGAATACTGAAGCATGACCAGCCCAGGACAAAAAGTATCAGTACGATACCACACCCGTGGGACATAGTGAGTTTTTTGCATCTCCAAAATGGCTCCTTTTCTGATGAAAATCCGTAATATTTTTCTTATTTATATTTCAAACATGGGTTAATAATGTGTATATTTCGGTGAGGTGATTCTAACAAAAATCCACGGCATTTGTTTCTGTGAGTAATTAAGGGAAAAGGCCCTTTATCACCTGGTATACTACTCCTTATTGAGATTCTTTATTATTATGAAAAAACACCCCTATTCAAATACATGTATATTGAAAATTTTAACACCAAAACAACATGAAAAATTTTCAGATTAAAAAGTTGATAGTTTTCACATTTCTGCTCAAAACATAGATTAAGGGTACTCGTTAGAACTGCCTGAAGCTGGTCTTAGCAGTACAACTTTTTGAATGCCCCTCTGAATAAGTAAAACAGTTACAGTACATTCTTCCAGTGAACTTTTAGATTTATATCTGCCATCTGAAAAGAAAATAAGCATTTCTCTTCCACGATTATTTTTCACAACAACCACTATTCTGCTTCCAGTTGTTCAAGGCTTAACGAACTCGTTAGAGGTTACATTGCTAGATGTTCTAGTAAGTTAAATGCCTTAAACAGTTCATTCTGTTTGCTGAAAAAAAATGTGAGTAGCTTTTGCACAGCAAAAGCTACTCATTCTTTTTTTCAGCAAAAGAATGAGTCTTTTGCTGTACTGAATATTTGTAATTTTAATGTAACGCTAACTAACAACTTCTTTAGCTAAATACAACAGGACACAGACTCATATGGGACAATGGGGATGGACTCTTGACAGACCTTGTTACAATTATATTTCTATAATTTTCAAGTGTTCATTACATACATGTAGAAAATAGCTGGATGCGTGCAAAGCAGTTTAGACCTTGATGAGATGCCACATTCTACAGCATCTCATCTGTGTCTACACTGCTCAGCCCTTTCTATCCCAATACTAAGTAGCCTCTGTGGTGTAGTGGTTATGCTACTCGCCTGATAAACCAATACCAAGGATTGCAGGATCAATCGTGGGCTTCTCCAGACTTTCGGAAGTGTCTTTAAACCGAGGTCCAATCTCCATATGACCTTAGCTGTTGGTGGGACATAAAACTGAAACACACCCAATACTCAAGGCAAATACAGTATATTCCACCCTTGTGAAGATTTGAAAATCATAAAGCGGTTTTTGTAACAAAAGCTGTCGAAATTCCACCCTCACTATGTGATAATGTTCAATCTGCATTGTGCCTAATTTCATTAAGTCTTAAGGAATGCAGGGCTCCAGCATACTGCTGCTGCAGAAATTGTAGTAGGAACCAGCATAAAGTTGGGATAACCTTTCTTATTTCTCCATAAAAACATACATGTACATGTATGTTGTGGTTATATATACTTATCAAAAAGGGATTTCTTGGTTACAAACATTTCTAAAGAGCTATATGGAAAAATCATCCGTTATTTTTTTCTCTCAAAATTCTTCTTTTGCTGGAGCCCTGAATGACTTAATATGGGATGCATTTCCATGGTGCCCTTTTACCGATACACCATTAGGGGAGGCAACTCTTTCAAAAGTATTTTTGCTTCCCTTTTTAATAAGGGTTTTCTGTTAAAGGTAATGGTCTACTCTTAAAGGAAAGAATTTGCTCCTTAGGAGCAAATTCTTTCCTTAAAGAGTAGACCTGGCTCTTTCAGAGCAGGTATGTTAACAGGTAAGTTAACAGCAAGTCCTAAAAGATATCTCCCTTGAAACAAGAGGGCCCAATGGCCCTATATCGCTCACCTGTTTGGACCCCAGGGGAATGATTGGCAGGAATTATGTAGGTGACCACTTGCCGTCGCTACATGCTAAATATCTAAGCTCTTTGCCCTGTGGTTTCAGAGAAGAAGATTTTTGAAGCTTTTTCCATTATGAGTCTATGGGAGCAAAGGGGCCCCATGGTGTGGCCCATTTGAAACCCAGGGGCATGATTGGCAGGAATTATGTAGGTGACCACTTGCTGTTGCTACATGCTAAATATCTAAGCTCTGGGCCCTGTGGTTTCAGAGAAGAAGATTTTTGAAACTTTTTTCCATTATGAGTCTATGGGAGCTAAGGGGCCCCGGGGTGTGGCCCATTTGGACCCCAGGGGCATGATTGGCAGGAATTGTGTAGGTGACCACTTGCCGTTGCTACATGCTAAATATGTAAGCTCTGGGCCCTGTGGTTTCAGAGAAGAAAATTTTTTAAGCTTTTTTCCATTATGAGTCTATCAGGGCGTCAAGTGATATTAGGAGGCAAAAATATAGGTAAGGTCCAGAAAAATAGGTATCTAGTGGCAAGAAATATAGGATATTATAGGTTGCCTACACTGAAGAAAACAAGCCAGATTTGTATTTTTTCCACCACCACCACCTACCATCTCCCTCTTTTATTAATGATACAACATATAGAAATAGATAAGGTGGACAGCTGGCTATAATTAAGGAAAAAATCTTTAATCTTCTGGTTTCAGACAAGAAGATTTTTAAAGGTTTTCCCTATATAAGCCTATTTAAAATATGTGGGCCCTGGGGCTCGGCCATTTTTGGCCCGAGGGCTATTATTTGAACCAGCTTTGTAGAGGTCCATTCGATGAAGCTCCATACTAAATATCAAAGTCCTTGGCCTTCTGTTTCAGTCATGGAAGATTCTAACATGTTTCCCTATATAAGGCTATGTAAAATCAGTGGCCCCGGTGCTGAGGCATTTTTGGCCCCAGGGCTATAATTTGAACAATCTTGGTAGATGTCCACTAGATAAAGCTTAAAACCAAAGACCTGGGCCTTTTGGTTTCAGGCAAGAAGATTTTTTTAAAGGTTTTCCCTATATAAGCCTATGTAAAACCAGTAGGTCCTGGTGTGGGGGCATTTTTTGCCCCAGTGCTATAATTTGCACAATCTTGGTTAGAGGTCCACTAGATGAAGCTTAATACCAAATATCAAAGACCTGGGCCTTCTGGTTTCAGACAAGAAGAATTTTAAAGGTTTTCCTACATAAGCCAATGTAAAACCAGTAGGCCCTGGTGTGGGGGCATTATTCTGGCCCCAGGGCTATAATTTGAGCAGACTTAGTAGAGGTCCACTAGATGAAGCTTTATGTCAAATACTAAAGACCTGGGCCTTCTGGTTTCAAACAAGATTTTTTTAAAGGTTTTCTCTATATAAGCCTATTTAAAACCATTAAGCCCTGATGAAGGGGGCATTTTTGGTCCCAGGGCTATAACTTGAACAATCTTGGTAGAGGTCCACTATATGAAGCTTCATACCTGGGCCTTCTGGTTTCAGACAAGAAGAATTTTAAAGGTTTTCCTACATAAGCCAATGTGAAACCAATAGGCCCTGGTGTTGGGGCATTATTTTGGCCCCAGGGCTATAATTTGAGCAATCTTGCTAGAGGTCGACCAGATGAAGCTTCATACCAAATATCAAAGACCTGCCCCTTCTGGTTTCACACAAGAAAATTTTTAAAGGTTTTCCCTATATATGCCTATGTAAAACCAGTGGGCCCTGGGCTGTGTGTGTGTGTCATTTTTGGCCCCAGGGCATAATTTGTTAGAGGTCTTGTTAGAGGTCAAATAGATGAAGTTTCATACCAAATATCAAAGGCCTGGGCCTTCTGGTTTCATACAAGAAGATGTTTTGACGATTTTCTCTTATTTTCTCTTTTTTGTTGCCATGGCAACCACAGTTCTGCATGGCATTAAATTCTGAGAGGACCACCCAAGGATTATTTCTGCCAAGTTTTGTTAAAATCTGTTTAGTGGTTTAGGAGGAGATGTTGTTTAAAGAAATTGTGAACGCACAGACAGATGGACGGACGGCAAAGGATGGTGAGTGATCACAATAACTCACTCTGAGCCTTTGGTTCAGATGAGCAGAAAATAGCAGAAATTCCACTAGCTAAAGCTTTCCAAAAGCTGGGCTGGACTGGGTCACTACATCTGAAGGGAATACAAATTCCTAAAAGAAAACGGCTTATTAAGCTCAAATACTATAGAAAACATCTACTGTCAAATATTTTTTACAAACTTTGTATTCCTTGCTTACCCAAAATTCCAAATTATAGGTATTTATAGGTATTTTGATAAAATATAGGATTTTATAGGTTATTATAGGTAATGGTCTGAAATATAGGAAAATATAGGTAAATATAGGTAACTTGACACCCTGGTCTATGGAAGCTAAGGGGCCCCGGAGCTAGCCCATTTGAACCCCAGAGCCATGATTGGCAGGATTTATGTAGGTGACCACTTGCCGTTGCTACATGCTAAATATCTAAGCTCTGGGCCCTGTGGTATCGGAGAAGAAGATTTTTTAAGCTTTTTTTCCATTATAAGTCTAAAGGAGCTAAGGGGCCCCTGGACATGGCCCGTTTGGACCCCAGGGGCATGATTGGCAGGAATTATGTAGGTGATCACTTGCGGTTGCTACGTGCTAAATATCTAAGCTCTGGGCCCTGTGGTTTCAGAGAAGAAGATTTTTGAGGCTTTTTTCCATTATGAGTCTATGGGAGCAAAGGGCCCCCGGGGCGTGGCCCATTTGGAACCCAGGGGCATGATTGGCAGGAATTGTGTAGGTGACCAATTGCCGTTGCTACATGCTAAATATCTAAGCTCTGGGCCCTGTGGTTTCAGAAAAGAAGATTTTTGAAGCTTTTTTTCCATTATGAGTCTATGGGGGCTAAGGGGCCCCGGGGCGTGGCCCATTTGGACCCCAGGGCCAGGATTTATGTAGGTGACCACTTGCCATTGCTACATGCTAAATATCTCAGCTCTGGGCCCTGTGGTTTCAGAGAAGAAGCTTTTTGAAGCTTTTTCCCATTATGAGTCTATAGGAGCTAAGGGGCCCCGGTGGTGGCTCGTTTGGAACCCAGGGGCATGATTGGCAGGAATTATGTAGGTGACCACTTGCCATTGTTACATGCTAAATATCTAAGCTCTGGGCCCTGTGGTTTCCGAGAAGAAGATTTTTAAAGCTTTTTGTTCCATTAAGAGTCTATGGGAGCGAAGGGGCCCCGGGGCAGCCCCCATTTGGAACCCAGGGGCATGATTGGCAGGAATTATGTAGGTGACCACTGGCTGTTGCTACATGCTAAATATCTTAGCTCTGGGCCCTGTGGTTTCAGAGAAGAAGATTTTTGAAGCTTTTTTCCATTATGAGTCTATGGGAGCTAAGGGGCCCCGGGGCGGTGCCCATTTGGACCCCAAGGGCATGATTGGCAGGATTTATGTAGGTGACCACTTGTCGTTGCTACATGCTAAATATCTAAGCTCTGGGCCCTCTGGTTTCAGAGAAGAAGATTTTTGAAGCTTTTTTTTCCATTATGAGTCTATAGGAGCTAAGGGGCCCCGGGGCGTGGCCCTTTTGGACCCCAGGGGCATGATTGGCAGGAATTATGTATGTGACCACTTGCAGTTGTTACATGCCAAATATCTCAGCTCTGGGCCTTGTGGTTTAAGAGAAGAAGATTTTTGAAGCCTTTTTCCATTATGAGTCTATAGGAGCTAAAGGGCCCCAGGGCATGGTCCGTTTGGACCCCAGGGGCATGAATGGCAGGAATTATGTAAGTGACCACTTGCCGTTGCTACATGCTAAATATCTAAGCTTTTGGCCCTGTGGTTTCCGAGAAGAAGATTTTTGAAGCTTTTTGTTCCATTATGAGTCTATGGGAGCGAAGGGGCCCTGGGGCGTGGCCAATTTGGACCCCAGGGGCATGATTGGCAGGAATTATGTAGGTGATCACTGGCCGTTAATACATGCTAAATATCTAAGCTCTGGGCCCTGTGGTTTCAGAGAAGAAGATATTTTAATTTTTTCCCATTGTAAGTCTATGGGAGCTATATGTTGCCATGGCAACCAGATTTCCAAACTGATCAGCCCAAAAACCTTATGCAGCCTTCCCCCCTACCTGATGATGCTTCTCATGAAATTTGATCAAGATTGACCATGGGGTATTAGAGATATACTTATTTGAAATTGTTTACGGACGCACGGACTCACGCACGACGGACAAAAAGTGATCACAAAAGCTCACCTTGTCACTACGTGACAGGTGAGCTAAAAATGGCGAGAAACATAGTTAGCAGACGTATCTATTTCCCTTGAACTACCACACCTACCCTTGTATAGCATCCAGACAATAATCAGCCCATACTGGTCACTAGTCGTTAGTTTCTGATACTGACTATTCCACGTGACCACTTGAACGGCCCCTGAAATCACATGGTTTATCTGACAAATGAGCAGAAATAACATTAGAACGGCCCCTGAAATGATTTAACTGGGGATATGAATAGTTATCTATTTCCATCAAGCTTGCCATGCAGAAAGTTTAGGCCAAGCATGACCATACACTGTATACCACTTACCCATAAGATGCCAATCACTATAATTGTCGTCTGCTTTGTCGTCTGCTGGTAATTTTAAAAGTCATTTTTGCAAACAGTGCGGACCCAGATCAGACTGCTCCTAGAGGAGCAGTCTGATCAGGGTCCACACAATTTGCTTTATGCAAAAATATGTTTGAGATGTTTGCTAGAAGATGAAGCAGACGACATAAAAATACGACCCTTTCAGAAGCAGTTTTTCATGGCATCTTCAGGGTTAAAATACTGATGTTGCACGACTGTTTCCATGGTCACTGATAACCTTCTGTAGACTTTCAGAGACTATTATCACTATAGAAGCCATGATACTACATGGGAAGAGTGATAACTGATTAACCCACTGCATGCTGGAAACCCCTAAAGGGGTACCTTGCCAAACAGTGCAGGCCCAGATCAGATGCCGCAGAATGCGGCGTCTGATCAGGACCTGCACTATTTACTAATTTTCCATCAAAAATACAACAAGAACAAACAAGAGCACCGCATGCGGGTGCCAACGCTCAGCTGCACCCCCTTTTCCAGAGAGCCAGATAAGCTTCGTATTTTCGTAAATTACGGATTAAAAAATGCAAAATACGAAGTGGTTGAAAATTTAAATCGTACCATTTACGGTAGACCTTTCTTAGGTTACGAAGGAGACAATGATATGGCGCGTATTTACGCAGTAATCCTTGCATAACGTTTCGTAACATGACCATCTACAATTGTCAGCTCAAAGACAATGAAAGGGTATGTAATTAATACCCTTCCTCTACCCGACGGCTATCCGCTGTAATTAGAAATAAGAAGAAGAATCCGAAACGTGTTTTCACACCTGCAGCTGTAGTTAGTCACTTCACTGGTCTCACAAATGTTTTGCTTTTTTTTCCGTGCACATAATTTCCCGCATGTACGTTTGTTGCATTAATACTTTAGCGGAAAATATGACTGTGGGATAGGTGAAAACAGACAAGCCTGTGCAGTCTGATCTGTCTGTACACTCCTTTTATGCCTCTGGTGTTTTAAAACAGCAGCACGCGGGTTGTCTAGACTCACTAGTTAATCTGGTCTTTTGTAAAAAAGTGACAAATTTTTGGCTGTTCGTAGACTCATTAACCGTGTTTGTTTCGACCGTAGAATGCGCCTGAATGCAAACTATTACAGGGCCCGAAATTAAGCTCGCATTTACGCTAAATGCGAGTGAGAATTTCAAATGCGAGGCCAAAATATTTGTACTAGAAAATTTTCGCGAGTGTCCGATCGTCGGTAAAAAATAAAAATAGTAATAATACAGACGACAATAATAACTCGCCATTTCCGCGACTGCTTCTGCAATTCCGACGTTCTAAATTTAGATTATAAACTTTCCAGAGGTCAGGAGGCGTAGCACGTAAGGCCGGTGCACCGCTAAACCGCGGTGTTTTCTTTCTTCTTTGCCGTATCGGTACTTTTGGCAAGTGACGGATTTTATCGGAAATTTTATATCATTTAATTCAATGTTTGCGAAAGAACAAAAATATGTTTGCAAAACGATTTCACTAGCGTCGGCTTCGAAAAAAAAACCTCGCAGGGACGCAAAGTATCTTTTATAATGCGCCGCTAGTCATGCCGAGCACTGTTAAGTTCAAAGACGCCGACGCGACCGATAGGGCGCGAAAATTATCGGATACTTGAGATGAATAGCGGTAATAACTAATAGAGCATGCTCCGCATGCCGGCCACTTGGGATTAACACAGATAAATAGGTAATAAATTTCTAATCAAAACCTAACAGTTTAATCCTGCTAATTGGGGCTCAAAGTAATCTTGCGTGAAAACTTTGTAGCATATATATGCACTGCTTGTCGGAACACGACTGACAAAGATGACATTGCAAGACAGCATGTATGTTGATCAGTCTGTGTAGCGCTGTGTCGAACTGTGAATAAATAATTTTATCACAAATTGTCCAGAGACAGTTCAAATGGATAATGCAGGTAGATAGCATGTGGCGACTTCTGAAAAACCCCGACGTCTTTAATCCTATTAATGTGGTCAATAATTATAAAATATGCTCAATACTTAGCCAACTAAAGCCATTCACGCAATATCAAAAGAACCGCTATATCGGCGGGTTGAACATCAGGCGTGGTCATGTCCTGAACCAGCAGGTATTGATATTAAGTGACACATGAAAAGAATGACTTGCAATCTTGGCTTACTTTACGCTCATTATCCCATAGCAATTTGGAAAAAAAACATCGTGTCTTATTTGTTAACAGGATTAATTAATTTATTGGCATAAGATTAGTGATAGGTCATGGACAGATTAATAGCAATCAGTAAAGATCGCATCCAGATAAACTGCAAAGACAATATTATTGCCAATGTCACATTTTTCGCGACCGTAAACACCTAGAAAACGCGTAATGAGTCTCTGTTTACTTGTCTGTTTTATTTTACGATGTACAAACACCTGGTGTTTGAAACATGTGGTTACCACGGTACAATTTCCAAAGGCGGTACCTAGCCAGAGACTAACACGTCATCAGTTTTTTTATTTGCATTAATACTACCCATACAAGTTAATCATTACTGTAGCAGTTGTTCTTGAAAAATTTCCGCTCTTATTAAAGGGTTTTTTGAAAAAATCGAGTTGATTTTCATTTTACCTAGTAGATCTTTTTTTAGCAAGCTAAATTTTGCTTGTGGCAAAAATGCTTAAGTTCGGACCCTGTATTACGTTGTAAGTGAATAGGTACTTGGATCAGACTGTTCAACATCTCTCCCATGAAATGTCTTCCTGAAAATCTTTGAATGTGCAGTCACTGTTCACAAGGTTTCTTATCGCTTAAAAACGTGTTTCTTGCCGTTTTCCAATGCCTTTGATTATTGAATCATGATGGTTGTTTACTTCTGATACGGTTCAAGTATCTATTCACTAAAAAATATATATTTTTGTCACAAACCGGTAAATTGACTGGCGTATTAGGTGTTAATAAAGTTTTTCCGGCATGCTATGATCGCACATCTCGGTTATAATAGCGGATTTGCACGAGATTACCAGTATTTATTCATAATTTGATGCAGCGCATGTAATGTATGTTATAATTGAAACAGTTAAAATTTATTAAATCTTTTTCTGAAGATAAAAGAAACAATTAAATAAATATGTACTATAAAAGGGTTATCCTTTGGAAGCAAAGAATATACCACAGAACTGAAACGTATGGAGTGTACATGTTTTCATGGCCAGACTAGCTAGTTTAGGCCAATTAGGCCTCATCAGTGACCCATATTCATATTTTTATCATTCCGACGCTTTTTTCCCCACAACATTGTCATCAATGCACGGTTGTGTGCTATTACATTTTAGTTCAAACGGAACCGTTTTTTCACTCTTTATCGCTGCACAGATTGATCTCTTTGTCTGCCGTGTTCTATACCACATTTAACCAAAATACAATTAGTAGGATCAAATTGTAATACTTTGGTTTTCATGCATATATCGATCTGTGAATCGCAGGTGGCCAGGCCAGCACGAAGTGCATGCTTATTTACAACTATTCATCTCAATTTGAAAATAGAATTATCGTCCTATCAAGCTTCTTAGATGTCTCGTCGGCGTCTTTGAACATGAACGCAGAAAAACTGGCAGTGCATCATAAAAGTTTCTTAGCGTCCTACGACACAGACGGTATTTTTATTCGCGTCTACGCTACTGATATCGAGTGCCCCACTCCCACTTTCCGGCTAGCGCAAACACTGAGCATAATATGTTCAGAAAGTGTAGTCTGATCTGGGTGTGTGCTGTTTGCTAAGACATCTATCCAGAAACATAAGGGTGATTCTGTTTACTGGCTTGATATGTCTTTATAATCAGTATCAGTGAACTATTAACTAGCTTAAATTGTAATGAATCGGTAGTTAACCAGGTTCATAAAAATACGAAACGACCTCCCGATTTGATCAGTATATTTACTGACCCATTTTTTCAGTTTACTGAAAAGGTTTTAATTTTGATAAGTAAATACGAAGTGGGGATAAAAAATTATCTGGAGCTGTGCTTTTCATAATGAACAACTAGTCCGAGATTCAAGTAAATATGTTCAGTAATGACAGAGATATTACAAAATGTCAAAGTTTTTGCATGACGACGCAGACGACCCAGAGCTATGACAATACCTTGTCGTTTTCTTCGAAAACAGCCGAGCTAAAAATAGGCCCCGACACCCCTTATATGACAAATGGACTTGTCCAACATATAGCAATGGTAGAGTCCACAAGCATACAATGGGTTAAGTGAGGTTTACTTGATACTGTTGAACTTCAAGTGTGTGTGTGTGAATTCGGGTTTAACGTCGCTTTCAACAATTTTTCAGTCATATCACGACGGTGTCTGGTTGCGACAGGGAGCTCAATGCTCACTTTTATAGTGCTGCCTCACTGAAGTATCATGTCCCAGACACATTACATGATACAACACTAGTGATGTGCGATATTATCGGTATATCGGTATATCGTGATACAGTTCAGAAAAAAATCATATCACAATACGGTCCGCCAATACCGATATTTTCGATATTTTCTCAATTTATCCATTTTTTTTCATATTTTCTTTCATAACTGATCGGTAAATACAGCTCACTGTAAACAGAACCATTCCCGGGGCTAAATCTACTTATTAAAACGATTCCCACCCTTTATGTATAAGCCGGCCATAGTATAAGACTTTAGCCTTATGACGCCCGGTTGGGCAAGTGCAAAAAAATCGTCTACAACTGTCAGTCTTTAAATACGGTAAAACTAGACCAGTTAGTAAATCGCAATAACTGCTGCACTGTCAATTCAGAGACAAACCATCTGTGTATTTATTACGGTTCAAGTTTGACACTATTGTTAATCCCTGTCATAAAATTGCAACCCTGCGGTGGGTGTCGATAAGGTGTGAAAATATGGTCAAGTTATGTCTGTAATTGGCGTTTATCCTCCAATCATAAAATTTAATCCACAATCAATGTGAAATGGTTTTAATCGCTCCTCAGACAATTAGCTACATCTAACGGTAGATGTTTGCATAAAAACGGACTTTTCTACGATTTCATGAATGGTTATGTTTTGGCGCCAAATAGCAGACGCTGGGTGGGAAAAGTCGACGCTGTTGTTGTTTATTGACACGGAGCTCCTGGGGATAATTCGTGAGCTGTGCAATTCTATCCACCTCTATTCATAACCGTTTAGCTATCGAGAAAAGATTTTTTACCGATTCCAAACATTTTTTTAATGAAAGAGATACACACAGTGACATTAAACACGTGTGGGGTGATAGCGTCGGATGACGTCATTTACCGATCGCGTGCATCAAAATGGTAGCGATGGTTTGTGGGCGGCGATTTATATCAATTCAAAAAATCACCGATCGGCTTTTTCCATATAAGTCTAGTCTTCGCCGGACATAAAAAAGCTTGCAGTCCATGACCTCGGCTTTAAGACGGGGTCATTTTGGGGGCTCATTTTGGAGGGCAAAATCCTCGTCTTATAGCCGAATTTTTACGGTAGGCCGAGCTAGGATTTCGGTGAATCACGCGGCTGTTGTTGTTGTTTACGTCGCTTTAGTGTAAGCCGGCCAGCATTTACAATATTGCGTAATCGAGTGAAAACCAAAACAAACTTTACCATGGCCAACCGCAGGTTCTGGACGTATTATAATTAAAGGGTTCATCTCTATAAACGTTTCTATGTATTATATAGAAACCTAGGGACAAGCCCTTTAAATTTTATAACGTCAAGCTCCTGTGTGGCCAACTACCAAGTCGTTGAAAATCAAAAAGGAAAAGCCGATATCTAGCAACATTTCAGGTTGCAAAGGTGACAGTCACAAATAAGGTGACTGAGGCCATCAATCTAATACAACATTTAATAGCATTTTCAGATAGTGTTTTTTATTTCCCCTCATAACATTGGGACAATTCTTTTAAGTGCCTTTGTTTTGTTAGTGCATGAGTAGAAATAGGTTAAACGATATTTACCCGTGAAAACTCCCTTCTCTTTTCCATATATATTGTGGTTTTCCAATTACCAGTGTGTTTCATATTGCTAGATAATATATCGTGATACGTATCGTGATACGCAGTAACCGTATCGCAATATATCGTGATACGAAAATTCTGACAATACCCATCCTTATACAACACCCAGTCACATTATCCTGACACTGGGTCAACCAGTCCTAGCTCTTCCCCGTAAATCTGAGTGCCAAGCGAGGAGCAGCTAGTACCATTTTTAACGACTTTGGTATGTCGCGGCCCGGGATCGAACCCATGACCTCCCGTTCCCCGGAGCGGACACTCTACCAACTGAGCTATCGAGGCCGGTTGAACTTCAAGACTCAAACAAAGCTCGAACACCTTTGGGACCATGAAAATTTGAGACAGGGGTAGTTTGAGACATGCAAGGTTAACCATAGCACCCTGTCAGGAGACATGATCAGGATACCTTTCTGATTTTCATTAAAGGGAATGTGTACACCTTCAGGGGAGGCAACTCCGGCAAAAGTATTTTTGTCCCCCATGTCAATAGGGGTCAACTCTTAAAGGAAAGAATTTGCTCCTGAGGAGCAAATTCTTTCCTTTAAGAGTAGACCCCTTTTTCAGTGGGACATGCCTTTTAGAAAAGGGAACAGGAAGTCCCAAATCTGCCAGGTGTTCCCATTCCCCTTAGAATGAAGGCTTGACATGTGTACTCATTAGAATCACCTGGTTGAGGCTTTGAGGCAATTCTAGTGAGTACACACCATATATGTTCGGACAAAACAGAAACATTTTCGTATATATATATCTATATCTGCAGTTATGAGATATTTTCCTTCGTACTAAAGGAGCAGTCTGATCTGGGTCCACATTGTTTGCAAAAAAGACTTTTAAAGTAAACGGCAGATGACAATACAGGCAACAATTGTCATGATTGGCATCTTATGCGTTAAAAACAGCTGTGGTAAGAGACCAATTGGTGTTCCAGTCATCAAAGTTTCACTGCATTTCTTCACATGAAGTTACAAAACAAACAATAACAGAAACCCATAAAGAAACATACGAAACAAAACAAACAGTGTCTAAGTTTTTCCCAGCTACTTCTGTCCGAGGATAAGAAGGAAGTGACACATTATGCCTTACCGCATTAGCAAGGGTGTGCTGCTAGTAAGCACTGGGAGCATACTCGGATTTTGTCATAGCCGTCTATCGCTGTATTCATTGTTAACTACTCACAATTTTTCAAATGCCCTATCAATGTAAATAGACCCTGTTCAATAACAATTCGATAATGTCGCCACTTTCTTCTTATACTCAGTAATGAAGGCTCTAGCCAGTATACGGTAACATAAGAACTTCAACCGGTAGCCCTTATCCTGCGGAACATAACAACCCCTACCGTAGCAAACAATGTTTTGTTTGCCAGAATTGAGGTTTTACATCACTGTCAACACTATCTAGGTCATTTTGGAGACAATGCTTCCAATTCTGTTAGCCTTTTACCTAACACTGAGATGAAATGACATCTCAAGCCCCACAAAAAATCAAAAGTGTTTATATATAGGAACGGTCTGACACACACACCACTCTGCCTGGGCAGGCTGAGATCGTCTACCAGCACTCATGTGTGGTGATTTCAGCCCTGTATGGAAACATCCTGCAGACCAATCTATTTCTCCAAACCAAGATGGGCAAGGGCACATGCAAACAGTGTAAATCCAGATCAGATGGCTTCTGAAGCCATCTGATCAGAATCTACAATGTTTGTCATTCAGTTTGTGAATTTTAACAAATACAGAAACCGACCCGCACACGAGTACTGGTAAACCGCTTAGAGGATCAAAGCCTGTCCAGGCAAATAAACCATATTGGTTTCATTCGGCGGTAGGACTTGAGATATCATTTCATCTCAAGGGTGGGTGAAATCCCCACAAAATTGGAAGCAACGTCTCCAAAATGACCTTTATAGTGTTGACGGGATGTTAAACCTCAAATCAAACAAACAAAATAAAGATATTTGACTAGTTGTGTGACAACACTAATTTATTCAGCAGGACAAGGGTTGAACCTTTGTACCAAATTTAACCCTTTTTGTACTTATAACAGGAGTCCATTTCAAAAGTTAGGGGTGTTAGGTTGTGTTTCCTTCAAAATTTGTTTGGAAATTGGCTGAAATTTTTGCAAATAGTGTAGGCCCTGATCAGATGCCACATTCTGTGGCATCTGATCTGGGCCTGCACCATTTGCCAGGGTACCCGTTTTGGGTTTCTGGTACAAAATGGGTTACTTCAGAGCAGTGCTCTATCTGACAAGTTTTTTCTCATGTTCTTTCACTGATCAAACAAAGGTAACTGTAACGGTCCTTAGCACCGGGACAGATAGGCCAAAGCTATCAGTGTAAACCCAGATCAGACTGGATCCTTCAGGATCAGGGTCTACACTGTTTGCCTTTCCTTCTGCACTTTTTGAATGCCTTGCTGGATCATGAAACAGGAGCAGTCTGATCTTGGTTTACACTGTTTGTCATGACATAATTGTCCCAATTTAAGAATAAGAATGGTAAAGTTAACAAAACAAGAACATAACTCTGCCTACCAAGATTTGGTTTAAGCTTATAACGCCAGACTATAACATAGCCATACTGATCAGAAGTTGTTAACTTATGATGGAGCTCATTCCACTTCAGAACTTTCATTGACCCTAAGGATATTAAAACACAGAGTTAATAAGATTCACTCAAACTCTGTTGGAAAAAAAAAAATTTCACTCACCAACTCCAGTGTTGTGCCTAGGTCTGAAATTGCAAGGGACACTTGGGCCCCCAGCCTTCTTTTCAGGGGGTCATTTAGAAATTTTAAGGGACACTGACAGACGACGGAAGAAAAGCGACATATGACTGTTCTGTCATTGAAACTAGGCATCAGAAATAAAATTATTGTACACGCTGTGTTTCTTATTATATATCCAGATTTAAAAAGAAATTTAAAATATAACAACAAATCAAAGCAGCAACATTTGACTGAAATAAGGTTCTAGCCCATGTAAATTTTAAACAACACAGGTCCATCCACCTCCATCAGAGTCTCTACTTTGCACATAAGACTTTTGTGCATGTTATGCACTTCATAGAGTGGACAGTAAAGACTCAATCAATGACTCAGTTACACTACTTAGCTGCGGAAATACTCAGAATGCCTCGGGATTCGTAATCTTAGCGGCTACAGCCACAAACTGAGTTATTCGCAGCTGCCTCTTCGCCATCTTGACGCTTTAGACTGCTTTATATAATAGTTCACGGTCAGCGATACGCTTATTTATCGGAAAAAAATAGAATCCTGCGGTAAACCCGACTCGTTTCAGTTATTTCCCCTATACGTTCCGAATGGACGGAGGAGTAACTAATGGACCGAAATGGATCGAATTTAAAAACTGCGATTTTTTTCAGGCGCGCCCATCGGACCGCACTGGTTTATTTTTAGAGGGCCATTGCTGCAGAAATCGCGGGAATGGCGCAATGGCACGGCCTAGGCACAACACTGCAACTCAACCATAACCCATTTGCATCCAAATCAACTTTTATTCAAACTAACTTGTCCCAAATATTCAATCATAATTTATATCAGACATGCCCTCACCTGACATTGGGTCTCAGACACCAGATGTCAGGCAAACTCACCTATTGAATATTAACACATTTAGTACCAGAAACCCCTAAAGGGGTATTTGGCAAACAGTGCAGGCCCAAATCAGACGCCGCAGAATGCGGCGTCTGATCAGGGCCTACACTGTTTGTGAAAAAAATCAGCCTTTTTCCAAATTCATTTAAGTTTAAGCATATTTTATTGCTTGAAATAAAGGAAACACAACCTGACACCCCTAAATTTTGAAATGGACTCCTGCTTTATATAAGGACGAAGATTCCATTTGGTACAAAAAGGGTTAATCATACTCACCCATCAAGCATTAAACCTACTTGCCCACCCAATATTAAACACACTCATCCAACCATTGTCAAACATCCATCAAACATGTAATGTAATACATGTCATGTAAGATCAGATATAATCTCATGCACTAAATATAAGACAAACTCAGTGAGTTCATCTTATATTTTGCTGCATGAGATTATATCTGATATTAACTCACCCACATAATACAAAATCAAACACACACTCACATCCAATACAAGACTACAAACCTATCTAATATCGAACACACTCATCCAAACAAAAGCAGACATGCTTATCCACTCAATAACATACACTTAGACAGTACACACCCAACATCATACAGCTCTCCTAATATCAACAAGAATTCCGCTGAAGGCAGACTTGCCTACCCCTCAAGACAGAAAATAGTAAGATCCCATGAAAAAAATCGTAAGATTTCAATTTTAATCGTACGGGTTTCAAGGTATTCGATTCGTGATCAAAATAAATTAACATACAATTACATTTATTGTTATACTTCAAACCGATGCAGCTTTTATTTTTCCCATGTGATTTTCCTTCCCAGAGGCATCCATCTTGCCGCTGATACCAAAAATTATTTGTTAAATGAGTCGTGATTGGATCCTTTCCTACTGTTAGCCAATGAAATTTAACTTTTCATTTTGTCACGAGAGTAAGCCAAGTACGGTAACTCTAATCTTGTTCCAAACCGAACCGCAAAAAATATGCCGAATTGCCGATTTTCTTAAAACACCGAAAATCTTACTGAATTCATACGCGATCGTAAGGTCATAATTTAGACATAAAAATAGTAAGCCTAAGCTGCCTTACGACCAAATCGTAAGGGTAGGCAAGTCTGTGAAGGCAATGTTGCGCCTGTGGGGACACAAAGTCACGGAACCATGAAATCTAGGCCAAGGCCAAACATTGATGCTTGCATAAAAGTTGCCATTCCTACAAGTAGATGCAAGCTTCTACCAAGTACATGTATCATTAATGAAGCTCCAACAGTCCTTGAGAAATGAACTTAAACATTAGGTTGAACACTAAGGTTGATGCAATAGTTCACCAAGACAGTGAACCATGAAATTTAGGTCAAGGTCAAATATGGATGCTTTCATTATAGCTGTCTGTACTAAGTATCATTAAGAAAGCTCTTATAGTCTTTTGAAATTAACTTGACCATTAGAGTGAACACTAGGGTGGTCGCAATATTTTACAGTCAGTGAACCATGAAATATAAGTCAAGTTTAAATATGGATGTTTGCATTTAAGTTGCCATCCCCAGATATATGTTGTACCAAGTATCATTAATGAAGCTCTTATAGTTCTTGAGAAATTAACTTGATTATTAGGGTGAACGCTAGGGTGGTCGCAAATGTTGACGCCTTGAGAAACGAACAGACGGATGAACAGACAACCGGATGCCTATATCCTGCCAGGCTAATAGCAGGCGCGACAAAAATACTCCCCTATCCAATATCAGACGTACTCAACTACCATATAACAGACCAACTAACGCAAAAAACTCAATATCTCACAAACTCATCCATCTAATATCAGACATACCCATCTACACAAACATCAGACATACACAGCAACTCAAAACCAAACAACTCATCCAAGCTATACCGGTATCAGACAAGCTCACCCACTCAACATCAAACATCAGACATACTCACCCATCCAATATCAGATAAAATAACACAACAAATGTCACACACACACTCTCAAAAGACATCACAAACCCTACCACCCAAAGAAACTGCTTGGGTTTAACTCTTATCCTGCTGTTCACAACAACCCCTATCTTTGGAAACAGTGTAGATCCAGATCAGATGGCTTCTGAAGAAGCCATCTGATCAGGATCTACACTGTTTGACATTTAATTTATGAATTTGTAGGAATAAATTACATCAAGTAATCTGATTGGTTCAAATCCAGAAATGGGTGTGGCTAAACTGAATATTCAGCAAGAGAAGGGTTAAGGAATGATCTGACTCATGCCACTTTTGCTAGGCAGGCTTAGACCTTCTAAGCGGTTTTCCAGTACTCAAGCTAGGTCTGTTTCAGCAATACAGTCGAACTTCGATGGCTTGAACCACTTTGGAACAATGAAAATTTGTTCGAGACAGCGGTAGTTCGAGCCACAGAGGGATACTATTAGTGCCATACCATTAGGCATAATGGCTATAATTGTGGATATCTTTTCGGTGTTCTGTATTACGTATAAATGTATGTTGTGTGTACTCATTAGAATCGCCTCACCGAGGCGATTCTAATGAGTACACACAGCATACATTTGCAAGATAAATGAAGAAAATCTTCCTAAATTACCCCTATATCGTATTTGGAGGAACTCCCTGCGGACTCAAGAACGGGTTTGACTCATCAATGATAAACGAGCCATTGGAGTTCGAGCCATCGAAGTTTTACTGTATGAAAGCACCATGCAGGCCAATCATTTTCTCCAAGCCCCATTGATTAAATAAGAAAAATTATCATTTTGTCATCCTTAGTTACTCCCCTTTGTCTTCAGCTATGATAAAACCTACCACTGTGCCCTTCCAAGGTCTGGTTCATGGATAGATTACTTGGAGCAGCTAGACCTTTTGCTTTTACATCTTTTCCTGAAAAAAAAAAAAATCAGACGTAACCCATTTATATGTGGCAAACCCCAAAATTGGACACTAGCAAACCAGGGCTTTCCTTCTGAATTTTATATTGTGTGACACGTCCCTGTCAAGGGACATTTGGGGTCATTTACAGTTGAACTCTAATGCATAAACACTTTTGGGACCATGAAATTTTTTTTTCTCAGTTTTAATTTTTTTCTTCAGATTATTTCAAGTTACATGCAGTTGTTAATCAGTGGTGCGTGAAAACTTAAGTACCCAGAGAAAACCCAACTGGCTTTCTGTTGCAGAAATTGGCAGCTCAGACCTACAGCAGTGAGAGACCTAATAATTAAGAGTCATCGCTCATACCCATTAGGCCATGGAGGCCGTTAATTTTTTTTTTCTCAGAGGTGCCAATAAAACAATACGTCATCAGATGTCATACAATGCTGAGCAACTGTTCACTTCAAAGGCATCATAGTTAGCATGCTAGTGCTTGGGCCAGTTGTTCAAAACTAACGATATTGTTAGTTAACATATTGTTAAAACTTTGATCATTAAATATGGCATAGATACTAATATTTTTGCAGAAAAATTGTGAGCAGCTTTTGCAAATGCACATTTTTCAGCAAAAATACCAGAGGACTAGATACTGTACTTACGAGAACAGTTAACAATTTGACCACTAACAAGCTTATTAAGCTTACTATATGCTTTGAACAACAGGGGCCAGTTGTTCAAAACTACCAATGACGTTAGTTAACATATCATTAAAACTTTGATTAATTAATGTGGCAAATATGCTAATATTTTTGCTGAAAATGTGAGCAGCTTTTGCATCTGCAAAAGCTGCTCACATTATCAGCAAAAATACCACTGTATTGTAACATTGCGTACTTGGTAGAACACTTAACAATTAGACCACTAACGAGCTCATAACAATTCGACCACTAACGAGCATGTTAGGCGAACCATGCTTTGAACAACTAGGCCCTGGACTCTGATATCCCGTGATAATTGTTCCTCAGATGTACATGTCATCCCTTACTGCTTATCATTCAATATAAATGGCCAAACATGAATTACACAATGAAGACATTGTAGACAGCAGTCTTGTAAGATTATTCTCCTTTCATCCACCATGTTGAAAACACCAGACAGGTTTCTGTGTACAATTTTATTCCGTCTTCTCTCTGATTATTCCTCTGTGATAAAAGCACTAAATAAAGGGGTAAAAATGTGTGACTATGATTGTTCTAATGGTTCAAAAGAATAAAATCATCAAGGATAAATCATAATTTTGTAAGAGACAAGAAAGTTATTCATGCAAAAAGTACATTAAAATTGCTACATTCTAAATATCTAAGCTCTGGGCCCTGTGGTTTCAGAGAAGAAGATTTTTTAAGCTTTTTTCCATTATGAGTCTATGGGAGCGAAGGGGCCCCGGGGCGTGGCCCATTTGGAACCCAGGGGCATGATTGGCAGGAATTATGTTGGTGACCACTTGCCGTTGCTACATGCTCAATATCTAAGCGCTGGGCACTGTGGTTTCAGAGAAGAAACTTTTTGAAGCTTTTTTCCATTATGAGTCTATGGGAGATAAGGGGCCCCGAGGCGTGGCCCATTTGGCCCCCCGGGGCAATGATTGGCAGGATTTATGTAGGTGACCACTTGCGGTTGCTACATGCTAAATATCTAAGCTCTGGGCACTGTGGTTTCAGAGAAGAAGATTTTTGAAGCTTTTTTTCCATTATGAGTCTATGGGAGCTAAGGGGGTCCCAAAGGTGTGGCCCATTTGGACCCAAGGGGCATGATTGGCAGGATTTAAGTAGGTGACCACTTGTCATTGCCAGATGCTAAATATCATAGCTCTGGGCCCTGTAGTTTCAAAAAAGAAGATTTTTGAAGCTTTTTTCCATTATGAGTGTATGGGAGCTAAGGGGCCCCGGGGTGTGGCCCATTTGGACCCCAGGGGCATGATTGGCAGGATTTATTTAGGTGACCACTTACCATTGCTACATGCTAAATATCTAAGCTCTGGGCCCTGTGGTTTCAGAGAAGAAGATTTTTGAAGTTTTTTTTTCCATTATGAGTCTATGGGAGCTAAGGGGCCCCGGGCGTGGCCCTTTTGGACCAGAGGGGCATGATTGGCAGGAATTATGTAGGTGACCACATGCCATTGCTACATGCCAAATATCTAAGCTCTGGGCCCTGTGGATTCAGAATAGAAGATTTTGAAGCTTTTTTCCATTATGAGTGTATGGGAGCAAAGGGGCCCCGGGGCGTGGCCCATTTGAAACTCAGGGGCATTCTTGGCAGGAATTATGTAGGTGACCACTTGCCGTTGCTACATGCTGAATATCTAAGCTCTGGGCCCTGTGGATTCAGAATAGAAGATTTTGAAGCTTTTTTCCATTATGAGTGTATGGGAGCAAAGGGGCCCCGGGGCGTGGCCCATTTGAAACTCAGGGGCATTCTTGGCAGGAATTATGTAGGTGACCACTTGCCGTTGCTACATGCTGAATATCTAAGCTCTGGGCCCTGTGGTTTCAGAGAAGAAAATTTTTGAAACTTTTTTTTTCAATTATGAGTCTATTGGAGCTAAGGGGCCCCGGGACGTGGCCCATTAGGACCCAAGGGGCATTATTGGCATGATTTATGTTGGTGACCACTTGCCGTTACTACATACTAAATATCTCAGCTCTGGGCCTTGTGGTTTTAGAGAAGACGCTTTTTGAAGCTTTTTTCCATTATGAGCCTATAGGAGCTAAGGGGCCCAGGGGCGTGGCCTGTTTGGACCCCAGGGGCATGATTGGCAGGAATTATGTAGGTGACCACTTGCCGTTGCTAAATGCTAAATATCTAAGCGCTGGGCCCTGTGGTTTCAGAGAAGAAGATTTTTGAAGCTTTTTTCCATTATGAGTCTATGGGAGCTAAGGGGCACCGGGGTGTGGCCCATTTGGAACCCAGGGGCATGATTGGCAGGAATTATTTAGGTGACCACTTGTCGTTGCTCCATGCTAAATATCTGAGCTCTGGGCCCTGTGGTTTCAGAGAAGAAGATTTTTGAAATTTTTTTTCCATTATGAGTCTATAGGAGCTAAGGGGCCTTGGAACGTGGCCAATTTGGACCTCAGGGGCATGATTGGCAGGAATTATGTAGGTGACCACTTGCCGTTTTCTACATGCTAAATACCTAAGCTCTGGGCCCTGTGGTTTCAGAGAAGAAGATGTTTGAACCTTTTTTCCATTAGGAGTCTATGGGAGCGAAGGGGCCCCGGGGCATGGCCCATTTGGAACCCAGGGGCATGTTTGGCAGGAATTATGTAGGTGACCATTTTCTGTTGCTACATGCTAAATATCTAAGCTCTGGGCCCTGTGGTTTCAGAGAAGAAGATTTTTGAAGCTTTTTTTTTTCCATTATGAGTCTAAAGGAGCTAAGGGGCACCGGGGTGTGGCCAATTTGGACCCCAGGGGCATGATTGGCAGGATTTACGTAGGCGACCACTTAACATTGTTACAAGCTTAATATCTAAGCTCTGGACCCTGTGGTTTCAGAGAAGAAGATTTTTAAAATTTTTCCCATTATAAGTCTATGGGAGCTATATGTTGCCATGGCAACCAGAATTCCTATCTGATCAGCCAAAAACCTAATGCAGCCTTTCCCCCTACCTGAGGATGATTCACATAAAATTTGATCAAGATTGGCCATGGGGTATTAGACATATACTTATTTGAAATTGTTTTCGAACGCACAGACGCATGCACGACAGACGACGAACAAAATGTGATCACAAAAGCTCACCTTGTCACTATGTGACAGGTGAGCTATAAATCGGTTGGAAATGAGCCTGAGTGTTCCAGCAAGAAAGATAACTGTAGGTGTGCTGTCATTAGCAACCTCTCAACATTAAAAATCTGTTAGAAATGAGCCTGAGTGTCTCCAGCAAGAAAGATAGCTGTAGGTGTGATGTCATTAGCAACCTCTCAACATTAAAATCTGTTGGAAATGAGACTGAGTGTCTCCAGCAAGAAAGATAACTGTAGGTGTGATGTCATCAGCAACCTCTCAACATTAAAAATCTGTTGGAAATGAGCCTGAGTGTCTCCAGCAAGAAAGATAACTTCAGGTGTGATGTCATCAGCAACCTCTCAACATTAAAATTCTGTTGGAAATGAGCCTGAGTGTCTCCAGCAAGAAAGACAACTGTAGGTGTGATGTCATCAGCAACCTCTCAAGATTAAAAATCTGTTGGAAATGAGCATGGGCGTCTCCAGCAAGAAAGATAACTGTAGATGCAATGTTATCAACAACCTCTTAACATTAAAACTCTGTTGGAAATGAGCCTGGGTGTCTCCAGCAAGAAAGACAACTCTAGTTGTGTGATGTAATCAGCAACCTCTTAACATTAAAATTCTGTTGAAAATGAGCCTGGGTGTCTCCAGCAAGAAAGATGACTCTAGGTGTGTGATGTCATCAGCAACCTCTAAACATTAAAATTCTGTTGGGAATGAGCCTTGGTGTCTTCAGCAAGAAAAATAACTCTAGGTGTCTGGTGTCATCAGCAATCTCTCAACATTCAAATTCTGTTGGGACTCGGGAGTGAGCCTTGGCGACTTCAGCAAGAAAGATAACTCTAGTTGTGTGATGTCATCAGCAATCTCTAAACATTAAAATTCTGTTGGGAGTGAGCCTTGGTGCCTTCAGCAAGAAAGATAACTCTAGGTGTGTGATGTCATCAGCGACATCTAAACATTAAAATTCTGTTGGGAGTGAGCCTTGGTGCCTTCAGAAAGAAAGATAACTGTAGGTGTGATGTCATCAGCAACCTCACAATATATTGTACAGAGACCCTCGCTATAACAACAGGATTTGTTTTCTTACAATTTGCTGCTATAACAAATTTGCCGCTATAAAGGTCCAAATAAGGAGTATGAAAATAGGATATAAAGGACTGTTCCCTGCATTACTCAAAGAAACAAATGCTGGAGTATTAAGTGATTAAAATATTCTAAAAATCTTGAATATCTCTATTAATCATCTCATCTTGAGCTAAGGATTTGTTCCATCTAACATCACGAAAACACGCCTATATAATTGTGACCCCCTCATACCTCCCTTTTATATAGTAAAACTGGGGTTTAAGGGGGTATACATTATTTTTCTTATTTCTGCTCAGAAACATAGATTGTGGGTACTCGATAGAACCGCCTCGTCGAGGCGGTTCTATCGAGTCCCCGCAATCTATGTTTTGAGCAGAAATAAGAAAAATATCACAATTTTTCATCTTAAAATTTCTAATTTTTGTCCCCAAAAATTGGCAATGTATTTGTATAGTCGTGTTTTCTTAATGAATGTCATTATAAAAAGTTTTGTCATATCAAATGTCGTTATATAAAAGAGGGTTGCAAAATGGCAATGTACATGTACAACTGAAGCTGCAATCCCTAAGGGTACCGGAATTTATAACTACAGGCCCTGACAAATCCAATGCCCTTTGGCTCGGCAAGTGATTTTTTATTTCACTTTCCCAGAGAAACGTAAATATACCATATATAAGGAATATAGTAATTCCAAGCTATTTTCAAGATGCTCTGGACTGCCAGGCAAGCGGTTGAAAATTGGATTTGTCCAGCTTTGCACTACCTACCAGTTTGGGTCTCAAGTTTGAGAACTTTGAGAAGTCCATCCTCTCCGCCACATGCAATATAGCCCTGATCCTTGTTCCATGACACACACCTCAGCTTTGTGTTGTTTGGGATGGCTATCTGTAATGAAAAATTACCTCTTTTACCCATTTTATATAGAGTAAAATTCCTATATTACGACCACTTTTGAAACTGTTTAAAATAGTCTTTAAGACCACTTTTGAAACTGTTCAAAATAGTCTTTAAGACCACTTTTGAACACTCCCAAAGGTGGTCTCTGACCATAGGACACTGCAGACAGAAAACACAAAGAAAGAATAACTGCAACCTACTAAATAAGCTTTTCATAGCAGAATAAGTCTTAATTTTAGGTGGTCTTAAGAGCGGAATTCTACTGTATTTGCAAAACCATAAAACTGACATTAGGCAAACAGTGCAGGCCTTGATCAGACCAAAAAAAATTAGGACCTTCGTTGTTTGTAGGAAGTTCAGTCATTGCCTATACACGATGATTAACTGAACCGTTGCGTATATGAATACGGCTATGTTTCTGGAAGACTCCATGCTTTGAATCCGACTACATTGCTTTATAGAAGAGAGCGGTATGACTTGATTCAAGAATTCAGAATAGTAAACGACTTTGGTGATATTAATTCAGAAACTTTCTTCACGTTTAACAACAACACAACCAGGGGACATCTATTTAGAATCACAAAGCCATCAGTAAATAAAACCTTATGTTTGAACACATTCCCAGTTAGAACTATTGACAGGAATCCGGGTCAACTCGGCCTGAGTCAACTCGGCCTGGTCAAGTCGGACCCCAGTATGAATATAGCTTGACGGACGTGTCCTTAATGAAATGATATGCTACTACATACTATTTTATATCTGTGTCCTTCCGTTTTTCTGTCTGTTTATACATATTGCATACATCTTTTACAGTAGACCTCGACGGCAAGGTTGGATTGTCACACATTAACATTTCTAATCAATTAGTGGACAGCAGATTAATATCATTTAGAATAAGTCATAACAAATACTTAAGATGTGGTGTGGTATTTTTACTAGACTGGAAAATTACTCAAACTTAGAAACAAACGGACCCGAAATGGAAGTTAACCTTTGATGTGGATGCATACATTTGATGTGAAATAAATACCTATTTTGTAGTACTATTTTGCCCCTATTTTATCAATGCAGCTCGAACCTGTGCAGTTAAGCACGATTCCCAACTGATAATTTTCAGAAAATATAACTTTGGTCAAAAAATGAAAAGAATTCTCTATTCACTAAAGTTTCTTGTCATATATAATGCTTGACAAATGCAGGCCGAGTTGACCCGGCCGATTTGACTCGAGGCCGACTTGACTCAGGGGCCGAGTTGGTTACAGGCCGAGTTGACCAGTTTCCATTGACAGTTGGAATAATTGACCTTATTTGCATTATTTAATCACGCTCTTGTTTCCTAGCGAGATTTCGAGGGGGGGGGGGGGGGTCATGTGATCATCTAATATGGTCGCCAACGTTACTGTCTAGTTAAACACGTTAAAATCGTTGTAATTATTTACGTTTTTCTTGAAGTTTTGCTGACCAAATAAGATAAATAGTGAAGTGATAATTCCGAATATTGTTTTATTCATATTTGCTTGATGTTATTTAAATGAAATATTGATTTTCGAACGATTAGACAGTGGCTGAAAGGCACTTTTTTCGCAACAACAACAACGAGTGTACGGGGGTATACAAAAAGTGCTAAAGGAGTTACACATCTTATTTTATTTGTGCCACATTTTGTGGTAATCCTACTGTAGAATGGGGCAGGGGGTGAGTGTTAATATACAGTCGATGAGTTTGAGATAAATTTCAAATCTATCCAAACAAATAAAAGTAAATATAAAAATGACCTGTTATTAAGGGTCACAAGATGGTCTGATCCATGAGGGTTGGATCCACTACAATGTGAATCTTATTCCCCAATGATTTTCTTCTGATTAAATGACAACAGCCTCCAATTAATCTCAGGGGTTCTCAATGTCTCCAATCCTGCCCATGTTTTCATCTGTAGTTGTTTTAAGTAACAGTAATGGTCAAATGTGACCGACGCAGTATCAGTAGAAAGGAAGGAAAGAAAGAACAGTATATGTACACAAATAAGAAAAGCACCAGATACACCCACACAGACAATATATACAGCTGTAGTTGTCAAGTTATAACTTCATAGCTTTAACCCATTTAATACCGGAAACCTTGGCAAACAGTGAAGGCCCAGATCAGACGCCGCAGAACATGGCGTTTGATCAGGACCTACACTGTTTGCAAAAAAAAATCAGACTTTTTCCAAATTAATTTTGAAGGAAACTCAAGCAGGCACCCTTAAATTTTGAAATGACTTTTGAAAGTCATGCCTTTTTATTATACCATTCAGGCTTTTCTGGAAACCTGTGGAATGAGCAAACTTCTCCCTTTGAGAGTACATGGCTACAACCTGGAGCACAAAAGAAGTCATTCTGGCCCATAATTTCCCGTTATAGACCGATAGAAACTTAGAAAAAGATCATAAGTGCATGCACGATCATCTCCATGGCACTCACACTTACGGAAAGCATTGTTTACACAACTACATTTTCACTAACTCGTTGTTGTTGCGAAATAAGTGCCAAACAGCTCACCAGTTCCAGCCACGGTCTTTTCGTTAGAAAATCAATATTTCATTTAAATAACAGCAAGCAAATAGGAATAAAACAATATTCGGAATAATCACCTCACTATTTATCTTATTTGGCAGGCAAAACTTCATGAAAAACATAAATAATTACAACGAATTTATCTTGTTTAACTAGGAAGTAACGTTGGCGCCCATATTAGATGATCACGTGACCACCCCCCAAGCTCGAAATCTCGCGAGGAAACGAGAGCGTGATTTTGCGTGATTTAATAATGCAAATTTCGTGAATATTAGGGGGGATATTGTTTTAAGTGACAGTTTACTGTGCTTTAAGACAAAGTTGGACAAATATTGGAAGCATAAGCGCTATGATTTGGATAGAATATATTAAAAGATCTATAGCTTAACATATACCTTAATTATACCAGAACCAGAAAGAAGTGATAGCTCAGAGGTTGGTTGGTTGGTTGGTTGATTTGAGGTTTAACGTCCCCGTCAACACTGTAAAGGTCATTTTGGAGACATTGCTTCCAATTTTGTGGGACTTTTACCCGACATTGAGATGAAATGACATCTCAAGCCCTGTTGCCCAATGAAACCAATAGGGTTTATTAGCATGGACAGTCCACCTCGCACCACGGTTCCTGGACAGGCTTAGATCCTCTAAGCAGTTTACCAGTACTAGTGTGCGGGCCGGATTCAGCTCTGCGTGGAAGCATCATGCAGCCCATATATTTCTTCAAGCCCCTATGGGCGGGGGCTCTCAGAGGTTGGTGCACTCGCTTCTGAGGTCCCTGGTTCTTTCTTTCTACTTCTAGTACGATCAGTCACATCTGGCCATTACTTGCAGGCGTACATTACATACAGAGCAGGTTTGCAGGATGAAAGCCTACACAGTAATCATGTGATTATGGAAGTAGGGATGGGTATTGTCAGAATTTAACGTATCACGATATATTGCGATACGGTTACTACGTATCACGATACGTATCACAATATATTATGTAGCAATCTGAAACACACTGGCAATTGGAAAACCCAACTATATGTGGTAAAAGAATGGAGTTTTCATGGGTATATATCATTTAACCTTTTTCTGCTCATGCACTTACAGAACCATGTCCATAGTACTTTCTAGAATGTCCCATTGTTACGAGGGGAAATAAAGATAATATCTGAAAATGCTATAAAATGTTGTATTAGATTGATGGCCTCAGTCACTTTATTTATGACTGTCATCTTTTGCAAACTGAAATGTTGCTAGATATTGGCTTTTCCTTATTGATTTTAAACGACTTGGTAGTTGGCCATGTACAGTTTGTTATGGTTTTCCTCAATTACGCTAAATTGTAAATGCTAGGCGGCTTGCACTAAAACAGCGTATACAACAACGACATGCTCGTGATTCCCCGAAATCCTACCTTGGCCAACACTATGACCAGGCCAGGGCTTCCGTTAGGCGGACGTACGGCGTATATTACTTCCTGAAATCGCTTCCTGACACCCGAAAATTTCTCTGTACGAACAAAATTATTACCAAGACGTCCCAACCTGCACATATAAACCGGAATCGAGACAGTTCCCCGACATGGTTTTTGGAGACAGTTCCCCGACACATTTGAAGACAGTTCCCCGACACATTTGAAGACAGTTCCCCGACACTTTTGAAGACAGTTCCCCGACACTATTGTTCAAAGTCAAATGACCTGTGACTGATCATAATTGATTATCATAATTATAGTTATTATGTCTTCATCAATATTTTGAAGACAATTCACCGACAGACGTTTAGAAATATTAAATTATAGGTTCATCGACATTTTTGAAGACAGTTCCCTGACAGACTTTTACATGTATAAAATAAAAGCTTATACTTGATGCAATTATCAATAAGTTTAATGAATACACCTGAAATTAAGCGAACTAGCATGTTCAGTTAATGATCATGCACACATTTAAACAAAACAAAAATGTCTTCTAGGAAATGCAATAGTATATTTCTAATTGTAATTTTTCCATATAATAAACATTTGAAAAATGAAGATGAGTTCAAAGTTTTTGTTTTAAATAAATATTACTAAAGTATAAGAAGAAAAAATATATACCCGGTATATGTAGTATCAAAAGCCGATAAAGGCGTCCTATTCGTCTACTTTTGGTAGTATAGAACTAGACAAAGAACCAGTCCCACTAAATGGCAAAACATGCGTTGTCGGCAGACTGACGGCAATACATGTTTTAGGCTTTAAAGCTGACCGAGCATTAAAGACCATCTACATTTAAATTGCATCTTGACGAATGCTGACTGACAAAGAAATTCCACATTACCTCTCCTCTGGCTTAGACTTCCAGACAGATCATCGCCAAAACAAATGTCGGCAAACTGTCTTGAAATCAACGAGGAAATTACAAGGCAACTCATCAATATAGTTGCCATAGCAAGAAACGTCCAAATTATAACTAATATATCTTAAGACAATTCCCCGACACAGAAAGACATTGCCTCTCCAAATCACAGGTATATTTAATGGCGATCGCTGCTGACAGCCGGCTGTCGATAGCGAATTCGCTACTGACAGCCAGCTGTCGATAGCGAATTCGCTATTGACAGCCAGCAAACTAAATTGATGAAAATGAGTTATTGCAAATTTATTGTATGTTTTACTTTATAAACATTTATGGACAGGTTATTTCATATAATTATGTCTACCCCGAATTTTTTTTTTTTCGGAGAGACATATTGTTTTTCCCCCGGGCGTCTGTCTGTCTGTCCGTCTGTCACACATTCATGTCCGCTCTTTAACTTGAAAACCGTTCGAGCTATCTTCACGAAACTTAGTATAAATATAAATCAGCATTAGACGACGTGCAGTGCGCAAGTACTATAACTCTCGCATTTATACTTTTTGAATTATCTCCCTTGGAAGTTTGTCGGTATGTATAATATGTATGGGCAAATCGTGTCCGGTCAATGGCTTCCTTATTTTCAGATGGATTTTAAAATTACTTGGCAGCAATATTAACAACCAGAAGACGATGTGTGGTGCGCATGAGGCACGTCGGTACCTCAAACGTCAAGGTCATACTTAGAGGTCAAAGGTAAAAAAGGGCCTTTTTTTGTATTTGGTCAATAACTTTCTTATTTTGAGATGGATTTTAAAATTACTTGGCAGAAATATTAACAACCATGAGACGATGTGTGGTGCGCATGAGGCAGGTCAGTAACTTGAAGGTCAAGGTCATACTTAGAGGTCAAAGGTCAAAAAAGGGGCCTTTTTTTCGTGTTTGGTCAATAACTTACTTATTTTGAGATGGATTTTGAAATCACTTGGCAGAAATGTTAACCACTATAAGACGATGTGTTGCGTGCATGAACAGGCTCGTACCTCAAAGGTCAAGGTCATACTTAGAGGTCAAAGGTAAAAAGGGGCCTTTTTTCGGGGTTTGTCAATAACTTGCTTATTTTTTGATAGAATTTGAAGTTACTTGGCAGAAATGTTAACTATCATGAGACGATGTGTTGCATGCATGATTCAGTTTGGTACCTCAAATGTCAAGGTCATACATAGAGGTCAAAGGTCAAAAAAGGGGCCTTTTTTCATGTTTGGTCAATAAATTCCTTTTTTTTTAGATGGATTTTGAAATTGCTTGGCAGAAATTATAACCACCATGAGATGATGTGTTGCACGCATGACCCAGTTTGGTACCTGAAAGGTCAAGGTCACACATAGAGGTTAAAGGTCAAAAAAGGGGCCATTTTTGTGTTCTGTCAACAACTTTCTTATTTTTAGATGGATTTTGAAATACCTTGGCTGAAATGTTAACCACTATGAGACGATGTGTTGGGTGCATGACCCAAGTTGGTACCTCAAATGTCAAGGTCGTACTAAGAGGTCAGAGGACAAAAAGGGACCTTTTTAAGTGTTCAGTCAATAACTTTCTTATTCCTGGATAGATTGTGAAATTACTGAGCAGAAATGTTAACCATCATGAGACGATGTAGTGCACGCTAGACCCAGGTCGGTATCTCCAAGATCAAGGTCATACTATGAGGTCAGAGGTAAAAAAAAGTTGTTGTTTTTTGTGTCCAGTCAATAACTTTTTTATTTCTGGATGGACTTTATAAAGTAACCATGCAGAAATGTTCACCGTCATTAGACCATGAGTCATGTGCAAGACCAAGGTCCATATACCTCCAATGTCAAGGTCATACCTAGAGGACAAAAGTAAAAAAAGGGACAGTCAATAACTTCCTTATTCTTTGATGGATTATGAAATTACTTGGCGGAAAAGTTAACCATCATGAGACGATGTGTTGTACCTCAAAGGTCAAGGCCATACTTAGAGGTCAAAGGTAAACAAGAGGGCCCAGAGGGCCCTGGTTCGCTCACCTGATCCAATGTATAACAAGTGGGCCCCGGGCAGGGTCAATTTCGGCCCCAGGGCTATAATTTGAACAATCTTGGTAGAGGTCCACAAGATGAAGCTTCATATCGAATATGAAAGACCTGGGCTTTCTGGTTTCAGAGAAGAAGATTTTAAAGGTTTACCCTGCATATAGAAGTCTATGTAAAACAAGATTTTCCCTATATAAGTCTATGTTAAACCAAAGGGCCCCAGAGCGGGGGCATTTTTTGCCCCAGGGCTATAATTTGAACAATCTTGGTAGAGGTCCACTAGCTGAAGCTTCATAACAAATATCAAAGACCTAAGCCTTGTGTTTCAGAGAAGATGATTTTTAAAGATTTTCCCTATATAAGTCTATGTAAAACCAAAGGGCCACATGGCAGGGGCATTTTTGGTCTCAGGGCTATAATTTGAACAATCTTTATAGAGGTCCACTAGTTGAAGCTTCATAACAAATATTGAAGACCTAAGCCTTGTGGTTTCAGAGAAGAAGATTTTTCAAGATTTTCCCTATATAAGTCTATGTAAAACCAAAGGGCCCCCGGGCAGGGGCATTTTTTGTCCCAGGGCTATAATTTGAACAATCTTGGCAGAGGTCCACAAGATGAAGCTTCATACCAACTATCAAAGACCTGGGCCTTGCAGTTTCAGAGAAGAAGATTTTTCAAGATTTTCCCTATATAAGCCTATGTAAAACAAAAGGGCCCTGGCGCGGGGGCATTTTTGGCCCCAGCACTATAATTTGAAAAATCTTGGTAGGGGTCCACTAGATGAAGCTTCATACCAAATATCAAAGACCTTGGCCTTGCGGTTTCAGAGAAGAAGATTTTTCAAGATTTTCCCTATATAAGCCCATGTAAAACCAAAGGGCCCTGGTGCGGGGGGCATTTTTAGCTCCAGCACTATAATTTGAACAATCTTGGTAGGGGTCCACTAGATGAAGCTTCATACTAAATATCAAAGACCTGGGCCTTGCGGTTTCAGAGAAGAAGATTTTTAAAGATTTTCCCTATAGTAGCCTATGTACAACAAAAGGGCCCTGGTGCGGGGGCATTTTTGGCCCCAGCACTATAATTTGAACAATCTTGGTAGGGGTCCACTAGATGAAGCTTCATACCAAATATCAAAGACCTGGGCCTTGCGGTTTCAGAGAAGAAGATTTTTCAAGATTTTCCCTATATAAGACCATGTAAAACCAAAGGGCCCCCGTGCGGGGGCATTTTTAGCTCCAGCACTATAATTTGAACAATCTTGGTAGGGGTCCACTAGATAAAGCTTCATACCAAATATCAAAGACCTGGGCCTTGCGGTTTCAGAGAAGAAGATTTTTAAAGATTTTCCCTATATAAGCCCATGTAAAACCAAAGGGCCCCCGTGCGGGGGCATTTTTGGCTCCAGCACTAAAATTTGAACAATCTTGGTAGTGGTCCACTAGATTAAGCTTCATACCAAATATCAAAGTCCTGGGCCTTGCGGTTTCAGAGAAGAAGATTTTTCAAGATTTTCCCTATATAAGCCCATGTAAAACCAAAGGGCCCCCGTGCGGGGGCATTTTTAGCTCCAGCACTATAATTTGAACAATCTTGGTAGGGGTCCACTAGATGAAGCTTCATACCAAATATCAAAGACCTGGGCCTTGCGGTTTCAAAGAAGAAGATTTTTAAAGATTTTCCATATATAAGCCCATGTAAAACCAAAGGGCCCCCGTGCAGGGGCATTTTTGGCCCCAGCACTATAATTTGAACAATCTTGGTAGGGGTCCACTAGATGAAGCTTCATACCAAATATCAAAGACCTGGGCCTTGCGGTTTCAGAGAAGAAGATTTTTTAAGTTTTCGGTGAAAAAAAATTATTTTTGGCTACTGTGACCTATATGTGCAACTGACCAGAACCATTTGAACAACTTTGAAAGGGGACCACCTAAGGATCATTCCTGTGAAGTTTGGTCAAAATCCTATCAGTGGTTTAGGAGGAGATGTTGTTTGAAGAAAAGTTTACGGACGCACTCACGCACGGACGCACGCACGCACGGACGCACGACGGACAAAAAGTGATCCCAAAAGCTCACCTTGTCACTACGTGACAGGTGAGCTAAAAAGGGCTTTTCTTGTGTATGGCCAATAACTTTTTTATTTTTCTATGAACATTTTTAAAGTTTCTTTGCAGAAATGTTTATCTTCATTAGATGATGTGTTGCACACAAGACCCAGCTCAATACCTCCAATGTCAAGGTTATACTTAGAGGTCAAAAACGGGGGAGACATCTGTGTTTTTGTAGAAAAACAAATTCTAGTTTATTATTTAATGGCTTCAGGTACTGTGATTATCCCGTCAGTTGGTCTTTACCATGGAACCTGCTAAAGTAGTGATATTACCAGCTGTTCCAATGATTTGGTGACTGTCCATCTTCTGATACATATCATTTCTATGACAAAGAATATTGTGAAGCCTTATTAATCTTCTTAATGCAAACAAATACAGTTGATGCTCGTTATCTCGAACCTCACGGGACTGGATAAAAAAGTTCAAGTTATCCGTAGTACGAGATAACCAAAGTGTGACTTCACATGCATGTCCGAGCCCATTATTTGCCGTGATATTCTTGGTATTCTTAGTTATTCTAGAGTAATATTCGTTTATAAAAGTAATGGAGCTTATCGACGTACATGTATAGCGATGATAAAAGATTTGTCACATGTTGTGTTGGCTTTTAAATTCCTGCAAATTCGGGCATCCAAATAAGCTAAAAATAGATATGTACTTAAATGGGATGGTTCCCTGCTTTTTAGAATCTACACTGTTTGTATGTGCATCGGGACAAGGGGCAATACTCAATTTTGACACTAATGATGAGCACTTAAAACAACCAGTCATACCTAATTTGATGAATTGTCAGAGTCGCCTTTTATCACGGAAATCTTGGAAATCATTGAAACGAGAAGGTGTTAAGATCAAGGGTTGAGCACCGCGTGTCAGTCTGTATTACACACACATGATTTTCGTAATAGCGGTAAAGGTATTGTTTGTGCTAATTTTAACGCACCTGGACAATTTGGAAAATTAAAAACATTGTGAAAATTGATGAACTGTTTTTTAAAGGTCTATTAATATTTTCTTTAACTGAAAGACCGGCAGCATCTTTCTTTTTTTTTCTTCTTTACCGTATGAATTTCGGTTCGAGATAAACAGTAGTAAAAACAGTGAAAAATATATTTAGGGACTGAAAATGATGGGCGAGATAGCCGAAGTGTCAACTTAAAAGTAGTTCGATACATGCAAAGTTGAAATACAATAAATATATAGCGGAAATATTCGGGACTTAGAAATCGGTTCGACACAAGTGATAGGGTCGAGATAGGCGAGGTCGAGATAACGAGAGTCAACTGAATTTACTGTTTTGCCTCTGACCGAGGCCATTGTATGCGGAAATTCCTGAGTTTTTAGCTCACCTGAGCCGAAGGTCATAGGTGAGCTTATAGAATGGTAAGGCTCCGTTGTCTGTCTGTCGTCTGTTATCTGTCAACATTTTCAAACATCTTCTCCTCTGAAACCCCAAGGCCAATTGGAGTCATATTTCATTTGGAGCATCCATGGGATGGGGGAACGAAAGTTTGTTCGTAGGGTCCAGGTCACATGACCAAGATGGCCGCCATGCCCATATAAGGTAATCAAAGCACTGAGAGTACTGGTGGGTTGATCGTCTCTGAGTGTAGGTTGGGAAAATATTCCTGAGCAGAGAATCAAACTGTTCATTTAACTTAAGCAAGCACAGTAGAGCTGATCAAACATCGCGTTATGTGGCGGGTGATTAAGTAGATTCTGTTTGCCAATGCCCAAGTGTATGAGCACAGTCCACCCATCCCCGCCCATCGGGGCTTGAATAAACAGATGGGCTGCATAATGCTTCCACGCAGACCTGAAAGTCCCGTAACATTGGAAGTAACGTCTCCAAATGACCTATACAGTGTTGACGGGGACGTTAAACCTTAAATCAAACAAACGAGCACAGGCCAGAAATTTCTTCTTACGCTGCACTCTGACATCTTAGGGTAGTACTTGGGTTTTGTTTAACAGAGTGGGGAGGGTGCAAACGCAGCCCCCCTCCCATCTTTTGGAAATTATTTCAGATTCATACAGATTTTCACCCTCTGCAAAATACCTGAAATTCGCATTCTCAACCCGCCCCTTTTCAGAGTCTGCGTATGGCCCTCAATCATGTTCAAAACTATTGTTGCATACATAATGGCGAACAGTGCCAACCTGATCAGAAGCAATGTACTCCATATCCGATCTTGGTCTATGCTGTATGTCTAATAACAGTACCACCTACAAAGTCTGGGCTACTCATTTTTGCACTTAAACATTTCAGGGTTCTAAAATTAAGTTCTTAGCAGGAGTGCGAAAAGTCTATTTTTACTCGACTTGGCATACATTTGTGTAACAGTTTTATAAATAGAATGTTCCGAAAGACGTCACGTGACATCGTGGCCTGCATTAAGATATTGTTTTTCTTTGTGAGCAACCTGGCATTCTTATACTATTTCGTTTAACCCTCAAATGCCACTCTTTAAGCAAACAGTGAATGTCCTGTGCAATCTGCTGATCAGACGCCACATTCCGCAGTGTCTGATCTGGGTATTATCCAGCACACGATTCCTGTCAAGATTCTATAGATAGCTCTTGTTGCATTGATAAAAATAGCTCAACGTTTCAAGTTCTATTAATAAAACATAATATTGGTTTTCCCAAATCAGTGATGGTCACTTGGACAACTGCATGAATTCCCTTTGGCCATTTAGTAAACTAGGGTCGATCGTAAACCGATCGACCCAAAAACCCTTCAAAAATCTTCTCCAAAACCAGTGGGCCCATTGGCCTGAAACTTGGTATGTAGCATTAGGGACTCAGGTCCATCATATTTTATTCAAATGATGACCCTTGGATGACCTTGACCAATTTTTGGCCACGGTCAAATTTGGTCGCATAGACTTTTGTATGGGGAGAAGTCAAAACCGTGTATTTTTTGGAAACTATTGCAGCCTATGATCTGAAAATTAGTAGATACAGTAAGCTAAATTTGTTGATGAAACTACATGAGTATTCAAGGTCAAGGTCATTCTTTGACCTTTGTTCAAGGTCATTCAGATATGAGAATTAAAACTTATTGGACAGGTTTTTCAAGGTCAAATTCCGTCCTTTAGAAAAGTGATGTCCATGCGGGCGTCCGCGTCCGGGTTTACCTTTTGGTTAATTTTTCTCAGAAACCACAAAGCCATTTGTAACGAAATTTCATATGAAAGTTTTTAAGAACAAGGAAATGACAATTAATCAATATGAATTTGGTCACATGACCAATATGGCCGTCATGCCCATATAGGGTAAAAACCCTTCAGAAATCTTCCTTCTCTGGAACCAGTGGGCCGATTATCATGTAACTTGGTATGTGGCATTGGGGACTCGGGCCCATCAAAATTTATTCAGATGATGACTCCTGAATGACCTTGACCTATTTTAGGCCAAGGTCAAATTTGGTCACATAGACTTTGCATGGGGAAAAAGTCAAAACTAAATAATTTCTTCAAACAACATCTCCTAAACCACTGATCTTTTTTTGACCAAACTTATCAAGAATGATCCTTAGGTGGTCCCCTTTCAAAGGTGTTCAAATTGTTCCGGTCCGTTGCACATCTAGGTCACAGAAGCTAAAAGTAGATTTTTTTACTGAAAACTTTGAAAATCTTCTCTGAAACCGCATGGTCCAGATCTTTGATATTTGGTATGAAGCTTCATCTACATGTAGTGGACCTCTACAAAGATTGTTCAAATTATAGCCCTGGGGCCAAAAATGCCCCCGCGTTGGGGTCCACCAGTTTTACATAGACCTATAAATGTATAGGGAAAACATTTAAACATCTTCTTGTCTGAAACCAGAAGGCACAGGTCGTTGATATTTGGTATGAAGCTTCATCTAGTCAACCTCTACCAAGATTGTTCAAAATAGAGTCCTGGGACCAAAAACGCCCCTGTGCCAGGGCCCACTGGTTTCACATAGGCGTATATAGGGAAAACCTTTAAAATCTTCTTGTCTGAAACAAGAAGGCCCAGGTTTTTTATATTTGGTATGAAGCTTCCACTAGTGGACCTCTACCAATATTGTTCAAATTATAGCCCTAGGGCCATAAATGCCCCCGCGCCAGGGCCCACCAGTTTTACATAGACTTATATAGGGAAAACCTTTAAAAATCTTCTTGTCTGAAACCAGAAGGCTCAGGTTTTTGATATTTGGTATGAAGCTTCATCTAGTGGACCTATACCAAGATTGTTCAAATTATAGCCCGCCCTGGGGCCATAAATGCCCCCGTGCTGGGTCCCACAAGTTTTACATAGACTTCTATAGGGAAAACCTTTAAATATCTTCTTATCTGAAACCAGAAGGTCCAGGTCTTTGGTATTTGGTATGAAGCTACATCTAGTGGACCTCTACCAAGATTGTTCAAATTATAGCCCTTGGGCCAAAAATGCACCTGCACCAGGGCCCACCAGTTTTACATAGACTTATATAGGGAAAACCTTTAAAAATCTATTTGTCTGAAAACAGAAGGCCCAGGTCTTTGATATTTGGTATGAAGCTTCATGTAGTAGACCTCTACCAAGATTGTTCAAAATATAGTCCTGGGGCCAAAAATGCCCCAGTGCGGGGGCCCGCTGGTTTCACATAGGTGTATATAGGAATAACCTTTAAAACTCTTCTTGTCTGAAACCAGAAGGCCCATGTCTTGGTATTTGGTATAAGGCTTCATCTAATGGACCTCTACCAAGATTGTTCAAATAATAGCCTTGGGGCCAAAAATGTCCCTGCGCCGGGACACACATGGCTAACTGGTTTTACATAGGCTTATATAGGGAAAAACTTTAAAAATCTTCTTGTTAGGGATACAGAAGGCCCAGGTCTTTGATATTTGGTATGAAGCTTCATCTAGTGGACTGCTTCCAAGTTTGTTCAAATTATAGCCCTTGGGCCAAGAATGTAATAGAGACACTGATACTCAGGTGAGCGATTCAGGGCCCACAGCTTGTTTCACAAGTTATCTATGCATCATATCATGGCCAATCATGCACATGGAAAGTGAACAGTTTTATAGGACAAACTGACATAGTAAAACTCCAAGGTCCACATTAATTAACCATTGCCCTGCTGAATGAATTAATTTTGCCACACCCATTTCTGTCTTTTAGCCAAATAAATTGCAGAAATTTTCACAATGTATAATGTATTTGTCCAGTTCACAAACTGAATACCAAACATTTAGATCCTGATCGGTTGGCTTATTCAGAAGCCATCTGATCTGGATCTACACTGTTTTCAAAAGGTAGGGGTTGTCGTGATCATCAGAACAATTTGGTAAATAGTGATCTGTTGGAGATGTAGATAAGACAATCCACAATGTTATTTTAGCTCCCGCCCATCAGGGCTTGAAGAAATAGATGGGCTGCATGATGCTTCCCACAGAGCTGAAACCGACCCGCACACAAGTACTGACTGGTAAACCTCTTAGAGGATCTAAGCCTGCCCAGGCAATGCAGTGCGAGTCAGCCCATCCATGCTTATAAACACTATTGGTTTCATTGGGAAGCAGGCCTTGAGGTGTCATCTCAATATCCGATATAAGTCCCACAAAATTGGAAGCAACTTCTCCAAAATGACCTTTACAGTGTTGATGGGGATGTTAAACTTCAAATCAAACAAACAAAACAATGCTATTTGTTTCCAGCCCATTTCACGTTTCTTCAGAGCTCTAGTCCCATTTTGTCTAGTCAGTGATTAAAGAACAGATACATGTCTACTGAGAATCAGACAAATGGGCCTTGGTATGGACATCAGTCTTATGCTAAAGTGGGCTTAGAGGTCTAAATGTCTCTCAGACTAAATGCTAAGTAAACTGTTACAAAAGCCTGATGTGAAACTGAACTGCACCACAGCTCTAGATAAGGAGGAAAACCTAGACATTTAGATAAACTTTCCTCAAGACTGGTGTTAACCCCGCATTTCTGGTATCTGGGAAAAGCCTCAACAAGGCAGTTCTAACATGTACCCATAACATATTTAAATGCCAGAAGTAATCTCATTACTCCTTCTCCAGAGCTCTAATGTGCCTTCTGCTATGTTGGGATAAGGCTCATGTGTGACATGAAAATGTTTTTTCGTTTGTGCACATATACTCAGCTGTACGCATTGCTCCAGATTAGCAGCTCCTAGTATATCTACCGGTAACCAATTTTGGAATTAAAAGAAAGGCGATCGTTATTGACAGCAGGCTGTCGATAGGCAACATCCAAAATTTTAAAAGTGATCTGCTGACTTGTACAGTAACAAGAGCTGTCACATGACAGCATAGTTTTGTGCCTTCAAGATATAAGGTAAAACTACAGAACTATAAAATATAGGTCACACTCAGCTAGATATATTTTGAGGTCAATGATCAGGTCACATGGAACATTTATTGCAGATATTACATTTCAGAATCAAATTGTGTCTGAAATATAAGGCAAAATCATCGAACCATGAAAATAGGTCACACTGACCTAGACATTTCTACATCAAATAGCATTCAAGATAGTAGACAAAATCACTGAACCATGAAATATAGGTCACAGTGACCTAGATATATTTTTAGGTCCACCATGGGGTTACATGGAACTAATAACCTAGGAACCCAGGTATGACACTTCTCCATCAAAAAGTATTCAAGATAATAGACAAAATCACTGAACCATGAAATATAGGTCACACAGACCTAGATATATTTTATGGTCAATTATCGGGTCACATGGAACCAATAATCCAGGTATGACATTTCTCCATCAAATAGTATTCAAGATAATACCGTAGGTAAAATCACTGAACCATGAAATATAGGTCACAGTGGCCTAGATATATTTTGACGTCATCAGAAGACCCTCCCGGGTACTTAAGTTCCAAATATAAGTGCTCTGTGATGAGTGACTTTTGAGATATAAGCATTTGAAAAACTTTTAACACAGTGTGACGGGAACGCAAACATGCACGCAGACGACCGAGGTGACAACAATAGCTCTCCATGTACTCCATACAGGCGAGCTAAAAATAATTGCATATACATTATTTAGACTCCTTTATTTATTTATTGAGATTCTTAATAATCTATAAAACAAAATATTTATTTATTTTAGCCACAGCATGAAGTTACATCTTGTAGAGTTCCAACCATTTATGCCTTAAGTGTAATGAACACTTTAATAGTTCATATTATTCTGATGAAAAATTTTCATTTGTATGAAAAAAGTTTAATAGTTCACTTTAATATTCTATAATTATTTCATTTTTATTGATGCATTCATGTTTTTTTTATCAGATTATATTCATTTATATACATGTATATCCAATATTTTAGCTGGCTGTCAATAGAGAATTCGCTATCGACAGCCGGTTGTCAATAGCGAATTCGCTATCGACAGCCGGCTGTCAAGAGCCACTTCCATATTTAATCTTTTCACAATCACAATGATCACTTAGCCTTTATTATCCCTAATTGCCAATTAGGTCATTAAGACTATGAACAATAGTGTCGGGGAACTGTCTTCAAAAGTGTCGGGGAACTGTCCTCAAATGTGTCGGGGAACTGTCTCCAAAAACCGTGTCGGGGAACTGTCTTGTCGGGGAACTGTCTTGTTCCCTATAAACTCGCCCACTGTTAGCAGTTTGTAAAAAGTTTGCTCCGCCTTATTATCTGAAACCGCTTTCTCTGTTTATTGAGTACTAGAGGACATCCCATTTTCCCCTTGCGCGGTATTATATTGACAGCCAAAATCACGTGCAGCGGCACATGGCCTTTGATCGTCATCGGTGTGTGAAAAACGTGTCGAGGTAATTGTTCGGTGTTTGGATATAATTAAACGGATTAGCAGTTGAGGATAAACTAATTATCTCATTGACGATACCGAAGTGCATTTGTAAGCTTGTAAACTTGTTTCTGTTTCAATTAAAGAGGGTCATAATCCAGGTGTTTGGTAGTGGGATTATCATAAGCAATGCAAAGTGTGACAATAGTTTCAAAGATAGTTACGCATTTCTTTCTTGAGTAAATAGCAGGTGTTCACTAGTGGTCCAGGTTATACAAAAAGGTGGGAATCGATTAATTTAGCCACGGGAATGATTCTGCTTTCACAGAGCTGTTTTTTCCGATCAGTTACAAAAGAAAATATGAAAAATGGATGAAAGCAAAGAAAATATCGGTAATGGCCGGTCTCCCTATTTGGTGACAAGAAGTGACAAGAGGTGACAAGAAGTGACAAGAGCTATTTTATGGTGACAAGAAGTGTTAAAACGCATTTGCGACACTTTTTAAAAGTAAAATATGATATATTAAACATTTTGCAAGCGTTTGAATTCCTGTTAAGACTCCTATGGTGCGCTGCAGCTAAAGAATAGAGCCAGAGAAACCCAAACGCTTGCATGCGTATTAAAGCCTGTAAATGACTACATCCCTATCATAAACCAAAGTATTTATTGTAACATGACTAGGCAAATGATTTGTTCATGCCTGAAAATGAATTTCATACAATTTTAGACACTAGAACCCCACTTGACCCACTAGAATCATATCAGGGCCGTCTTCAGATTTTCTTGTCGGGAATAAATTCAAGCTGGTGACAAGAGAATGTACATGATGTATCTCACTGTCACACAATATTCCAATAAAATGTGTACAGACCTTAGCAGAGATTCATATATCAGGCTGCGCGTATTCGCAGGCTGATCTAAGTCTTTCTAGGCACACGTGCTCGATGACGCTTCAGTGCCTCTTCAGGTTTTTCTGGTCGGGAATAAAGTCAAGTTAATTTGGTGACAAGAAAATTTTACATGTATGAGATGATCTACTATATTTCCCCGTCACATACAATTATGCCCTCAGCAGAGAAAACACACCGCAGGCTGATATGCGCAGGCTGATCCAAGTCTTTTCTCGGCACACATGCTCGATGACGCACCAGTGCCGCTTGAGATAATAAAGACAAGTTAGATTGGTGACAAGAAAATTTTGCGTGTATGAAACGATCAATTATATTTCTCCGTCACATAAAATTATAACCTCAGTGGAGAAAACATACCATGAGGTGCACATATGCGCAGGCTGATCCATGTCTTTTCTACACACACACACATACACAAACACACAGCGGAGATCAGCGATGCGATTCGGATATAGCAGACTGCGCAGGCTGATCTGAGTCTTCTCTGGGAACACATGCAGAGAGAGAGAGAGAGAGAGAGAGAGGAGAGAGAGAGGTATAGAGAGAGCGTGCGTTTTAAATAGACAGAATATAATAATTAGAAAAAGATTTAATTTGAAACAAATTAAAAAGGAAGTGTCTGCTGACAGCCGGCTGGCACCAGACTTTTAGGTCTAGTGACAGCCGGCTGTCACCAGACCTAAAAGTCTGCTGACAGCCGGCTATAATGTTTACTCAATAATAAGCATATTCTTTTTAACTAATAAACTTATCCTGTTTCATGAGATACCATACCACTTACAGAACTTTGTTGAACAGTGAAGGATGCAATAATTTCTAATGGGGACTTGTATTTTTGTTCAAACTTTGTGTAACAATGCTGGTATTATTGCAGCTTAGTTCTAAATCATAAATCATAAGGTTATTTCTAGGCATACCATCAGCAGAACTTAATGTACAAACTTGAGAAGAGTGGTGGGCACACACTTCATCTGGGTTTGAACAGCACTGACAGAACTAGAAATGTGTCAATATGGCACAGATGCCCCCGCCTAGGGGCTCACCTCATCCCGAAAAAGTCATGTAACAACAGTTGTCATTAGACAGCATATTTCACCTTGAATAGTGTCTTTGAGGTTATTGGCATAGGTGTGTGTTTGGTGGTGGGATGTATTGCTGATTAAACTTTATAAAAAATAACTATGATCATTCCAAATATGGACCTGCCCCCGCCCATCTGGGCTTGGAGATATAGATTGGGCTGCATGGTGCTTCCACGCAGAGCTGAAACTGACCACACATGAGTACTGGTAAACCGCGAAGGACTAAGCCTGCCAAGGTAAAGTGGAATGAGTCAGAATGTCCAATGCATAAAAGCCTTTTGGTTTCATTGGGCGGCAGGGCTTGAGATGTCATTTCATCTCAATGTCAGATAAAAGTCCCACAAAATTGGAAGCAACATCTCCAAAATGACTTAAATAAGTGTTGACGGGGATGTTAAACCTCAATTCAAACAAACAAATTCCAAATATGGACTCAGTCCATCAATGGTTTGGAAAATATGAGTGCTTAAAATTAGAGAAATCAACCATTGGGTCACGTATACCCCCGGCCAGCGCCTGGTGACCCTTTGATATATCTTTCGAACTTGTATGTAATATGAATGAAGAAGTCAAGAAGCTATAAGACTCTACAAAATGTGCTTGTAAAAGCTAAACCAAACATAAAATTTCTAAATGGACCAAGGGAGTGAGGGCATCAAAGTTACTGAAGGGTGGGGGCATCAATGTTACTGAAGCAGCAGGGTGGGGTATGCATCGATGAAATCTTTGGACTGGTATGTAATATCGGTGCAAATATCAATTGAATTTGTCTAAGAGTTTAGAACATACAGGCATCTATAAACTTTGTCATAAAACTTTAACCAAATGTAAAATTTCTAAGTCTGTGACCTTGACCTCAAGATCACTGTGGGGGTGGGACACGCATCAATGAAATTTTGAGACCAGTATGTAACTTCAATTTATTGAGTATCACCTAAATCTATCAAAGTATCAACTAAATCTATCAAAAGGTTCAGAAGATAAAATCTCTTAGAAACTTTGACGCAAAACTTTAACCAAGCGCCCCAGCCCATCAGGGCCTGGAGAAATAGATTGGGCTGCAGGGTGCTTCGGCACAGAGCTGAAACCGACAGAACTTGAATACTGGTAAACAGCTTAGGTCTAAGTCTGCCCAGGAAAAGTGATGCGAGTTGGACCACTCCTTAAACCCTAACAGTTTCTATAGGCAGTAGGGCTTGAGATGTCATTTCATCTCAATGACGGGTAAAAGTCCCACAAAATCGGAAACAATGTTTCCAAAATGACCTTAATAGTGTTGATGGGGATGTAAAACCTCAACTCAAACAAAACAAAAACACTTTAACCAAAATGTTACCAGACGGACGGATGGAAAGACTGACACATGGATGGACGGACAGACGAATGGATGAATGGCAGGCTAAAACTATATACCCCCATAGCATACTTCATATTAGTCTAGCTTCTAAGACATCTTTTAATAAGAAAACTGTACTCCTACTTTAAATAAAATCCCAGGACCATTTAGCTTGAATATAATGTCAGTGTAAGTAGAATCAATGCTTTGTTATGTTGTCATGATAAACTGTAGCAAGTATGAGCAGAATTATATGTCCCCCAACAAATAGACTTCATGGCCTAGTGGGTAAAAGTACCTACTGTTAATCATTAGGACCTAATGATTAACAGTTGGTGCTAATAGGAGGTTCTGCTAGGGACGGTCATGTGTTTTTTATCCGGGAACTCTGGTTTTTGCCCACCTCTGATTAACAACCAGCTCAAAATAAGTGAAAATCTTGAAAGGGCAGTAAAACAAAAACAAGAGGTCCATAGGCATCTTTGCTCACCAGATCTCAGTTGGGCACTGTCCACTGGCAGGAATATATTTTAACATATGATTTTAATATGCCAATTATAAAGTCTCCCAAACGTATCCCCATATCCCGGAGCACCCATGTCGACACTGTATCTTAAATATTTGCTATTTTATGAAGTGGCGGGGATGGGGCATGGACCCGATGAAGCCATTGTTGGTATCACTAAATGGGCCATATCAAAAGTAACAAGAATATATATGGATTAAGGGTGAGGATCTGTACGGTTCTTGAGATACAAGGCCTTTTCGGCATTGGAGGGGTTGGGGCATGGCCCCGCTGGACACCAGAAAAGCCCTCTGAATGGGTCTTATCATAAAGACCAAGAATATATATGGTTTAAGGGTGGGGATTTGAACAATTTTTGAGATATGAGGCCCTTTTGTGAAATGGAGGGGAGAGGACCCCGCAAGTTGTTGTGACTGAATATGTCTAAATATATGTATAAGGAATAAGAATACATATGATTGGTTTAAACAATATTTATTTATGGCCCCGCTTTGAAAAAGTGGGGGCTATATTGGATTTGGCTTGTCCGGAATTCCGTCTGTCTGTCTATCTGTCAGTCTGTCTGTCTGTCTTTCTGTCTGTCTGTAATATTTGATAGTGGGTACCTTGTTACCGCAACTCCTCTTACAGTTCTAGGTCAATCCTTTTGAAACTTTACAGGTGTTTTCATATAGGTCTGAAGATGTGCATATTCTTTTTTCATTATCCTTAAATAATTTTTTTCACTTATTTCACCTTTTTTAACTTAGACAATTTTTGAGATCTACTAATGTTAAAATGTATAGGGAGTAGCTACCTTGTTACCGCAACTCCTCTTACAGTTCTAGGTCAATCCTTTTGAAACTTTACAGGTGTTTTCATATAGGTCTGAAGATGTGCATTCTTTTTTCATTATCCTTAAATAATTTTTTTCACTTATTTCACCTTTTTTAACTTAGACAATTTTTGAGATCTACTAATGTTAAAATGTATAGGGAGTAGCTACCTTGTTACCGCAACTCCTCTTACAGTTCTAGGTCAATCCTTTTGAAACTTTACAGGTGTTTTCATATAGGTCTGAAGATGTGCATATTCTTTTTTCATTATCCTTAAATAATTTTTTTTTCACTTATTTCACCTTTTTTAACTTAGACAATTTTGAGATCTACTAATGTTAAAATGTATAGGGAGTAGCTACCTTGTGATCGCAACTCCTCTTACAGTTCTAGGTCAATCCTTTTGAAACTTAACAGGTGTTTTCATATAGGTCTGAAGATGTGCATGTGCTTTTTTTCATTATCCAAAACTTATTTTTTAACTTAGACAATTTTTGAGATCTACTAATGTTAAAATGTATAGGGAGTAGCTACCTTGTGATCGCAACTCCTCTTACAGTTCTAGGTCAATCCTTTTGAAACTTAACAGGTGTTTTCATATAGGTCTGAAGATGTGCATGTGCTTTTTTTCATTATCCAAAACTTATTTTTTAACTTGAGACTGTTTTTCAGATCTAATAACCCGAAATGTCTATAAGGCATAGGTACCTTGTTAGGGATTTAACCCTCTCACAAGTCTTTACCTTTAATTCATGAGTCTTTCTCCTCTGACAGGGCTATAGCGGGGCTATAGTCAGATCCTCTGACAGTTCTAGTTTGCAAATAAATTACAAAGACATACATAGATACATACACGCAAAATGACATAGGATCTGACGGTAGGCATAGTGCTTATATGAAAGTCATTTCCATAATACATATGATTATGGGTCTGGGATCTGAATGGCTTCTATGATATATGGCATTTTATGAAGTGGAGGGGCGGGGCATGCCCCCAGCACATTGCTACAGCACAAAGAGACCTCCAGGTTGGTGTGACTGAATGAATACGAATACGAATACGAATACGAATACGAAACTTTATTTGCAAATCACATACATAACATACATGAAATGCGCCCATAAAAGGCAGAAGCATGAAAGAAAATAATAATAATAACAACAATAATAATAATAATAATAATAAAAAAAAAAAAATCACATACAAATTGTTGCAATGGACACAATCGTACATTACGGAAATGAACGACTATGACCGACCGTTCAAGAAAATCGATGTTAAGTAGGTAGCACACCAGCAAATTGCCACCCCATGCGCCTGGACTCCTGTCTTAATTTGACATTATATATTTGATCCTCCGCTTCCCCTAAAGGATATATTTATATAAATATATACACATACATAAACGTACATGCACATGTATACATATCTATGCATATACATGAGTCCCAGACCATGCGGCAAGCAAAAGCTACAGCCACCATGCTACTCTGCATGTTGCAGACCATAGCAATACTAATATCAAACTGAAATTGCTCCGCACAGTACACGCCACAACTAAAAACCAACAGTCTTTAGTATTTTTTGCCTTGCATCGAATAGCACAGACAAAACTTTGTCCAATATACAAAACACTTTCTGGTCTTCACAACTAAAAATCCAAATGAATTTTTCTTTATCTTGCAATTTACTTACTTTAGGAAATAGGGAGTATATGTCATTTAAAAATGGCATCCTATACGTTGATAAAGAAGGACACTGAAATAAGAAGTGTATCTCATCTTCTATATTTTCATTGCACAATTTGCACAATCTTTTCGAAACAGAAATATTGTTGTAACGTCCTCGTTCTATTTCTAATTGATGATTACTAACCCTGAATTTACAAATGTTTTTCCTTTGGTTTTTACTGCCCCACAGAAGGTACTTTTCCATTTTAAAGTGCTGTTTAAAAAGACTATAAGTTCTGAGTTTGTTGCCCTGATCTTTATTGTGGGTGCTGTGAGTATAATTAATACGTTCTTTCCAAATTGTTCTATATTTCACCAAAAGAGCTCTTAACACTAGTCTGTATATATATTTACCCGAGGATGCATACAAATCTATGTCAATATGTAAATATTTCAAGACCGTTTTTAAGAAGTTGAACCAAGAATCTGTGCCTGATAAGCTAAGATTTTCAGAAAGAGTCAATGCTTCCTTTAGGAGAATATTATTGGATTTTCTGATGTGGTCAAAATATTTGAACATGTTAGGTAAAATTTCTAAAAGCATAGGAAAACGGCCTATTTCCCCTCTCACTGCTAATGTTGAGGTCTTAGGTCCAACACCAAGCAGATATTTGCAAAACTTCAAATGTAGTTTTTCTTGTGGTAATCTATCACACATGCTTAACAAATAATTATCAGATTTGGTTTCTATTTTACTAGAGGAAAGGCATCCCCAGATTTCAGAGCCATATAGAAGTATTGGCTTAATTGTATGATCAAAGATATGAAGGCATGATTTGATTCCTGGAGGTTGTGGATAAAATGCTTTGGATAATTTAAATTGGGCTTTTAGTCCTTTATGATATAGAGCCAATTTGGCATCGCTGAAACTCCCAGAATTAGAAAACGTTACACCTAAATAAGTATAATTTTTCACACACTCAATGGGTGTATCTTTGAAATCTACATTAACATTTCTGTTTCTCGTGCCTGCACTAAACACTAATGACTTAGTTTTATTCAGATTAATTTCCATTCCCCATTCATCACAAAAAAGAGACAGTTTATTAAGCATGTTTTGCAGTCCATTTTTACTCGAAGAAAGGAGGATAAGATCATCAGCATAAAGCAAGCAATTAATATATATGTCAGATAACTTTACAGGGTCACAAGATGAATCAAAATACTTGGGAATATCATTTATAAATATATTAAATAAAGTAGGACTAAGATTGTCTCCTTGACGAACGCCTACCCTAGAGGGAAAAGTCTCTGTGCAGTAGTCGCCTACACGGACACTTAAGGTTGTTGAACTGTACATACTTCTAATAGTTTTATAAAATTTATCGCCAATGCCTAGTTTTTTTAGTTTATAGAACAATCCGTCATGCCATACGGTATCAAAAGCACGTTTAAAATCAACAAAACATGTATACAATGGCTGGGCTCCTTTACGAGTGTGTTTATCAACCAGATTCTTCAATACAAACATGTGATCTGTCGTCCTAGTTTCTTTAGTAAAACCTATTTGTTCTTTACATATAATATTATGTTTATGTAAGAAGTCAACTAGTCTATTGTTTAAAATTTTATTGAAAAGCTTTCCGATACAGCTGCTGATAGTTATGCCTCTGTAATTATTAGGGTCATTAAATGATCCTTTTTTATGTAAAGGGGTTATAATGCCTTTAGACCAGAGTGCTGGATAGCTACAATTAGACAGAACTAAGTTAAATAACTTATGAATTGCAGGTTGAAGATAAAACTGACCGTATTTCAACATTTCATTCAAAATTGAATCACACCCACTAGATTTTTTGTTTTTAAGATCTTTTATGCAGTTGTAAATTTCTTTTTCTGATATAATATAGTCAAGTTCATTAAAATTTGTAGTATCTTCCAATACTGATATTTGTTCTAAAATATTTGGAATGGGAGGTTTGTTTAATTGGTTTAAGGATTCAAAATGTTCTTGCCACTCATCACTGGGTATAGATGCACTTTTATTCTTACATTCATTATTCTTTAATTCATCTAGAAGCTTCCAATAAGCGGATGGATTATCATCCCTCATGGCATCTAATTGATTCAGGATATTTTGTTTGTATTGACGGCATTTTAATTTACGTAATTTTCTAAACTCTTTTAAAGCTTTATAAAATGAGGACCTCACAAAAGGATCATTACTGTATTGTTGAAAAAGTGTTTCTTTACGTAATAATTCTCTTCGCGCTTTTTGTAGAGAAAAATCATACCATTTCGGTTTTGTTTTGCATTTATTTTTCACAGGGCCTGTACCACGAGCTGCTTTTTTATTTTTTACTTTAAGTGATAGTGATGCAGCACTTGTAAGGATATCGCTAAAATCTAATGCGGCATCATTCACAGAAGAAGCTGTGTATGTAGAGGACACAAATTTATTTAGTCTTTCTTGTATTTCTTTAGAGTTCAAGGCTTCTTGAAATTTCGAAGGCGACTGGTCATCCCATTTAAATGCAAGTGGCAATGACTGTAATTCTTTTTTCTCTTTGTAAATTGGACAATTAATGTACAACTGAAAGGAGACCTGACAGTGATCAGACAAGTCAGGTTCAAATGTATGGACTTGAAAAGTGGGTATAATACTGAAAAGTTCTTCAGAGGTAATAACATAATCAATAACACTACTTCCTGAAGGTTGGTGTGACGTGTACTGTCCGAGGGAATCTCCCAATACTCTACCATTAAGAATTCTAAGACTAGATTGAATACAGAGATTCAGTAACTGTTTACCTCTATTATTAACAATATTATCATAACTGTATCTTCCTACTGGAATATCATCGCTTACATATGTATCAAAGAGAGGTATATGAATACTGTCATCTTGTGCGATAAAATCATACTCAACTCCCGTACGAGCATTGAAGTCACCTCCAATGATAATTTTACCTTTCTTTTGATATTTAATAATGTCTTTTTCTATAATATCGATCAGATCCAAGTCCTGGGATAGAGTATAAGAAGAATACTCAGGTGAAAAATATAGAAAACATATGTAAATATCTTCTCTCAAACCAAAGAATTCTTTACTTAGATGTAACCAAATGTAATCACTAGTTTGGTGGTCTAAAAATTTAATACCTTTAACAATACTATGGCGGACAAAGATAGAGATACCACCTGATCTTTTTCTCGTATTTTTTGCCTTTGGCCTAAACAAATGAACAGCTTTATATTCTGGTAAAACAAGGGAGTTGTCTATATCACAGTGTGTTTCAAGTAAACAAACTATATCTTGTGAGGCTAGATGATTAATAAAGTTAGCGTCCAAGTACTTATTATACTGCTTGTGTTTATATCCATTGATATTCCAGCAAGAAATTTTCAAATCTGTTAGATATGACATAGACATGTCAAAATATACAAATTTATAATGAGCTCAAGATATCCGACGCCGAAATCACAGAATCTGCCAAAAAGAGACCAATGAATACCTGTATCCTCTACCTGAACTGAAGGCTCCACACAACCAGGGACATAACTACTGACAACCAGAAGTGATGCTACCCCAACATAATACCAGATGTGGCAGGATGATGACAGCAGACAACGTAGACTTGCTATCCTATAAATTATCCCATTGCCCTTCGGCACAGGCGTTTGCATTGTATACTACTCAGACCCCGCCAAGGATCACTCCCATACAAACTCCATAAGGCAATATTTTGAACGAATATATCTCATTAATTACTGCCCGGAATTTAAAATCCATTTTTCAATATACATTATAGAAATGAATGTAAAAAAAAAAAAAAAAAAAAAATACTGTTCCTTACGCTATTCAGATTTCTGGGAAAATATTCACTTTTGCAATAAAGAGCCTTAAAAAAAAAAAAAAAAAGTAAAAGTGCATCTACTACTCCCCCACTGTATTTTTGTTACTGCGAATTCTTGGGTTATCTGTTTTAAAAAGGAAAACATATTGCGATTTCTCAGATACATTTACTAATAATTGCCGAATGTAAAGATGTACTTAAATTATAAAATCAATTTTCCTGTGAAGGGCTTGCACGTCTGCGAGAAAGTGATCCTTATCAAAACTCGAGCAGTATACAAGAAACAGTAAATTACCTAATAGTTTTCTCTATTTATCAGTCCCATGCTATATCATGTGACTTAAACATATAATGATGTAACGAAATAGCAAACAGTGCAGACCTCGACCAGACTACCCTGTTAGGTGCAGAATGACCCCAACCTATCAAATTTGTGTCAAAAAAAAAAAAAAAAAAACATCTAACAGAATTCCAAGGCAAATACCCCCCCCCCCCCCCCCACAACTCCCTATTTCATTGCTCTCGACACAAGGGAAGTAACTCAATATTATGGAAAAACATGTCTGCAAGATTTATCTTTCTTATGTCTGAGAAAAAAAACCCAAAAAAAAACAGTCCAACAGAGACCCAGACCAAACAGGTTATAGAAAACAGTCCAACAGTGCAGTCTGATCGCGCTCAGCTACTAACTTTTGCATGATGTTATATTGCAAATTCTCATATGGTTATATTACCATCCAATAATAGCGTAACTATAGCGTACTTTTCAAAACACATAAAATGCATATAACAATTAAACTGTAATTAACAGTAACCACTAAGTCATCTGAACAACTAGACAAATGAATTCGGGTATTATTAACAGAACCTGAACATATATACATAAATTTTGAAGCAAGGGGTGTACAAAAAGAGAAATAGATTGTAAGTAACTGTGCTAGAGTTGCCTCCCTGAAGCGATTCCATCAAGCATCAATGCCCTTATATAAAAAAAAAAAAAAAAAAATCTGTTCGAGATGTAGATTTTGGTTATTTAGTTTGTTCTGAATGTTACTCATTCTTCTGGCTTCAAAGACAGGGGTTGCCATGAACAGCAGGACAAGCTACAAATTCACAAACTGAAAGTCAAACAGTGCAGATCCCGATCAGATGGCCTCTGAAGAAGCCATCCGATCCGGACCAACATCGCTTGCAATGATAGGGGTTGTAATTGCTACAAATTCACAAACTGAATGTCAAACAGTGTAGATCCCGATCAGACGGTCTCTGAAGAAGCCATCTAATCCGGATCCACACCGTTTGCAAAGACAGGGGTTGCCATGAACAGCAGGACAAGCTACAAATTCACAAACTGAATGTCAAACAGTGTAGACCCCGACCAGACGGCCTCTGAAGAAGCCATCCTATCCGGATCCACACCGCTTGCAAAGACAGGGGTTGCCATGAACAGCAGGACAAGCTACAAATTCACAAACTGAATGTCAAACAGTGTAGATCCCAATCAGACTGCCTCTGAAGAAGCCATCCAATCCGGATCCACACCGCTTGCAAAGACAGGGTTTGCTGTGAACAGCAGGACAAGCTACAAATTCGCAAACTGAATGTCAAACAGTGTAGATCCCGATCAGATGGCCTCTGAAGAAGCCACCTAATCCGGATCCACACCGCTTGCAAAGACAGAGGTTGCCGTGAACAGCAGGACAAGCTACAAATTCACAAACTGAATGTCAAACAGTGTAGATCCCGATCAGACGGCCTCTGAAGAAGCCATCTAATCCGGATCCACACCGTTTGCAAAGACAGGGGTTGCCGTGAACAGCAGGACAAGCTACAAATTCACAAAGTGAATGTCAAACAGTGTAGATCCCAATCAAACTGCCTCTGAAGAAGCCATCCAATCCGGATCCACACCGTTTGCAAAGACAGGGTTTGCCGTGAACAGCAGGACAAGCTACAAATTCACAAACTGAATGTCAAACAGTGTAGATCCCGATCAGACGGTCTCCGAAGAAGCCATCCAATCGGGACCCACACCGCTTGCAAAGACATGGGTTGCCGTGAACAGCAGGACAAGCTACAAATTCACAAACTGAATGTCAAACAGTGTAGATCCCAATCAGACTGCCTTTGAAGAAGCCATCCAATCCGGATCCACACCGTTTGCAAAGACAGGGATCGCCGTGAACAGCAGAACAAGCAACAAATTCACAAAGTGAATGTCAAACAGTGTAGATCCCGACCAGACAGCTCCTGAGTAAGCCATCCAATCCTGATCCACACCGCTCGCAAAGACAGGGGCTGCCGTAAACAGCAGGACAAGCTACAAATTCACAAACTGAATGTCAAACAGTGTAGATCCCGATCAGACGGCCTCTGAAGAAGCCATCTAATCCGGATCCACACCGTTTGCAAAGACAGGGGTTGCCGTGAACAGCAGGACAAGCTACAAATTCACAAAGTGAATGTCAAACAGTGTAGATCCCAATCAGACTGCCTCTGAAGAAGCCATCCAATCCGGATCCACACCGCCTGCAAAGACAGGGTTTGCCGTGAACAGCAGGACAAGCTACAAATTCGCAAACTGAATGTCAAACAGTGTAGATCCCGATCAGACGGCCTCTGAAGAAGCCATCTAATCCGGACCCACACCGTTTGCAAAGACAGGGGTTGCCGTGAACAGCAGGACAAGCTACAAATTCACAAACTGAATGTCAAACAGTGTAGATCCCAATCAGACTGCCTCTGAAGAAGCCATCCAATCCGGATCCACACCGTTTGCAAAGAGAGGGATCGCCGTGAACAGCAGAACAAGCTACAAATTCACAAACTGAATGTCAAACAGTGCAGATCCCGACCAGACAGCTCCTGAGTAAGCCGTCCAATCCGGATCCACACCGTTTGCAAAGACAGGGGCTGCCGTGAACAGCAGGAGAAGCTACAAATTCACAAACTGAATGTCAAACAGTGTAGGTCCCGATCAGACAGCTCCTGAGTAAGCCATCCAATCCGGACCCACACCACTTGCAAAGACAGGGGTTGCCGTGAACAGCAGGACAAGCTACAAATTCACAATATGAATGTCAAACAGTGTAGATCCCGATCAGACAGCTCCTGAGTAAGCCATCCAATCCGGATCCACACCGCTTGCATAGACAGGGGTTGCCATGAACAGCAGGACAAGCTACAAATTCACAAACTGAATGTCAAACAGTGTAGATCCCGATCAGACGGCCCCTGAAGAAGCCATCTAATCCGGATCCACACTATTTGCAAAGACAGGGGTTGCCGTGATTAGCAGGACAAGCTACAAATTCACAAACTGAATGTCAAACAGTGTAGATCCCAATCAGACTGCCTTTGAATAAGCCATCCAACCCGGATCCACACCGCTTGCAAAGACAGGGGTCGCCGTGAACAGCAGGACAAGCTACAAATTCACAAACTGAATGTCAAACAGTGTAGATCCCGATCAGATGGCCTCTGAAGAAGCCATCCGATCCGGACCAACATCGCTTGCAAAGATAGGGGTTGTTATTGCTACAAATTCACAAACTGAATGTCAAACCGTGTAGATCCCGATCAGACGGTCTCTGAAGAAGCCATCTAATCCGGATCCACACCGTTTGCAAAGACAGGGGTTGCCATGAACAGCAGGACAAGCTACAAATTCACAAACTGAATGTCAAACAGTGTAGACCCCGACCAGACGGCCTCTGAAGAAGCCATCCTATCTGGATCCACACCGCTTGCAAAGACAGGGGTTGCCATGAACAGCAGGACAAGCTACAAATTCACAAACTGAATGTCAAACAGTGTAGATCCCAATCAGACTGCCTCTGAAGAAGCCATCCAATCCGGATCCACACCGTTTGCAAAGACAGGGTTTGCCGTGAACAGCAGGACAAGCTACAAATTCGCAAACTGAATGTCAAACAGTGTAGATCCCGATCAGACGGCCTCTGAAGAAGCCATCCAATCCGGACCCACACCGTTTGCAAAGACAAGGGTTGCCGTGAACAGCAGGACAAGCTACAAATTCACAAACTGAATGTCAAACAGTGTAGATCCCGATCAGACAGCCTCTGAAGAAGCCATCTAATCCGGATCCACACCGTTTGCAAAGACGGGTTGCCGTGAACAGCAGGACAAGCTACAAATTCACAAAGTGAATGTCAAACAGTGTAGATCCCAATCAGACTGCCTCTGAAGAAGCCATCCAATCCGGATCCACACCGTTTGCAAAGACAGGGTTTGCCGTGAACAGCAGGACAAGCTACAAATTCGCAAACTGAATGTCAAACAGTGTAGATCCCGATCAGACGGCCTCTGAAGAAGCCATCCAATCTGGATCCACACCATTTGCAAAGACAGGGTTTGCCGTGAACAGCAGGACAAGCTACAAATTCACAAAGTGAATGTCAAACAGTGTAGATCCCAATCAGACTGCCTCTGAAGAAGCCATCCAATCCGGATCTACACCGCTTGCAAAGACAGGGTTTGCCGTGAACAGCAGGACAAGCTACAAATTCGCAAACTGAATGTCAAACAGTGTAGATCCCGATCAGACGGTCTCTGAAGAAGCCATCTAATCCGGATCCACACCGCTTGCAAAGACAGGGGTTGTCGTGAACAGCAGGACAAGCTACAAATTCACAAACTGAATGTCAAACAGTGTAGATCCCGATCAGACTGCCTCTGAAGAAGCCATCCAATCCGGACCCACACCGTTTGCAAAGACAGGGATCGCCGTGAACAGCAGGACAAGCTACAAATTCACAAACTGAATGTCAAACAGTGTAGATCCCGATCAGACAGCCTCTGAAGAAGCCATCTAATCCGGATCCACACCGCTCGCAAAGACAGGGGTTGCCGTGAACAGCAGGACAAGCTACAAATTCACAAAGTGAATGTCAAACAGTGTAGATCCCAATCAGACTGCCTCTGAAGAAGCCATCCAATCCGGATCCACACCGCTTGCAAAGACAGGGTTTGCCGTGAACAGCAGGACAAGCTACAAATTCGCAAACTGAATGTCAAACAGTGTAGATCCCGATCAGACGGACTCTGAAGAAGCCATCCAATTCGGACCCACACGGCTTGCAAAGACAGGGGTTGCCGTGAACAGCAGGACAAGCTACAAATTCACAAACTGAATGTCAAACAGTGTAGATCCCAATCAGACTGCCTCTGAAGAAGCCATCCAATCCGGACCCACACCGTTTGCAAAGACAGGGGTTGCCGTGAACAGCAGGACAAGCTACAAATTCACAAACTGAATGTCAAACAGTGTAGATCCCGACCAGACAGCTCCTGAGTAAGCCATCCAATCCGGATCCACACCGCTTGCAAAGACAGGGGTTGCCGTGAACAGCAGGACAAGCCACAAATTCACAAACTGAATGTCAAACAGTGTAGATCCCGATCAGATGGCCTCTGAAGAAGCCATCTAATCCGGATCCACACCGTCTGCAAAGACAGGGGTTGCCGTGAACAGCAGGACAAGCTGCAAATTCACAAACTGAATGTCAAACAGTGTAGATCCCAACCAGATGGCCTCTGAAGAGGTCATCTAATCTGGATCCACACCGCTTGCAAGAATGAGTCTTACCATAAGAAATAAGGAAATATATGATTTAGGGGTGGGGATCTTAATGGTTTCTGAGATATATGGCTTTTTATGAAGTGGAGGGGTGGGGCATGACCCCGGACACCCCCTGGGCCCACATGTTGGTATCACTGAATGCGTCTTACCATAAGGAAAAAATTTAATGTGGTTTGGGGATGGGGTTCTGAACAGTTTCTCAGATATTTCGTCTTTTTTTATGTCGAGGGTCGGGACATGGCTCTCAGGCACACCCCGGGAGACCCCTAGGTTGGTATCACTGAATGTGTCTAATAAGGAACAAGAATATATATGGTTTAGGGGTGCGGATCTGAACGGTTTCTGAGATATTGGGCCTTTAAATAAGTGGAGGGGGTGGGGCATGGCCCAAGCACACCCAAGGGATCCCCAGGTTGGTGTCACTGATTGTGTCTTATCACAAAAAACAAGGATATATATGGTTTGGAGGTGGGAATCTGAATGGTTTTCAAGATACATGGCCTTTTATGTAATGGAGGGGATGGGACGTGGTCTCATCACACCCTGGGAGACCCCCAGGTTGGCATCAAAATATATGGCTGAAAGAAATTTACTCAAGGAACATTTCTATAAAATTTTTGACAGCTTGACAGTACATGTAAATGCTATGTTTCTATTTTCCCCATGGAAACTCCAAGTTGCCAAAGCAACCAAACTAATTGAGCCCATTTTCATAAAAAAAAACACACAAAATTTCAATCCCCCACCAAGGATGCTACAGATTAAGTTTGGGCTGAATCGGCCCAGTGGCTTCAGAGGAGTTGTCATTTAAAGGTGTAAGACGACAACAGACAACTGCCTATCCTATAAGCTCCCCTGGAGCCTTCGGCTCTGGTAAGCTAAAAAAATAACAGGGGGAGAAGGATATGTTGTTTTAGGTGCAGATCATGTTTGCATCAGCGACAGTGGCTCGGCATATCCTGATTTAGGCACTATATCTCCTGAACCTATGGATGGATTGTGGATTTGTGACCAATCTTACATGGTTATAACACTAGGAGGGGAAAATCAGTCATGTTTTGATGGCCTTTACCTTTTTTTAAAAGGCACAGGCCCCTAAAAGCTGTCAACTTTGGACAAAAAAAGGCTTGTCTGTAGCCTATCTCTTGAACAAATCAATGGATTTTGGTAAAACTTTTTAAAATACCACCAACAAAAAAATTTAATTAGACTTTGGTGACCTTGTCCTAATTTTTAAGGTCGTAGGCTCCAGAAAACTTGATTTTCAGCCAAAAATTGCTTTTTCTGCGCCCCAACTCATGCCAAATTGATGAATTATGATCAAACTGTGTACATTTCTAGTTCTATAATTGGACCCAGACATATGGTGATGATAAGAATATGAAAATGTACGTAGTATTGAAGAAATATTATTGCTGGCTGTCAGCAGACTTTTAGGTCTGGTGACAGCCGGCTGTCACTAGACCTAAAAGTCTGGTGCCAGCCGGCTGTCAGCAGACCTCGCCAATTAAAAATTACTGTTTTATTTATTTATTTATGAGAATAAGATTTAACTTAAAAATAAAAATACTATTTTATTTATTTATGCTCTTGTCAAAGCTATGAATTTATGATTAGCAAACGGGGTCAAAATAATATGTCAAGCAAATGCTAATAACACAAGCTTGTGATTAATTAACCGAGATAGCTAAATACTGAGTGACAGCAATTATCTGTGGCGAGTGGCGCACGCACAATTAAGGAAGGAAGGAAGGCTTCTATCTCAACTGCTTGTTTGTTTGTATTGCGGTTTAACGGCCCAGTCAACACTATTTAGGTCATTTTTGAGCCGGTCAGTTCATTTATCCACTCTTTTTCTGGGCAGGCTTATACGTAAGCGGTTAACCAGTACAGTGCAATTTTTTCGCCAGAAACTGACAACTGCCCTTCTTGAATGCACGGGTGACTTATCATAATGGGTTCCTCCCCGCCCATCTGGGGCTTAGAGAAATAGATTGGACTGCATGATGCTTCCATTCAGAGCTGAATCTGACCACACACGAGTGCTGGTAAACCGCTTAGAAGGACTAAGCCTGCCCAGGCAAAGCGATGAGAGTCAGATCGTCCGATGCATATAAGCCTTCTGGTTTCATTGGAAGACAGGGCTTGAGATGTCATTTCATCTCAATGTCGGGTAAAAGTCCCAAAAAAATTGGAAGCAACGTCTCCAAAATGACCTGAATAATGTTGACGGGGACGTTAAACACCAATTCAAAGTAACAAAAATCAAAATGGGAAAGCCCAGTTTTCTCTATATAAAATGGGCTTTCACTTGTAGGAAAATCTTATGAAAATCTTATGAATCCTGGTAAAACCCGCTTTTGTATTTATAAAATGAGACAACATTGTTTTGGGGCCTGAGTTTATTTGAGAAATCTCTTGTCGGTAAATGCGGTTAACCCCCTTCTTCGGTTATAACGAGTATCCACAGTCTATGTTTATGAGCAGAGAAAAAAAAATCATGAAGGAAAGTCGCAGATACCCACTTAAAATTCACCTTTTTGCTTATAAAATGAAGTGACTTAGTATATAAAGAGAACTTTCTTGTCGGTAAATGCGGATAAACGTCTGAATAAAGCATGCTGCTTTTTCCTCCAAACGTCTTTAAATTTGGCCAAAATTAATTTCTAACTAAGAATAATATTAAATTTATCATTTTAAGCAATATAGTTTAATTTTGTGTTAGAAAGTTTCTTGTCACCATAAAATAGCTCATGTCACTTCTTGTCACCTCTTGTCACTTCTTGTCACCTCTTGTCACCAAATAGGGAGACCCGTAATGGCGGACCGTATTGTGATACGATTTTTTTCTGAACTGTATCACAATATACCGATAATACCGCAAATCACTGTATGGAAGGGGTCTTTAACCTGCACAGGGCATGACTCTCCCAGCACAGGGGGCCTCAAGTTAACGTCCCGAACCGAAAGATGGTGCACTTTATGACATTCATCGATTCCCGGCAGCGGCGATATAATTACGGTATCCAAACACGCTCCATTGGCAACATTTGCAGGGATGATCTTAGTCGGTTATATTTGGCCATTACCTCAGTTGAATGGGTGGCTCAACATGCTCAATTTAGAATTTAACTGAAAAAAAAAAAAAAAGGAGTCAATGGATGCTTTCGGAAAGGGAACTATTGTGTCCCCTTCTGGGGTTAAGGTAAAATGGAAGAAAGAAAAGAAAGTGAAGTGCCGAAAGGCTTTCATCGCTTCGAAGACACCAACTGTGACCAAGTATCAAGAATATTTCTACCCCACCCACAATATTATCTCTTAACGCTTCATTAGCAACCACTAATTCTAGCATATTTGCAATGAACGATTCATCACAACTTGTCTCTTACCTTTTTACTGAGGTAGACAAACATCTTCGGATCATGAAAAAATAGAATATGGGAGTTGCTTGGCGTAAAATTTCTAAAAATCTAGTTTTGGTCCAACAATTTTATGGTATTTGTGAAGTCTCAAATAAAGCGCGAGAATGCGAGACTTGTAGGATCGGGCTATTTGCCGGTACCGTTCGGGGTTCTGGGTAATTTCGGCCCATGACAAAATCGGCCCATAGCAATTTCGGCCCAAAAATGATTTCAAGGCTGTAATAGGGGTCAATTATCAGTCAAAATTAAAAATAAATGAAAGATATAGTTAATTATGATAAAATACATGTACATACAATTTATATTTACCCCTTTTCACGGCTCGGCATTTGTATCATTATTTTCAATAATTACCTCTCGCAATGCAAACTTTGTAATGGAAGATAAGAAAAAAAAATATTAAAATTGTGTGTTTATTTAGAAAACAAATGTATATTTATAAACTTGGAAATTGTAGTTTTTGTGTCATTGTTTATTTGTTAATATTGTTGGCACATACTGTTGTGGGAAGATAAGTTGACAGTGACGTAAAAGAGTAAACCACCACAGGTAGGTTTGACAGGTTGTACCGTTATCATTATCACACCCTTCATTGGTTGGCAAGACAGATTGTACCGTTACAGTTATAGTAAGCGAAGCGGCGTTACCTTTTGGCAACAGTGGACAGTGCTTAACAACAAAATCATTCACTGACGTAACGTTCATCTTACCGCCCCACAACAGTATCGGTATGCAAAATGATCGTTGTTACCTTTATCGACACGTGCCTTAAAGTAACAAACAGAACGATTATCATATTACTCAAACCTCAGTCATTATTGGGGCACGTGCCATAAATGTCTCAAAATGAGTGTCTTTAATTCTTTCTTTGTTTCTTTGTTTCGGTTTCGTTTTAAGAATGTTATTAAGCAGGGGCGCATTGATAGCTATATATGTGGGCGTAGCGCCGGTGCCCAACGAAGACTCACATCAGCCTATGCATCCACGCAGTCTGATTTGTGTTACTATGAATCACTAGTGTAAAAGAGTGGAGAACATGGTGGCCTGAATTTCAAGATGATTTCACTTTATATGTTGAGGACTTGGTTGTTTGAATTGAGGTTCAAGTTGCGTCATTGTCAACGTTATTTAGGTCATTTTGAAGACTTGAATTCCAATTTTATTGGACTTATATCGACATTGGAACGAAATGGCATCTCAAGCCGTGCCGGCTAAACAACCAAAATGGTTTATTTATTGTCCGGATGGATTCGCACCCCGTTGCCTGGACAGTCTATCTCAGATCCTCTAAGCGATTAACCAGTACCCAGCTGTGGTTCATTATTTGTTGGAGTGATGTCATATGCCTTGGATATTAGCTCCTTGTGACCAGATGACCTAAATTCATATCTAGCTCAGTGTGACCTTTATTTCATGGTTCAGTAAATTTGCTTTACATCTGGAGAACTATGTGGTTTTTGTTTCGGTTTTACGGTCTTTTCAAGATTCTTTCACACATATCGAGCCGATCGATAATCATATGTGGGCGAAAGCCGAGAAAAACACCTGACCTTCCGTTGCAGAACGAAAACAATGTGATGGAAATTATTTGGATTACTTTAAACAGGATGAAATATATAATTCAAATAAATATTATATAGGTTTATTTTGTCCTAAACTTGTACTCATCCATGAATACTGTAATTCAATAAATAGTTGTACAGTGATGACCAAATGACAGCAGTCCTTAATCAATTCAAATGTAATAATTACTAAGTAATATTTACTATGCTGCCGAATAATCATTATGTCTGCAATTTCATGAAAAGGTAACAAATCATGAAAAATTGCAAATTCAAAGAAAATGCGGTATTTATATATGATTCAAACAAACATACAAAAACTGCATCAGATCATACCTTGCCCTGGCAAATAGAATAAAATTCTATAACAATACTTATTTATCAAGGCAAAATATTTTCATATACAAAAAATTGGTGTCGGGACAACTCGGCACATAGCAAACTCGGCACATAGCCAACTCGGCACATAACCAACTCGGCCCCTACAAACTCGGCACATAGCAAACTCGGCCCATAATAGTTATAATGGTTATTAAGCTGTACAGTAATACTTTATTTGCCTGTTTTATTATTATTGTTTTATAATAATTATATGTATGCTTATTAAATAAAAAAAAGTTTCTATTTTTTTTTTTTTGGCATTTTAAAAAAAATCATTTAAATCGAATAATAAGCTCTGGATATGACTTAATTGCTACACTAATTATCTGAATAATCAGGCGATGACTAAAGCTGTGAATATGATATTTGGGACTCATTGCCACCCATGATTGCCCAGCCGAGTTGATGGGCGTATTGTCAAACAAGAGATTGCCCAGCCGAGTTGATGGGCGTCTTGTCAAACGATATTTTTTCCTTGTTTTCAGTAAAAATAGGTTGTGGGTGCTTGTTTGAACCACCTCGTCGAGGCGGTTCTATCGAGTACCCACAACCTATGTCTTGTTTTTTTTTTTAAGATTTATTCGCTGGTAAATTTAAGAAACAACTTAAATATTTGAAACTTAAATAGTTGAAATTTTATTGTAAAAAATCTTCATATTTGGTTTTTTAACTAGAGCTGTCAGTGAAACTGACTAGGGCCCCGGCAGCGCTATCAGAGGAGTAGGAAAATTTGTGGACGGACAGACAGACAGACAGACAGACAGACAGACGGACGGACAGAGTGATTACTAAAGGGCACCCACACTTTCAGTGTGGGGCCCTAATAAAGATCTACTCCATTAAATATTGATGTTTGGTCCCTATTTAGTTGGTCCCTATTTCACAGGTAACTTTAATTTGATTATTTGTTTGGTTATGCAATTATCATTACCAAGTGAACACGGACGGGCCTCCGTGGCCTAGTGGATAAGAGCGCTGACTCTTAGTAATTAGGTCTCTCACCGCCGTAGGTTCGAGCCTCGCTCGGGCCACGTGTGAGACGCCAAGTTCTGCAACGGAAGGTCAGGTGGTTTTTCGTCGGGTACTCCGGTTTTCGCCCACCTCTGATTAACGATCGGCTCGATATGAGTGAAATAATCTTGAAAGGGCCGTAAAACCCAAACCAAAACTCAAGTGAACAATAGATAATTGACCCAAACAGCTAATTATGTGCCGAGTTTGTATAGGCCGAGTTTGTCATGTGCCGAGTTTGTTATGTGCCGAGTTTGTCATGTGCCGAGTTTGCTATGTGCCGAGTTGTCCCACAACCCAAAAAATTAATAGACGTAAAGGCATTGTTCATAATATAACTCGGACCATCAATACCGGTTCTAAAACTTAATTACGAAAATGTGCCTATATTACACACTACAACCCTGCTACAACCCCGGGGTATAACACGGTTTCAAGATTGATCCCAAAAATGAATAGACCATATAAATGGTCATTTTTTATATATAATCCATACATTTTTGTTTGGACACAACACGGCCGTTTAACTAATACGGTTTCTGCTTTGGTCCCCATCAATAGTGTTATAAAGGCGGATTCAAATGGGCAAGAAATATACAGGCCCATTTTTGTAACGTAATTGAACAATGAAGCCTATACAAGTATAAACAGAACAAGGAGAAAACACATATTATTCAATGCATATTTAGGGAGGTGGGTGTGGTACATTAAGCTTGTCATCACTGTATGTCGACAAAGGCAATATCTCACTGTGGCGAATTGGCGGTAAAATTTCCCTTAAATAGCCTCTACTAAAATAGCACCCAATCAAATAAAGGGAAATACCATAGGTACATTTAAATTCTAGCCACGAACACCTTTTTGCATCCACCCAAATAATTAAGCATTTTAATATGAAATTAAAATTGATCAATTATTTGGATTACTTTAAACAGGATGAAATATATAATTCAAATAAATATTATATAGGTTTATTTTGTCCTAAACTTGTACTCATCCATGAATACTGTAATTCAATAAATAGTTGTACAGTGATGACCAAATGACAGCAGTCCTTAATCAATTCAAATGTAATAATTACAAAGTAATATTTACTATGCTGCCATTCCAACGGCCAAAGTTTAACCAGACTGAAATACTAAGTTAGTGTTACAGTAAATATGCATTGAAAATAAACAAAACTGAATTAACAGAAGTAAATTGAAACAAACAACATGAACTGAAGAGAACAGAGGCAAAAGGCTTCAAGCAACCAACATGATACCCACCGCTACATATACGTACAGTAAAATGTAACCAACCGACCTGAAGATTAACAGTCATCACTATTAATAGTTATCACTATAAATCAACAAGTCAACAAGCCACATATAAACCCTGGTGCAAATGAAAATTTAAATGCAGCAGCAATGCATCATGAGGTAAAAAGCGGCAACAAAATAATAATCCGATAAGGCCGTCCAAAGTAAAAACCTGTATATGATCATTATTTTGTTCCCAAAAGGAAAGAAAATTGAATTAAGCTTGTCATCACTGTATGTCGACAAAGGCAATATCTCACTGTGGCGAATTGGCGGTAAAATTTCCCTTAAATAGCCTCTACTAAAATAGCACCCAATCAAATAAAGGGAAATACCATAGGTACATTTAAATTCTAGCCACGAACACCTTTTTGCATCCATCCAAATAATTAAGCATTTTAATATGAAATTAAAATTGATCAATAAGACTATTTGATCACCATGTACATGTGCCATGCATATAAGTTGTATGAGATGCGATGATAGGTCTCGAAATATCAAGTTAAGCATGACCTATTTTTCATGATTCAGTGACTTTGCCTTCTACGTGAATACTGGTTGTTGGAGCAATGTCATGCATGGAATATCCTAGACTGGAAACAGTCCATTCATTTAATCATTTCACTCACTTATAAGAATATGCTTATTAATTTTAACCCAGCTCAAAAGCAATGACTTCCATCCCATAGCACCAAATGAATGGACTGGACTAATGCGATTGTTCATGGTGTAATGGTTTGTTGACCCCTTCAAGGTAACAGACAGTCCAGCTGCTAATGTTTTGATAACCCTACTCCAAGGCTGCTGCTAATGGCCTGTGAATAGATTTATATCTCTAGCCACCAAGATAAAGTGTATTCTAGACAATTTTGTAATACCTGTGTAGTATGCCTTGAAAAGCAGATACGATTTTGCAGTTGGCTTTAAAATATGAAAACATCCAGTTGTAGAATTCCATGTTAGTTTCTGTAATACAGTGTGGCGTAAAATCCTAAAAATTCGGACACCTTTGAAGACTTGCTGTAATTCTCCTAAAATTTTAACAAATCTAGTTTACAATCCAGCAAGGCATCTAAGAGTGCACACAGAATGACCCTGATCAGAGATGCTCCTTCAGGAGCACTGTACTGTTTGCTAACAATTTATGATACTAATGAACAGAATGCATTTATGCAGATGAGATAACTGAGTAATAGATAATAAGTTCTGATTAAGGCTGTAACTGTAATTCCTAACACATGTTACAGACAGTTAATAGGATTATGAACTTTGACCAGACACTGACCAAATAGTGAATCACCTTTACCTGTTGACCAACCATCTCACTGGCAGGCTGGAAATCGCATAAGTCCAGTCCCAAAAGTTTTGGAGATCAGAAAGTATTAGAGAGGAGAAAAATATAAATTCATTGCTAATACAAATGAGAAGATATTGCTTAATCTTTTGGACTGATTCCAGTCTAGGAATATCCACGTGACCTGACGATTGAAAAAGAAATATATCAAAGTCAGTTTGACCTATATTTCATGGTTCAGTGATTTTGACTTATATAGTAGAACTTCGATGGCTCGAACACCGATGGCTCGTTTACCATGGCTGAGTTGAACCCGTTCTTGAGCCCCTAGGGAAATCCTCGACATAAGAAATAGTGTGGGATGATTTAGAAGACTTTCGTCTTTTATCTTGCAAATGTATGCTGTGTGTACTCATTAGAATCGATTAGGCGATTGTAATGAGTACACACAGCATACATTTTCATTAAAAAAAAACACCGAAAAGATATCCAAAATTATATTGTATACCTCATGGCAGTCTCCCTCAGTGGCTCGTACTACTCCTGTCTCGAACAGATTTTCGAGGTCAAAAAGGTGTTCGAGCCATTGAAGTTCGACTGTAATTAGAAAATTATATAATTGATAATTGTCACATGTGGATTATACGTTCAGTTGACCCGATGATTGGTCTGAAAACATATCTAAAGTATACACGTGTATCTTGGTTGGTTTGAACTATATGAGCTCCGAAAAGCGAATTTGTGTCTTCGAGCATTCCGTCATGCCAAATTTTAACTGCGCATGCCCAGCCATTCAGAGGGGCCAGGGATATGGCTTTCTATCTGAAGGTTCCTCTTGATTCACTGCTTGTATGAGCGAGCAGCGAAGGTTCTGGTGAGACTGCGCGGATGCGCAGGCTCGCCTGAACCTTCGCTGCTCGCATAGGCGATAAGTACCAAAATCGCTTGACGGGGCCCATATTTCATGGTTGAGAAATTTAACCAAATATCTCTCACATGGGTGGGTGGCATAACAACTGAAAGCGCATCATTATCTCATACGGGTGGCATAACAACAGAAAGCTCAGCATTATCTCGTACGAATGGAATCTCAACGTTAAGGGGTGAGTAATTCATAATCAGACACCTAAAACTTACATGCATTTGCCCTATTGTCTGGAATAAGATCAAATAGAAATACTTTTCATATATATGCACTATGAAAACAGGAAGACAAGACAAGAAAAGGGCGAACTACAGTGACCTGCGACATCGTTCCCATCCTACGCTCCGAGGCTAGTGCTGTCAGTGCTTTGATTTAAGATATGTCCCAAGCTGCGTGCTAAAAACAAATGGGGTTATAAAATGAAAATACATGTAGTGTGTATTTTCTACTGAACATATGTGCAGTGTGCAATTATGTGATTTTTGGTTGTTTGCGAGTTATTAGCTCAAAGTTTCAGGTCATCGTATAGACCCAAGTTATGGCATGACCTATCTGTCGTCCGTGTGTCAGTAGAGTAGTAGTACGACCATAATATGTTTAAAGGTATATATAGAATGCATAAACTGACCAGTCTGACTGGTCCGGACCTTTTAGCCTGGTGGTTGTGTCGCTCGCTTTATAACACAAGGGTCGTGGATTCAAACCCCGATCGGGTCACTCGACCGGATTTTTCCTTACTGACATTTCTCCTCATACTACAGTGGTGCCTGGTGCCAAGATGATTACCGTTGGAGCCCAAGTGCGAAGCAAAGGATGCGGAGTAAAAAAAAGAACCTGGAAATTTGATATAATTATATGAATAATTCCCAAACATTTGAAACAAATGTCTGGATGGAGGATTGTAGTCGTACGGCCATAATAGTATGTATGTAGGTATATAGAGTGCACAATTGACAGGTCTACCTAGTCAGCCGGACCATTTAGCCTAGTGGTTGTGTCGCTCGCTTTGTAATCCAAGGGTCGTGGGTTCAATCCCCGATCGGGGCACTGGACTGGATTTTTCTTGACAGATATTTCTCCTCCTAATACAATACGGCTTGTCAAATTTTCACATCTTCTCCAGACCTGACTTTGACTGAGCTTATACTTGGTGGATGGAAATGGCATTACATTAAAAGCCCGGTAAATCCAACTTTTGATTGGGAATAATAGGTTTTACACCTTTATACTTTATTTATTATTGCTGATGAACATAGATTGCGGGTACTCCTTAGAACCAAAAATCAATGTTTGAACTAAAAATACGAAAACTCACTGGTTTTCATCCGAAAAATGCTTGTTCTGGAGATATGGAATCAATCCTTATGTTTAGCAACGCCTCTGTAAAATTCAGTAAAAAACTACAGTAAAATTCCTCTATTAAGACCACCTTTGGGACTGTTCAAAAGTGGTCTTTAAGACCACTTTTGAACAGTCCCAAGGGTGGTCCCTGACCAGGGGAACTATGTGCAGAAAACACAAAGACAGAATAACTGCACCGCTCTAAATAAGTTTTTTTAAAGCAGAATTAGTCTTAATTTTAGGTGGTCTTAATAGCGGAATTTTACTCTATATATTGTACTTTTTCTTGTTATGCTCTAAAAATAGATTTTGGGCGCTAGTAATATCCGCCTCATTGAGGCTGTTCAAACGAATACCCACAACCTATGTCTTGTAGCAGTTTTGGAAATCCTGTAATCCCCAGGTTTTCTATAATGCTGGGTAAAGAGGGATGCTCACTACACGGAGAAGTTAAGTGGCGTGATGTGAATTCATTGTTCGTCTCAGATCGCCGCTTTTATTTATTTATTTATTTATTTATTTATTTATTTTGTAAAGGTTTGTATAATACCCCCCGCCCCACCCCCCCCCCCCACACACACACACACCTGCTCATCACACCCGGGCACGAAATTTGTCCCGCTCATAAATTTCAAAATATTTTAAATTTTATGAGCAGGACAAATAACAGTATGTGCTGATCTGAGCAGGAAATCCGTCTCCTTCATTCGTATTTCAATGTTTATGAGCATTATAAATTTCGTGCTCAGCACACCCGAACATGAACAAAGTTATATAACCCCGGGGCCAGCCCGCGCGTATCAGCCTGCGTACCCAAGCAGCCCCCACCGGTAAAAGTCCCCACCGGTCGCATAACAGATAAGTAGGTTCTCAGCCGCCCATGCAGCACACAGCGAAGACCTAAATCTGACTGGGCAAATGCGCAGGCTGATCCGAGCCATAGCCGGGCGCGCATGTAAATGTAATGAATCGCCGCATCCCGGAAAAGTATTACCAAGGGCTGTTTTTAGTAGATATATGAAAAATATCCCATTTTTTTTTTTTCTAAAAATATTTTATTTTTTTGGTGGTAAAATTTCCACTATGTTTGAATATGTGTGATTTCGTAATGAAAATAAAGAAAAAAAAAAGCAGATCGCGCAGTCGATGGTATACCATCGCAAATACCCGGTTTTTCTATGAATGGCACTAACGATATGGCAAAGTCATACTTTTTTACCTTTGACCTTGGGGCCATGTTCGGGTCAAGGTCACAAAAAAGTATCTCACTGGCATCTACATACCATGTACTATCCACATGCAAAGTTTCAAAAGTGTAACTTAAGATATGGCAAAGTCATACTTGTTGACCTTTGACTTTGGGGCCATGTTGAGGTCAAGGTCAGAAAAAGTAGCACACTGTCATCTACATACCATGTTCTATCCACATGCAAAGTTTCAAAAGTGTAACTCGAAAAGCAGCAACTCGAGGAGGGTCGCCATCGGCGTCTTTGGGTAATACGAGACATACAGAGAAGAATATATCTAGTTTAGCGCGTGGTAAAGGGTCAAGTGATTCAGGGCGTGGAGAGCGGCGTGGTTCCTATACATACATAGTTTTTAGGAGCTCTGAGTCGAACGTAGGAATGATGAGTTCGTGGCTAAATAATGAACCCAGGCTTTCAGATGGTACAACCGACAGGCGATAAAGCGATATTTATTCGGAGTCTGATATGTCCGGTACAGCAATGGCTCCGGATTCACTTATGGGTGAGCGATTACGAGCGAGATATTAAAACTGTTCTATACGAGATCTGGAATGAGGTCAGGACAACTAACACCAAAGTACAGGAGGCTAATAGTAAATTTGATAGACTTGAACGCTCTCTCCTGGAACTTAGAATTAAGAAATAGATCAGCTCTAACAGTGATTTGTTGTGTAATAAATCACAGTTTGGAGGTCAGTTGTAAAGTAGACAAATCACGAGCGCGTAGCGCGCGTGATTTGTCTACTTACAACTGACCGACAAACTGTGATTTATTACCCAACAAATCACTGGCTAGAGCTGATCTATTTCGATTCTAACACGCTGAAAATCGGCAATAATGTTGCTGTTTCCTTCAAAATCTCACAACTTTTCGCCATTGTTAGAAGAAATCCCGCTAAAATTATCGATAGAAACACATGCATTTATATCCATTTCTTACGTTTTCGATGCGAGAAAATGACGTTACACCGTCTAACGTCAAGGAAATCGACTAGTGACGTCATAAATTTGCAGTTTTTAATGACGTCACTCGTCACGTTCTTCTGAGCTGTGATTTGTTGCAGAATAAAACACAGTTATTTTCCATTGCCTATATAGGCGCGATGTGTTAGAATCAGCCATGACGATTTTAAAAAAGGAAAATAGAGCATTTGCACAGAAAAGTTGATGATCTTTCGAGAAAAGTTGACCAAATGGAAAATCAATCCCGGCATGAAAATTTGATTTTTCATGGTTTACCGGAATCTGATTATGAGACATTGGACATATCTGAATCAAAGGTGCGTCGATTAATCTCCGAAGAGTTGGAAGTTGATAAAACGAAAATGTCAGTGGAAAGAGCCCATAGGATGAATATGAGAAATTCACTAAGGCCAGTGATTGTAAAATTCTCCCATTTCAAAGCCAAAGATAAGGTGTTATCCACATAGCGTGAAAAGGTAGAAAAACAAAAGAGATAATCGAGAAGGGAGTAGGGATAACTCGACCGCACACGCGGACGCTACTAATGGGTAGCGAGAACCAGAATTCTAATGCACTTCCGTATGTAACGCGACGTTTGATTGGATAACGCCAACAATTTGCGACAGTATATCCTGCGATATACTGTCGGAAATCTGACGTCATCGTGTAACGTCGCTTTTCATTGGTTGGTATTTGGTTTTACGCAGCTCACTGTGCTTTCCGTTTAGGGCAAAAGCAACATTTTTTTAAACAAAACAAGTGAATAAGTGCATTAGAATGGGGATAACTGTATTGAAAATTGTCATTTGGGGAGGTAAATTGTCGGTTTTACGGTCGCAAATTCCGTTTTACGGCTCCGCTGACGCGTCGCCGTAAAACGAAATTTCCGACCGTAAAACCGCCGATTTACCTCCCCAAATGACAATTTTGAATACAGTTATCCCCTAAGTGTTGTTCGGAGGTGTTGGAGTAGCAGAGGACTTTTCACCTCGTGTACGCACAGCCAGAGCTAAATTACGCCCATTTCTGCGAGACTTTCTTAAGGCAAATTCGTCGTTGATGATGTCGCGTATGTATACAGTGATTCTAAGGGAAAACTCGTTCCCGAACAGGGGTACGGCCATGGCATAAACCGGTGTTCACAGATGCATTTATGTTCAAAACACGATACCAAAATACTTCAGTCAGACGATATACATGCATATAAACATGAGCTAAATGAGAAGAGAAGCAAAACGGGTGAAAATGACCAGTCCCCAGCGTGTAGTATCGCCAGAGACAAAGTAACGAACATTAATTCCATTCAATACCTTCTTCAAAATGAACGTAGTATACCCCTAGGTCAGACTTCTAGTAGACACAAATAGGGGGAGCAAAATACTTCCAAACGAATCAGACAGTCACGAAAAACAGATTACCTAAGACGTATGGAATATATCTGGGTTGCGGTACAAGTTGAATGAAATGAATGATAACTTCAAACGATTCATATCCTCCTTAAATGTAATATGTTTTGTCGAAACGTGGGGCAAAATACATGATCATTTTCAAATCGACGGCTTTTTTGGAGCCGTTTATTATGATTAGGGATAAGCACCCATCGAGATGGAGGAGTTCAAGAGATATTGCTGTTTTTATAAGCGAAAATTTGGCACAGTATGGCTAGGTGACACAAATTGCTTCCCGCAGGAAAAGCCGCAAAAATCTTATGTGGCTGAAATTGGATTTCATCGAGATGCATTGGGGCACTCCTGTCATATGCGGTTTCACATATTTAAACAAACATGTGATTAAACATTGCGACAAAGTCTTTGAAAGATCAGGGAGATATCTGTTTTGGTCTATAAAAATTCTAATGAAATTTTAAATAAATTGAAATCCAGACGTTTTCGTGCTTCAAGTCCAAAAATATCTCGACAATTTCAGATGCAGTTTTGTCTTGGCGTATTACGAGTAAACTACCGTACAGAAAGCCTGAACAAATCCAAATCCTGTTGAAGGAATGAAACTGGCACCGGGCTGTCTCTGGTGAGATGTAAGTCAATAGCTGGTGCAAACAGGCACACACGTCATCTAGACCCAGTAGTTAAAAACGTTAAAATTAACGATGTAGTTAGATACAGTACACACGCGGCAAATCTTTTTGAAAAATATAAGTGGAGGCAATGATCAGAAATCGATACAATCAACCCACAGCTCCCATCAGAGACACCAAAGGGAAAGAAACACAATCATGAAACAACATACCCCAATGGAAACATCAATAGCGGAAAGCCAAAAGGACATTTACTTTGCCACAAAATGGCAAATAGGTTATCCAAAATAAAATAATATAAACAACACAAACGCACAAAGATTAACCATAACAAAATACACCGCGAGAGAAGAACCACCTTGGGACGGTCAGCGGAAATGAATTCCACTTGGGGGACTTAAATCGATTTTACGTGGCCACAATCCTCCCCCTTACTTCCGTCGCGATTTAGACAAATAATTTGTTCAGTCCGCATGAAGGCCTCCTAACTCATCAGTGCAACATCTCCGTGAACGCAAATAATCAAACAACCACAGAGATGAAACAACGGTGAGGGCTCGACAGCAAGAAACTACTGAAATGCTGGAGCAAAAAGAAAACCAACAGTTAGACTCCGATGGGCCCGACCAGAGACAGAGCATCAGGCACCAACCAACATTACCTTGAATTAGATCTCTCTAATTCTCAATTAGAATCGCGCAGTCGATGGTGCACCATCGCAAATACCCGCTTTTTCTATGGACAACACACTTAGAAATGCATGTGTACACTGAATAAGACAATTGAGAAGTTACATTCACAAGCCTTTTCTAAGAAATTTGACCTTTGACCTCACCCCATGACCCCAGGGGGTTAGATGAAAATTTCGACACCTTCATGCACATCTGCAGTCCCCAAGCAATGTATGTACCAAGTTTGGTCACTGTAGGTAACGAAATAAAAAAGTAGTTGCATTCACAAGCCTTTTCTTAGAAATTTGACCTTTGACCTCACCCCATGACCCCAGAGGGTCAGATGGAAATTTCGACACCTTCATGCACATCTGCAGCCCCCAAGCGATGTATGTACCAAGTTTGGTCACTGTAGGTAAAGAAATAAAAAAGGAGTTGCATTCACAAGCCTTTTCTTAGAAATTTGACCTTTGACCTCACCCCATGACCCCAGGGGGTCAGATGAAAATTTCGACACCTTCATACACATCTGCAGTCCCCAAGCAATGTATGTACCAAGTTTGGTCACTGTAGGTAAAGAAATAAAAAAGGAGTTGCATTCACAAGAAACGTGGCAGACGGAAGGATGGACGGACGTCCTGACGGACGGACACCCGTGACGAAAATAATATACCCGTTTTTTTTTGTTTTTTTTTTTCAAAAAAGCGAGAATAATAAGCCTTTATGCTGCAACCGTCATAGAATCCGAGGCATGACCCACCGGCGTGCAATTAAAGAACGAAGCAAAGTTGTCAACTCTGATTGGGTTAAATACCATGCATGCAGTCTGTCGTATAACATTTATGTTGTACCCTATCTTTTCATATCGAAGAATGATTTTACGAAATTGGGTGCTGAAGCCATTGCAGTTATATATTTTTTTCTGAATTTATATACTAAGTCACCATAAAATTCGGGCTCCGATAGACCTTTGAAATTAAATCAGAATGACGTCTATAAAATTTTGAAAAGGCTTTGCGTAGTTTATGGTACCGATAACCCTGATTAAGAAGTTTAGCCGTTAACAATTCATTACGAGTGTTGAAGTAAGTTACATGACTACACACTCTGGCAAATTGAATTAATTGCGAAATATAAACGCCATAGGATGGCGCACGAGGTGTTCCACCAAAAACAAGGAAAATTTACAATCTCAAAATCAAAACATCGCGTTCATCATAAATTTTGCATGAAACAAACTCATCTACAATAGATAGATGTAAATCCAAAAACGGGGCCTCGGTTTCAGAAGAATTTGCTTTATTTAACTGGGGGGGGGGGGGGGGTGTAAATTTGACTGACCAAACCATCGAAATAGGTATTATCGATATTTAATAAATCATCCAAATATCTAGAAATGGAGCTAAAAGCTTCAATGATTTCAGATTGGTTTTCAGCAGAAAGGGACATCATGAAGTCTCTCTTATAAAAACCCGCGCAACCCCGCGTTGAGCGGGCCTTGACAAAAAGGATTGAATTCGTGACGTCCACCGCGGATATGCGCCGATCGGGGGATTGCGGTGGTAATCGCAGTGTTTCCCCGGCATTATACAGCTATAAAATTGATTGTCCGCGTTACCTGTCTTATACTGTTAATAAGTGAAACGCGGCGAATCCGCCGTATGTACAGGGCGTCATTGCTATGGCTTGCAGTGGGACGTTGCGCGGGGTTATGCGTGAAAACGCGGCGGACCAAAACAAGTAGACTGCTGTGTTGCGTGGGTTCCAAAAATCGCAGCGGGTGTACTGTAATGTGTAGTTAAAACTTTGATCGTTTAATTTGGCTAATTTTTGCTTCTGAATAAATGTGAGTAGTCTCTGCATTTGCAAAACCTACTCACATTTGATAGCAAAAATAGTATTTTATAATGTTCTTACTGGAACAGTGAACAATTTGACCACTGCTCGTTGAACTAACGATGTTTTTGAATTACTTGGTCCTGATATGTTCGGGATGGTAACTGATCAAACTATGGGGATGTACATGTTGGTCTGTGTCTTCGCTGTACGCACTTGTCTGGTGATGTAAAAGTAGTTGCAGATAAGATTGGTCGGGCGGGTCAGTTCAGATGTTGTCAATATATGTAAAATTCACTGAGTAAAGAAGAGCAGAGTGCCTTTCGTTTTTGTTTGTTTGATTTGAGGTTTAACGTCCCCGTCAACACTGTATTTTGGAGACGTTGCTTCTAATTCTGTGGGACTTTTACTCGACATTGAGATGAAATGCCATCCCAAGCCCTGTCGCCCAATGAAACCAGTACGGTTTGTAAGCATGGGCGGTCCGATTCGCACCGCTTTGCCTGGGCAGGCTTAGATCGTCTAAGCGTTTACCAGTACTCGTGTGCGGTCGGTTGTAGCTCTGCGTGGAAGCATCATGCAGCCCATCTATTTCATCAAGCCCCGATGGACGGAGGCCGTGTGCCTTTTTGCAATCGGACTGAATTATCATCTTTGTGTTACAACATATTCGGGTGACTTGATATACTTGTTTGTTAATAGAACATTCCAAAAGGCAGGTGAAAACCTGCCAGTCTTATCTGCACCTACTATACATAAAATAAATCACTCGTAAACACTGTATTTTTTAATGTTTCAAATCTATTTTAACATTTTCACAAATATTTCATTCAAAATAGATATCGGCAATATCCATTAATTACGCACATTAATTAAATAGTCAAGAAATAAGGCCGTGCATCCAATACCCATGTAATCCACACTTTATATATAGAATTAAGTGGTGTTTACATGGGTTTATAATAGTTTTTTCTGTTTAAAATATGTTGCAGGCATATGTGTTTGGAATCACTTAGGTCAAATCAAACAGCCAATCAGGAGGCACACATTATGATAACACGCTCGTGCGACATAGTGCATTTTCTCACATTTCCAAAATGGCTACTTTTCTGTTAACATCCGTGCTATTTTTTTATTTTTATTGCAAACATAGGTTGTGAGTGCTCATTAGAACCGTCTCATAGAGGCGGTTCTAACAAGTACCCACAACCTATGTATTGGAGCAGAAATAAGAAAAATAATGTTTCTCAATATAAAGTGGGGGTTCGGAAATGTTCATTTCACGGACATGTTTGTATAAACATATTTTATTGCATCACTAAATATAGCAATGGGGTTGGGCCACAAGTTCTACCAACATTAATTACCGTCCTTCCCCTACATAAGTTTACAGCAATGTAATGACACATGTTAACGTGGTGGAGTTTTTGTAATTATTAATGGGTATCTTTTCGACCTTCTTTTAAACAATGATATGTTGTGTGAACTCATTAGAATCGCTTCATCGGTTCTAATGAGTACACACAATATACATTTGAAGATAAGATTGAAAATGCCACCAAATTATCCTAAATATATTCAATTCTACGGGTTTTGTTTTGATTTTATTTTGTTTCGTGTTTAATTGTCCAGTTAACTCCTTTTTCGCTCATATCGAGGCGGTCGAATTACCAAATCATGCTTTTCTTGTGCAGGCTTATAGGCTACATAAGCGGTTAACCAGTACAGGGCAAATGCTTTCGCCAAAAAACTCAGTTTAGATTAATAACATTGCACGACCCGCAGAGAAAGCGACCGACTGAAGTCGGTTGATTTTCTAAGAGTGCCCTAAAATCACCGTGTCATTCTGTCAGTCTGTCTGTCCGTCCGTAACCCGTTTGTGAAAATTGGTGATAGTGACTTAACCTATTGGAATATTTAAATAATTTTTGGCATACTGATAGATATCAATGAGATCTAACCAATGAACTTGCCAAATATTACATTCCATTTAGTATAGCCTCGACAAGGCGAAAAATGTGAAAAGGGGGAGTTCCAAATCTGCCCACGCACAGAGTTTCTTGAAACTTCAGTTGTTGTTTACTTTAGGTCTATCAACTATATATATAACTTTGTTTTATTTGATTAATTACTATAGTTCTCAGGAGAGCTCCCTGAGGTAATCCCCTGAAGAGGTCATACACACCTGTGAACTTTTCATTCTTAAATCAACAAGCTTGATTGTTTTCAAATTTTGTTGCTTTGATTGGCAACAGAACTCTATAAGGATTCATATAAAACCAAAAATATAAATATGTCTAGGTCTTTTAATTTTTCTGATGAATTTATTTACAAAAAATTCTTAATTGCTTCATGAAAATTTATAAAAAGTTAAATGTTTATCCCAAGTGTTAGATGTGTTACTGATCTTGTCACCCCAAGATATTACACATAAAATTGGCCACATATATCCACTATATAGCAAACACATTTAAAAAAAATCAGAAACCGGTAACATTGTTTTTGATTGCCAGATATGTGTTTAGGTATATTGTTTGTGATGAAGTCATTTGCAATATCAGGGGACCAGATTTTCTTTTAAGTATATTTTTATGCTTTTTTTATGACCAAATAGTGTCACCTTATCATGCAAAGCTTAGCATACGCGTAATTCCGCCCCTGCACCCCCCCCCCCCCCACACACACACAGAAACAAAAATACACTGTTTGACCGAGAATGATTTTTAGTTTGGGTTTTTGAATAGTAGATGAGAACAGAACATCCATTAGCAGAGAGAAAAATATAATGCACACATGCAGTGATCACGATGAGTGTTAGTGTTTACAGCATTGCAAAAGCGGTTATGCTGAAAAAAAAATGTATTGTGATACAATAGGAATAATACCAGGTGGATATTTTTTACCCTATGTCAATAATACACAATGGTGTATTGAGTTTGCTTAAAAAATTACTTTCATAATCCCTCCCCCCCCAACACATACACACATCAAAGGTTTTGTGAGACCATTAAAAGCATTTTCTGCATTCTTCTAGGTTCATTATATCATAGGCAAAAGTGTTTGCAGCAATGTTTTAGTCTTCAAAATAAATGCATATCTAGTCGCACTGAAACTATTAGCATATTTATCATCTTGCATACACTTCCCGAAATAAAAAATTATTTGATAATGAAATACCATTTAAAGCGGTTTACCAGTACTTGTGTTTGGTTAGTTTTAGCTCTGTGTGGAAGCAACATGCAGCCAAATCAATTTCTTCAAGCACCAATGGACGGGGGCGAAGATTTACAAATGGCATGAATCACTTGTTTGCTGTACCACTAGCACATTGGCTGAATCAAAATCAGTGCAGCTGGCTTCACATTTTTCTAAAGTACTGCTAGCACATGTACTGTTTGCTATTTTAAATTGTGAAAGTGTTTGAAAGTTGAATTAAGTCTTCTCTATTATATTAATTAATGCTTTACAAAAATAACTGCTTGTTTTCTGGATAATATATTAGAACATAAATGATCATATTTAAGAATAACTTTCTTACAAGGTGACAGTTAGTGCGATTGAAGTAGCTTGAAGGGGCATTGTCACAGTGAGCCAAAAACAACAGTACCATTTTGTCTACAGTAATCTGTGTATACAGTGGGCCAAAAGATCAGAAAATATTGTCTGTGTTATTATGACTTACCTGGCTGAAACATAATACAAACATCATTATTCTTGGTCATTCAAGCAACCTGTGTCATTCCAGTATGACAATCAGACTTTTCAAACTTTTTAAGATCACTGCATCAGTTAAATACATACTAATTAGAGTCAAGTAAAATTGACTGGTTTACAGAACCATACAGTTTACTTGCCATTTCAACCATCTTTGTCATACTAAGCTTCAGCCTTGCCCCCACTTCTATTTAGAATTACATTGATGCAAAAATGCTTGTTCTAAAATGAAGTATTTTTTAAATAAGATCTGATTGAATTGTTAACGAAAGCTCGAAAAGAATTGTGTTTTTGGTTTTCATCAGGGCATCATAGTTGATACAAATGCTGATTATATATGAGCTCATACTATACACCATTATATAAACATACATATAATTAAGTTTATTATTTATTGGCGAGCAACATTTCAATTGAACATGTCACACCATATGATATCTACAAATGGTTTGAAACCATTCAAAACTCTGACCATTACTATTCAATGTTCAAATGCGGTATGTTACCGGTCTCAGATTTTCAAGAAAGTTTGATAAAATGTTCTACACATATATGGTTAATTTTTATATTAAAATAATGGGGTGACAAGAACTGCAACAGTGTGAAATCAAACGTCAAACATACTCCAAAAGATTTTATGGTTGTGAATTCTTGGGTCTGCTCCATATGAAATTGAGCATGGTGTATCGAACTTTGCCTTAACAATGCTAAATGTGATACAAAGATAATCACAGATTACTACAGTGATGACTGAGAACAAAATAACTCCAAAACATCAAAAGGTGGAATGTATATATACACTAGTTTTAGGGTACCCCTAGCTTCAGATGTGGACATAAACAAAACATTGTAGATTTATAATGAAAACAGATATAAGAGTGAAATAGCTAAATAATGAATAGTCATTTACCAAGCAGTAATTATGCACAATATCATGGAAATCTGGGCGTGGGCAGAACCCTATGGAAATTTACTATAGGCTGGAACTCCCCCTTTTCGAACTGCTTCTCCTCGGAGACCGTTGGGCCGATTGAAGTCAAATTTCATATGGAGCCTCTATGGCATGGGTAAAACCAAAATTTGCTCATGGGGTCCAGGTCACATGACCAAAATGGCCGCCAAATCATATATGGTAAAAACCCTTCAAAATAGTCTTCTCCAGAACCACTGGGCAGATTTCCACGAAACTTTGGTAAATAGCATCTGGGACGTAGGCCCATCATAAAGTGCTAAAATGGTGACCCTGGGTTGACATTGACATTCTTATTGCCTAGGTCAAACTTTGACACATATGCTTTTATATTGGAAAAGTAAGAATGCATTTTATCCTGCAAACGATTCAGAATACAGTACTAAAGTATAAGATATATATTTTTGCTCCTTTCGATAAGGCGCATTTATTGGGGGAACCGTTTTATGTCCAGGTCGCATGACCAAAATGGCCGCCATACCCATATATGGTAACACTCATAAAGCTAAAAGCATCCGGCGGGTCGTGCACTTTAGCTGAAGCACTGTTTTATTGCATATAAAAGCAAGCAACGTGGTTGGGCCACAAGTTCTGTCAGCGTAAATTATGTCCATTTCCTTGCAGTAACATACACAATTTAAAAAACTATTATGAACATGGCAATGGCAATACAAGATTTATCATATGACGTCGCGTCTGAGAGTGTAATAACGCCATGTAATATTTTCAATAATCCACTAGTGGATTAAATATGCAAATTAGCTAGATACGTCCCGTAACGTTACATGTACGACGTCCTTAACGACGTCGCGTTTACTAATGGCGGAATATTGATAAATTTGTAAACAATCGTGAATAAAATGCGTTTTAAATGCCATATGATAAATAGAATCTTGCATTCGTGCTGATGTATTATTGAATTTATTAAACTCGTTGAGGAAAAGGCATAAAATGCTCGGCAAGCCTCGCATTTTATCCCTTTTCCTCAACTCGTTTAATAAATTCAATAATACATGAGCACTCATGTAAGATCCTCTATGACGCAGATGTTGAAATAAATAAATAACGAGAATGGTTTTGTCGGGAGATTCTGTAACTCACAGTAGCCATGGGAAAGAGGAAACAATATAAGAATCTTATTTGGGTGTGAGGGGTGGATGGAAAAAATCCGTCCCAAGGGTCACTGTCCGGCATCACGAGGCTTACCGAGTGATGCCGGACAGTGATCCCGAGGGACGGATTTTTCTATCCACCCCTCACACCCATATAGGATTCTTTTTCTTGCATACCTTCCATTTCTTAGCGCGGATTTTTAATGCTGCAGTCACTTCGGTTACCAACGTCCGTCATATTATGTTGACACTGCAGGAATGTTTAGTAACGTTGCTGTGACGTCAACCTTAACGACGGCGCATACGAGGTCGTAATCAACCAGTGCATTTATCAAACACGCGGGAATATTCGATTTTGGGTCGGAACACCAGGGTCAGAACATAAATTTCTATCCCAGGGTAAAATCACGGATTTCCTTGTCTGGTGTGCAAGAAATAACTAATACACATATGGATACTCTAAAATATCCAATTACGTTAGGAATGTTTCTTTAATGAACTTTTGAGCAGCACTGAAAATAGGCTAATTATCTGGGTCGGTCAAAGCTTCGTCAGCGTAAAGACTTTTATTCAAGGTTTAGGGGTGAAAAGCTCTTGTTGTCTGAAACATTATGACACATTTTGCTTGGAAACCAGGGCATTTGAAAAAGAAGTGCTCAGCGTTAACTAAAGTACGGGTCAAGAACATTTTGCAGCCTTTATATGAAGGCATAAGCGACGCACCAGTGCTATTGGTGGTGGAATTCACGAAAGGAACGCTGATGGTCACCCATCCAGCTTGGGTACTAAAATGTCTCCAAAATGTTTTCGATCATGTGAAAGCAGTTTTTGCTTTCAGCACAACAGTCCCCACTAAGGTGGACAACTCTTTGATACCTCTGTGATGACAAATAAAAAGAAACAACTCTTGACGTATTTGTGGAGACTCTTGACATGTGTGTAGTAGCGACGACAGGCAACTTTTGGCAAACTTGTGGTGCCAGGTACAGACAACTCTTGCACTGTTTGTTGTAGCAACGACAGAAAACTTTTGGCACATTTGTGGTAGCAACGAAAGACATCTCCCCATATATAACACAATGTAGATGTAGCGAAGTCAAATCAGAAGATCCGTTGACAAAGATGAGAATCCACGAATTCTGAAAATAAAAATATCGAGTCCCTGGTTATAAAATGTCATTGGTATTTATACCCATTCCAACCGAGCATGTTGTTTACGAGAACATATTTATTAAATAATTTGTTCAGCAGGGAATATTTTATTGCCTTTAAAATATTTAAAAGCAGGAAAAATAGGCTGGCAGCGTTCTGCCGGGCTGCCCACGAATTGAAGCAACGCAGGCACACACCCACCCAATTACTAACTGCAATGTCGCCGTGCACTGTACCCGCGTCGACAAAAGAGCTGGCTCGAACAGCAAGGCTGTAGAAGTTATATTTCTCCCCTCAATTCAAACAATCACACAATTGATTCGCGTTAAACTTGAAGGTGTCTTCGATTAAGTGTGTTCTGTGAAGACAAAACTCGGCCTGCTTACACGTTCGATCGGAATACAGCCATCCCTGACTGCGCGGAGAAGCCTTGGGTCAACTGGCATCTTAACAATGCACAGCGAAGACTCAGAGGATGCCAAGGATGAGTCTTTGCGTCTTCGCTTGACGCAAATATTCGAACAACAGTTTTACGCTTAGCACGACTAAAATGGACAGAACGGAAATCCGACAGAACACAAGCCAAGCAGACACTCTGATTAGACTTTATGTCTGAGATTTCACTTTGCGTATGTCATCTTCAAAGCTTATTTAAAACATAAAGGTAATTTGTTTCATGATCAATGTATGAATATACTTCATTGAACGTTAAACAAATTAAATTTATTGTTTATACATGTATTTACATTAGTTCACACTGTCATTTATTGATAGAAAAGTCTGGTTTGAGAGATTAAATTGAAACGAGAAAACACACTTCACACAGATTTCCTGATTATATAAGCGCCGTTGACATCATTGACAATATAACGTCGCCATCGTCCAATCATTTTGTCGTTTGTTTTGACGTCACTTAAGGACTATATGATGTCGCTAAGTCAATGTTTTCATTGAGGGGTAGCCCCTATGTGCCCTTGGCGCCCGGTTACCTTAAAAACAACAGTCAGTCAGTTTTCATTGAGGAATATAGGGTTTTAATGTGAATGCACTGAAAATATAAATACATGTATTTGAATTTAGAATCTCGTCTCTTAAAATGGTCCGTTTTGGCTTGTAACTGTAAATGACGAAACTTATTGCGAAAGTCTCTCTCCCCCACCCCGTCCTTCCCCAAATATAGTTTTCGGGTGCTCGTTCGAACCGCCCAAATGAGCCGTTCTAACCAACACCTTTTTTTGCATTGAGAGAAAAGTAAAGGAAAGAACTTACAGCCTTGTCTAGATTTTAAATTTCCAATCAAGTCAAAATATTTATAATCTCAAATGCCTATAGTTATCCTCCAGCTAGCATGAAACAGCAGCGGACAGCCATACGACGTTATCACGTCTTATCGCTGTCGGCCCGACGTTGGCCAGCATTCTTCTTTGCTGGCCAGGTTATGACGTCTGCGGAGTCATTCCGCTGTTTGTACGAAAATATAGATATAGTCATCAAACCAGAATGTTTCTTTACAAAATGGGTGGAAAATAACGCCAATATACAATAAAATCCCGCTATTAAGACCATCTAAAATTAAGACCAATTCTGCTTTAAAAAGCTTATCTAGCAGATTGCAGTTATTCTTTCTTTGTATTTTCTGCATACAGTGTCCTCTGGTTAGAGACCACCTTTGGACTGTTCAGAAGTGGTCTTAAAGACTACTTTTGAACAGTCCCAAAGATGGCCTCAATGTAGGAATTTTACTTTAAATAGAGAAAGTAACCTATTTAACGTTCATAAGTATGAACAACATCTGGCACTGAGCAAAGTTTAAATGAAACCCGACCCGATATTGTTGATGCTTTTTAAAATGAACACTAAAATTACATTCGTTTCTTGAACATAAATTCTGACACTTTACCATTATAATCAATTTTTCCATCATTATTCTTGTCCGCTGTTGCAATGATATTTTCAATGTCTTCGCGCGTGAAGTCGTTCCCATGGTGATTCAATGCACGTTCTAACTCTTCACTGGTGATATAACCGTCCTGGTCAAGGTCAAGCACTGAAATTTAAAAGTCATAGCTTCAAATGCCCTATAAAGCTGTAACATTTACGCAAACTCGCCTTTGCAAAAATGTTCTGCTATGCAAAAGCAGAATTAAGTAAACCTCGTTACGGGAACAAATGCCTTTGTGGTTTACGACCAGGTAAGGAAAAGACCGGTCTGCCCATCATCCACACACAAGAAAGAGTCTTGAAAAATAGAAGTGAATGCAATGATCAGGTATCGATACAGTTAACCCACAGCTCCCATCAGTGACACCAAAGGCAAAGAAACACAAACATGAAACACCTAGACCCTAATGGGAACATCAAGTTACTTTCCCACAAAATGGCCAATTGGCTATCTAAAACAAGAATATCGGTGAAACCGATGGATGCTCCTCGAAGGTGCAATAGTCGGAACAGGAAACATTATCCTAGTTAAAGAGCGGTATACTGTGTATACTCACTCACCGTATTCAAAATGGAGTATAACAAAACCTGTCGGTGGACAGATTAGCTTGCCTGATGGCACTGTCATACAAACATCAGCAACACAAAAGTCGGAATAAATGAAAGGAAGTGTCTTCAGGTAGGATACCATACCCCAAGATCCTGGGTGGTAGTTTAGCTATATTATTGGGTAAAACTGTTTAATACAAATTATTGAAAACTTACTCTCGTACACTGAGGCAATCCCCATTGGACTGTCTCCAGGTATGGTTCCGTATTGGGTGCCTTTACATGCATATATAATATCAGACGGTTCGAAAATGGATCTGATCCTATCCCCTTGACTGTCAAAAAAGGCCATTTTCACCATCTGCCAAGACTAGCTTCTTTCACTTTGATCCAATTTATCTGCAACTCTAATGTAGATGGATGACTTACGATTTTATATCCTTTTTAGCAGTATTTCAGTCATATCAGAATGATGAGAGTTTGATAATGAAATGCTGTGTACAATGGAACTCCTTTTACAGTTGGAAAGATTTCTGCCTCCAGCAAGTGTTTCTAAAAATAGCCACAGTGACCTTGACCTTGAGCCCAGGACCCTGAAATTCAAACTTGCTCGAGATATTATCATACCCAACATTTGTGTGAAGTTATATTAAAATCCATCGGCAAATGACGACGCTAGAGCGATGACAAAGATTTTTCTAAAAATAGCCGTAGTGACCTTGCCCTTGAGCCCAGGACCCTGAAAGTCAAACTTGCTCGAGATATTATCGTTCCCAACATTTGTGTGAAATTATATTAAAATCCATCGATAAATGTAGGCACTAGAGCGATGACAATGTTGTTTTTTTTCTTCTAAAAATAGCCACAGTGACGTTTATCTTGAGCCCAGGATCCTGAATGTCGAACTTGCTCGAGATATTATTATACCCAACATTTGTGTGACGTTATATTAAAATCCATCGGCAAATGACGACGCTAGAGCGATGACAAAGTTTTTTTTTTCTAAAAATAGCCGCAGTGACATTGACCTTGAGCCCAGGACCCAGAAAGTCAAACTTGCTCGAGACATTATCATACCCAACATTTGTGTGAAATTATATTAAAATCCATCAATAAATGTAGGAACTAGAGCGATGACAATTGTTTTTTTTTTTTTTTTTTAAATAACCACAGTGACCTTGACCTTGACCAAAGGATCCTGAAAGTTGAACTTGCTCGAGATATTATTATACCCAACATTTATGTGAAGTTATATTAAAATCCATCAGCAAATGACGGCGCTAGAGCGATGACAAAGTTTTTTCTAAAAATAGCCGCAGTGACCTTGACCTTGACCTTGAGCCCAGGAACCTGAAAGTTGAACTTGCTCGAGATATTATCATACTCAACATTTGTGTGAAATTATATTAAAACCCATCAATAAATGAAGGCACTAGAGCGAACACAAAGTTTTTCTAAAAATAGCCACAGCGACCTTGACCTTGAGCCAAGACCCTGGAATTCGAGCATGCTCAAGATATCATCATACCCAACAAGTTATATTAAAATCCATCAATAAATGTAGGCACCAGAGTGATGACAATTTTTTTTTCTAAAAATAGCCACAGTGACCTTACACTGCAGCTTTAAACAAAGTACCATAACTCTGTGACAAATCATCTAACCTGATAGCACGGATAATATGCGCATTCTCTATTGCTGCTTAAGATTCCAACGAAGTTTCGTTGAATTTCTGCAAGTAGTTGCTGAGAATTCGCGTGGACACGAACAGTACCCTATATATTCATGCAGAATTCATCAAAGGGCCATAACTGTTGGAAACATCATTGAACCAAAACACGCAGGTGGTATACGCATCCACCTTCGAAATCCGTCCAGTAGTTTCTGAGAATTCGCGTGGACAAGAGCGGGACGGACGCACGGTCATACAGACGTACGGACGCACGGACGAAGCGGCGACTATATGCTCCCCTGAAATTCTTCGGGGAGCATTACAAAAAATATAAGCGATACACAAACTCAAAGACAAACCATAACAAAAACAAACCGCAACAGAAGAACCGCATTGGAACGGTTGAAAGTTCAATGAAAGTTCAGATAGAGAAACTTGCGACATTATCTTATCCAATCAGCGGACAGCACCCTTGTCCGCGAATGACAAAAACAGTTCTTTTTCTGATCACAAGAATCTTGTACATGTAACAATACTATTGTCCTGTCCAATCGTTATAAGACACAACTTGCTCGTTTGTAGCGCTCAAAGGAAGCGGATTCTAAAATTTAAAATATTAAAAGTCCTGTTAAAACACAGTTTATCATATGACGTCGCGTCTGAGAGTGTAATAACGCCATTTATTACATACCTTCTATAGGAAAATTACATTAGAATTTTTCAATACAGGCTCATTTTTCGCTATTTTGATGGCACAGTCACGTGACTGGGCCAAAAATCCATATAATATGGATTTTTGGCACTGCCTTTCCATATTGGCACTGCTCCACTCTGTTACTATAGCAATAGGACGTTAATGCCGTACTCCATAAGCTTCAAAATGGCCGCAGAAAAATCACTTGAAGCAATGTCAACCGGATTTCTGGACCTAGACAGAGCGATAGAAGATAGGGATAACAATAGATTTTGAGAAAAGTCTGATATTTCGTGGCAAGCATGAAAAATGAAAAACAAAATACTTTTTAAAAGAAGTTCACCCACGATCTTGCCAACAACCTTAAACGAACAGATCCCTTCACTTATGAGGAGCTGGAAATTGTGCGGAAGAAATCTGTGGGAGGGAAACACAAAAATTGTCGTCTTGAATTTTAACCTAAACAACCACCGCGACCGACTGCTACACACGGAATCGATTATGCAGTAGCTTGATGAATGACACTAAGAGCCTTTAAAATTAAAATGGTCTTCAAATAAGCACAAAACATTCTGTAAAATACCTTAAAAAGCATTCTTTGAACTGCAGAAATTCTGTATTTAAAATGGCGATTTGTTTTTGTTTTTAAACTGACAGTTGCGACGTCACTTGTGACGTAATTTGCTGCGCACTACTATGTTACTGTATTACCGTGAGCATGGTTAGTGTAGGCCTACTAATCAGTTATATAATTTAAAAGGAATTTCTTTCTTTTTTTCGGCGGATACCGAAAATATAGCCTCAACCCATTCGATGAAACGTTCCCGGCATCAACCTTTAAAAAGTAAATGTTCTCTTTGCCTTCATTTCTTCACGTTGCAATATAACTAAGCTATATAAATGATGTAATAAAGAGGTTATGATATGGTAAAGGTGTGCCTCTAAGTCATATTGGCACCGGAAGTCATATTGGCCCTCGGGCTAAAGCCCTCGGGCCAATATGACATACCGGTGCCAATATGACTTAGAGGCACACCTTTACCATATAATAACCTCTATGTATTATTTTCGATAATCTACTAGTGGATTAAATATGCAAGTTAGTTAGATACGCCCCATCACGTTACATGTACGACGTCCTTAACGACGTCGCATTTACAAACAGTGGAATATTGACATTTTTGTAAACAATCTTGAATTAAATGCACTTTAAATGTCATATGATAAATAGAATCTTTCGTTCGTGCTCATGTCTTATTGCATTTATTAAACTCGTTGAGGAAAAAGGATAAAATGCTCGGCAAAGCCTCGCATTTTATCCATTTTCCTCAACTCGTTTAATAAATTCAATAATACATGAACACTCATGTAAGATCCTCTATGTAATGCGGATCATCGACATATGCATATAGCTTTCTGGAAGTTAGGGTTGACAATTGCAAGCCAAAATGACTATTTCGATACTTTTACTACCAACAGCACAGCTGCAATACTATTACTATTTAATTTATATGCCCATGGTTTGTATTTATACATCTATTTTTTCTATTTACGCATTTTATTTATTTATTTATCTATTTATTTATTTATTTAGTTTTTGTTAATGAACAGTTGAAACTTTTGCGGTTGTGAAATCTCTACCTTGGCCATACTCTGTACTATTGCCATGTTTTCTACAGAAATTCTTCTGAACTTGTTCAGCAATACAAACCTATTTAAACGCGTTATATGATAAATAGAATCTCAAACTCGTGCTCATTTCACATGAAATTTATGAAACTCGGTGAAGGCTCGTTTCTTCAATTTCATACGAAATGACCACGATCGTAAAGTCCTTTATTCTCTCTCTCTCTCTCTCTCTCTCTCTCTCTCTCTCTCTCTCTCTCTCTCTCTCTCTCTCTCTCTCTACTAGCTAGTCTGGCCAAGCAATTTCGGGCCGTTTTCAGTTCTTTGGTGTACTTCTTGCTTCCGAATAATAAACCTTTCATGTCCATATTAAACTTTACTAAACTATGCACAGCTGGTGTTAAGTGACTGTGTGGTCACCGTAACCTTCATTATAGTGTAGCATTAATTATGGCCCTTCCCTTACAATTCCATATACAATTTAGATTACATTTTACAGCCCTTTGTGATCGGGATTCCAACATGGGACCTCGAAAGTATTTTAGGGTCACTGATAAGGCCTAATTCACCGAATCTAGCTGGTCTGACCCAGAAAACTGGCTTCCGAAGGATCATTTCAAGTATTCATTAATTAGGCTACACGGGCCTTAAATACTTCTCCTACCTTTAATGTTAACATAATATTTCCCGGCTTGATTATCCCCACTACCTTTATAGGCAGCTTTCATCGGCTTGATTTTTCCTCCCCCTACCTTTAAAAGCAGTTTTTATCGGCTTGATTAATCCTTCCCCTAACTTTAAATGAAGCTTTCATCGGCTTGATTATTCCCCACCCCCCAACCTTTAAATGCAGCTTTCATCGGCTTGATTATTTCCCTTACCTTTAAAAGCAGTTTTCATCCTCTCTTTTTCCATGTCAAGATCTGAAAGTCTTGATTTCATGCTTGTGAAGTACTCGTCAAAGTCGATGTAACCGTCTCCTGAAAATAATAAAAGTTCACCGAAACTTCAGTGGTTCGATCACCGATGCCTCGGTTACCATGACTGAGTCGAATTCGTTCTTGAGTTCTTATGCATTTCGAAAACACGCCTTCAAATATGTTGAACATTTTTAACCCCCCCCCCCCCCCCCCCCCCAAAAAAAAAAAAAAAAAAAAAAATTAAAAAAAAATAAAAAAAAATAATAAATAAATAAATAAAATAAAATAAATAAATAAAAATAAAAACTTTCTGATAAAAAATCAATCTATTTTTCATATTTCTGCTCAGAAAATGAATTCTGCCCCACCCATCGGGGCTTCAGTGGAGAAATAGATTGGGCAGTATGATGCTTCCACGGAGAGCTGAAACTGCACGGTGGGTATGCATAACGGAGCCTGTTCGTCCATAACTTCGTTTCTTGTTTCTGGTCGTCCGCGTATCCGCGTAAGGGACTCTGGTCGTCCGGTTGGCCAAAACATGATGGACAGCATTGCTGAAACATGCCATTTGACAGGAAAATAAGGTGAATTTCAAGAACAAATAACTTTCATGGAACGCTATAATACTTCTTCCGTCTGTTTGTATGTCGGTTACATCTGAAAGTCGCTGTATTACTGAGATTAAGGGATCCGCAGTCTAAGTGGTCTCAACAGAATATGCGTTTGTATCACTAAAATGAGATTATTTTGTAATAAAAGAGCAAGCTTCTGGCTAGTTATACGCTGATAATACAAAACATGTCTGTTTTGTACATCTACATGGCATTGGTTTGTTGTCTGGTGTAACTCCATAAGAAACTCAATTGATTTAATAAAGCGATACGAAAATAGAGTGACAAGGGAGTCTGTTTTGTCATCTTCAATATCATTTAAATGTGGCACCGGCTAAAACTGTGTGTATGGCACAGGATTCTTGTCAGTAAAGAGATAGGTCATTAAAGTGCAGGAACCACTTTGCTTAAGAAAACATGCTTTATGGCACGTTTTACCATGTACGAACTACTTCCCAAACAAATATTCTAACCCAAATTCTTGTTAATGTTAGTTTTTTTAATTACTGAGCTGCTTCTCATTTATTTTCCTTTTTATAGTATCATCTTGTCGCTACTTAACTACAGACGAAATACGGCCCCGCGCATCGGGGCTTGAAGAAATATATGGGCTGCACGATGCTTCCACGCAGAGCTAAATCCGACCCGCACGCGAGAACTGGTAAACCGCTTAGAGGATCTAAGCCTGCCCATGCTTATAAACCCTATTGGTTTCAGTCTCTCGACTGTATATCCCGGTTTTCTCTTGTGTTCGCCATCGATGGCAAAGCCAGAAGAAAGAAATATCGATCATTCTTTTCCTTATTTTCACTAAAACATGGACTGTCGATACTCTTTTGAACAAACTCTCAGTAATGAGAAAAAAAAACTGTTGCAACTGTTCAGTGGGCTAGACAAAACATGACAGCACTATCCAACAAAATCTCTGCCAAAAAGGTATAAAAAATACTCTTACATTTCCTTATAGAACTATCATTCATTCATTCATTCATTCATTCATGAGAATTAAGAATAAAATAAGATAAATGTCAGCAAATATATACATGTGCACAGATGTTTGTAAATAATTGTATGTATTTGAATGGTGGTTTGCTGTCAGCTGCGGTAAATATGCTTGGTGGCCAATGGAAATGAAGTTTTTTTTTCTTTTGTATTTCATTTTCTATTCTATTCTATGCTATTATATTAGATGTATATTCCTGTCTATTCTATTCTATATACGGATACCATTTACGTCATGTTCTTTGAGTAGTGTATCTATCTCCTCATTGGTCGGATTAAATCCAGCAAGTCTGTAGGCACGTGCCAGTTCTCGCTTTGAAATCTTCCCATCCCCGTTTTCATCTATTCTTGAAAAAGACTGGATTATTACTGGAAATATAATGAAAATAAAATTAACCCGTAATATGACAATGGACTTTTTTACCTAATAAGTTTTGATTGGTCTATTTCCAATTACAGAGGTGTCTGGTTTGTTTTGTTTGTGGTAAGTTTTACAAACAAGTTTGCACTTTAAGCAAACAGTATAGACCTAGATTAGACGCCGCGTTATGGGGTGTCACTCTTTACGTATGTCCCACAATGGGACGGACGCTAGGTATATTTGGGTTAATAAATAAAACACCATTTTAACCATGTCGGAAACTTAAGTTGCCATTAGCAAATATCACGAAAACACGCCTATGTAATTTTCACCCCCTTGATCCCCACTTTTATATAGTAAAACTGCGGTTTGCAGAGGGATAAACCTTATTTTTCTTATTTCTGCTCTAAAATATAGAATGTGAGCACACATTAGAACCGCCTCGAAAGGCGGTTCTAACGTGTGCCCATCGAGGCGGTTCTAACGTGTGCCCACAATCTATATTTTGAGCAGAAATAAGAAACATATCGCAATTTTTCATATCAAAATTTTCGTTTTTTTTTTCGGCGGTAAAATTTACAATGTATTTGTATAGGCGTGTTTTCGTAATTACTTGTGCACAGCGAAGGCAAAGACCATGGGATAGTTGCGAAAAGCGAATACTTTATTGTAGCGCTTTGTAGCGATTTGTGTGAAGGCCCAGATCAGTTAGTGCATCATAAAAGAACAAGCATTTGCTCTGTCGATACAGCAGCTTCATATGTTCGCCTTTCCTATCCTGCACTTTTGTAAGATTATGTTCTCTTGATACAGCATCTACAAATTCAGGAATTTAAATTTTGTCATAATATCTTATATCTAAATAACGATCGCCTCGATCTTGAAAGGGCCGTGAAAGGCTGTAAAATGCGGATTCTGGTGGGACATTAGTAAACAATGCCGATCTACCCTCCTGTTTGTTAAGAATATAGAAATAAGAATTAAATGGTTAACGGAAATACTAAGTCCAAGCCCCCGAGCCGAACCCTTTTCATTGACTATTCTGTCATATTTTTTCAACTGAACATATAAAATGCTTGTACAAATAGGTTTTACTACCCATTTTGGAGACAAGTCGAGCATATTTGACAGTCAAGTATGACAACTGTGCTTCTGTGACATCAAAAAAGTTCAGCACATGATGTAAATTTATACCATATACAGGCAAGGTGCCCATCTTGGTCATGTGACAACAATATCACGAATAATGTTTAATTGCCTCACCCCCATAGAGGCTGTTCATGTAATTTGGTTTCAATCAGCAGAGCTCTTTTACAGGAGAGGAAAAAAAGATAAAAAAAATACTGAATCTGAGCCATCCAAGACAAAGGTCAGTAATGACCTTGACCTATGGAATTAATAAACGTCCATTCAGCTTACTGCAAATATCATTTTTTTTATGTCACAGCCTACCAGGCAATCAGAAATATCCACTACTTTGCCATTTTGCCATACAAATGTCTAAGTGTCCAAATTTGACCTTGACATAAAACAGGTCCAGGTCAACCAAAGGTCATCATTTTAACAAACTCGGCAGGGCCAGAGTCCCTGATGCTGCATTCCAAGTTTCAAGATCATCGGCCGTTCGATTCTTGAGAAGAAGATTTTTAAAGGTTTTAACCATATATGGGCATGCGGCCCATATTGGTCATGTGACCCAGTTCTCACGAACAAACTTTCGTTCCCTAATTCCATAGAGGCTCCACATGTAATTTGGTTTCAATTGGCCAAGTAGTTTAAGTGAAGAAGAAAATAAAAATACTGAATCTGAGCCGTCCTGGACAAAGGTCGGTAAATGACCTTGACCTTTGGACCTGATAAACTATCATTCAGCTGATTGTAAATACCATTTCTGATTCCACTAGCTGATATACAACCAGAAAAATCCACTGTTTTGCCATTTTTCCACACAAATGTCTAAGTGGCCAAATTTGACCTTGACGTAAAACAGGTCAAGATCAACCAAAGGTCGTCATTTGTTCAAACTTTGTAGGGCTAGAGTCCCTGATGCTGCATACCAAGTTTCAAGATCATCAGCCGTACGGTTCTTGAGAAGAAGATTTTTAAAGGTTTTTACCATATATGGGCATGGCGGCCATATTGGTCATGTGACCTAGTCTTCATGAACAAACTTTCGTTCCCCTGATTCCATAGAGGCTCCACATGTAATTTGGTTTCAATTGGCCGAGTAGTTTAAGTGAAGAAGAAGATAAAAGTACTGAATCTGAGCCAACTTGGACAAAGGTCGGTAAATGACCTTGACCTTCGGAAATGATAAACTTTCATTCGGCTGATTGTAAATACCATTCCTGATGCCACTAACTAATATACAATCAGAAAAATCCACTGTTTTGCCATTTTTCCATACAAATGTCTAAGTGACCAATTTTGACCTTCACGTAAAACAGGTCAAGGTCAACCAAAGGTCATTATTTGAACAAACTTGGTAGGGCCATAGTTTCTGATGCTGCTTACAAAGTTTCAAGATCATCGGTCTTTCGGTTCTTGAGGAGAAGATTTTTAAAGATTTTTACCATATATGGGCATGGCGGCCATACTGGTCATGTGACCCAGTTTTCACGAACAAACTTTCGTTCCCTCTTTCCATAGAGGCTCCACATGTAATTTGGTTTCAATTGGCCGAGAAGTTTAAGTGAAGAAGAAGATAAAAAATACTGGATCTGAGGCGTCCTGAACAAAGGTCGGTAAATGACCTTGACCTTTGGAACTGATAAACTTCCATTCAGCTGATTGTTAATACCATTTCTAATGCCACTAGCTAACATACAATCAGAAAAATCCTCTGTTTTGCCGTTTTTCCATACAAATGTCTAAGTGACCAAATTTGACCTTGGCGTAAAACAGGTCAAGGTCAACCAAAGGTCATCATTTGAACAAACTTGGTAGGGCCGGAGTCCCTGGTGCTGCATACCAAGTTTCAAGATCATCAACCATTCGGTTCTTGAGAAGAAGATTTTAAAATGTTTTTACCATATAAGGGCATGGCGGCCACATTGGTCATGTGACCCAGTCTTCATGAACAAACTTTCGTTCCCCCATTCCATAGAGGCTCCACATGTTATTTGGTTTCAATTGGCGGAGCAGTTTAAGTGAAGAAGAAGATAAAAATACTCGTTCTGGACAAAGGTCGGTAAATGACCTTGATCTCTGAAACTGATAAACTTCCATTCAGCTGATTGCAAATACCATTTCTGATGCCACTAGCTAACATACAATCAGAGAAATCCACTGTTTTGCCGTTTTTCCATACAAATGTCTAAGTGACCAAATTTGACCTTGACGTAAAGCAGGTCAAGGTCAACCTAAGGTCATCATTTGAACAAACTTGGTAGGGCCCGAGTTTCCGATGCTGCATACCAAGTTTCAAGATCATCGGCTATTCGGTTCTTGAGAAGAAGATTTTTAAAGGTTTTTACCATATAAGGGCATGGCGGCCATATTGGTCATGTGACCCAGTCCTCCCGAACAAACTTTCGTTCCCCCTTCCCATAGAGGCTCCACATATAATTTCGTTTCAGTTGGCCGAGTAGTTTCAGAGGAGATGTTGTTTGAAAATGTTGACGACGCAGACGCAGACGACGACGGACGACGGACCAATGCCTATACTTAAGCTCCCCTGGAGCCTTCGGCTCTGGTGGGCTAAAAAGAAACATCTAACAGCAATGCCAGAATTAGATTGTTGCAGCTAAAACAAAAGGGGGAGTTCCAGCCTATAGTAAATTTCCATAGGGTTCTGCCCACGCACAGATTTCCATGATACTGTGCATAATTAATGCCTGGTAAATGACTGTACATTATTTATCTATTTCACTCTCATATCTGTTTTCATTATAAATCTACAATGTTTTGTTTATTTCCACTCCCGAGAAGAGGGGTACCCTCAAACAAGTGTATATATACAGAACAGCTTCTTATGTTTTGGAGTTATTTTGTTCTCAGGCATCTTTGTAGTCATTTGTGATTATTTTTGTATCACATTTACTATTGTTCAGCTGAAGTTCCATAGACCATGATCAATTTCATATGGAGCCGACCCCAGATTTCACAACCATAAAATCTTTTGGAGTATGTTTGACTTTTGATTTCACATCGTTGCAGTTCTTGTCACCCCATCATTTTAATATGAAACTTGCCCATGTATATGTAGAACATTTTATCAAACTTTCTTGAAAATCTGAGACCGGCAACATACTGCATTTGAACATTGAATAGTAGTGGTCAGATTTTTTTTTTTCACACCATTTGTAAATATGGTATAACATTTTCAATCGAGAAATAGCTCACCAATATATATATATATACATGAATATATGTGTGTTTAAACCTTGATTGTGTAGTATGAGCTCATTTAATCAGCATTTGTATCAGTTATGGTACCCTGGGGAACACCAAACACAATTCATTTTGAGGGCTCATTAACAATTCAATCGGATTTTATTGAAAATATATTTAATTTCGTAATAGGCGTTTTTGCATTTAATGTAATCCTAAAACCTGCTGAAGCTTATTATGACAAAGATTGTTGAAATGGCAAGTAAATGGATGGTTCTATCGCTTGGCTCTCTGAACTGATGCAGTCTACTTAAAAAGTTTGAAAAGTCTGATTGTCATACCTGAATGGCACAGCTTGCTTGAATGGCCAAGAGTAATCATGTTTTATTATGGTTGAGCCAGGTATGTCATAATACCACAGACAATATTTTCTGATCTTTAGGCTCACTGTATACACAGATTCCTGTAGACAAAATGGAAACACAGTTGTGTTGGCTCTTTTGTCACTCTAACAATGCCCCCCCCCCCCCCCCCTGCAAAATCTGGACTAAAGCACAAACAAATGTCGCCCGCTGTGCAAATCAGTGTCAGAAAGTTATATTCTTAAATATGATCTATTTAATTATATTCTTAAATATGATTCAGAAAGCAACCAGTTATTTTTTTAGTAACATGAATTAGTATTATAGAGAAGACCAATCAGTTCAGCTTTCGAACTATTTCAGATGAAGAAAAGAGCAAACGGTATATTTGCTATCAGTATTATGGAAAAATATAAAGCCAACTGCAGATTTTGGTTGAGAAATATGCTAATAGTACAATTAACAGCTGATTTACGCCATTTGCAAAAACAGATGAATACAGAGCTAGAAAACTTAACACAGATGACAAATACTGCAAACAGATGACTAAAAATGCGAATGGTATTACAACATGTACCGGGTAAATATAATATCAGCTATCAAATGCATTAGTTACAGCAACTTGCCTTCCATCTATTTCATTTAGGGAAGTGTATACCAAATGCCAATTTTACAACTAGTTACAGTGTGTCTAGCTCTGCATTTATTTTGAAGACTAAGACACTGTAGCTTACACTTTTGCAGTTGTTATAATGAACCTAGAAACAATGCAGAAAATAGTTTTCATGATCTCACAAAACCTTTGGTGGGGGAGCAGAGTGTGAGTCTCTTTGACCAAGTGATGTAAGAAAATATTACCAACATATGGACCGATCAATCATTAGAACAAATGGAACAATCAGTCTGTCCCTTCATAGTTAGCAATTTATTGGCTGCTGTTATATTTTAAAGAAGGGAATGACAACAGCAAACATAATTAAAGAAAAAAAAAATAGGACTATGCAAGTAATTTATTAAGCAGATTCAATGCGTCATTGTGTATTACTGACATCAAGTGTCTTTTTATTGCATAGTTTAAAAATATACAGAAAGACCAAATAAAACAGGGTAAAAAGATCCACCTTGTCTTATTCCCATTCTGCCATAATGTAATTTTTTCAGGATTATCATTTTTGCAAAACTGTCAAAACTAACATTCATCATGAACAGTGCATGAATCCATTTTTTCTCTCTTTCAAATGTTTGAATTGAACTGGTATACTTTGGTATGTTCTCATTTACTTTTGAAAAGTCAAACTAAAATGCCTGACTGTAAACAGTATCTTTTGTGCGTGTGTGTTTGGGGGGGGGGGGGGGGGGGGGTGCCGGGTGGTGTGGGAAGTGGGGAGAGAGATTTTATTACATAAATGCCTATGCTAAGCTTTGTATGATAACGTGGCACCAAATGGTCATTAAAAACACAATAAAAATACACTTTAAGGAAATCTTTTCCCCTTATATTGCAACTGATTTTAGCACAAAAATAGACCTGAACCCATATCTAGCAATCAAAAACAATGTTACCGGTTTCTGACTTTTCTGAAATTTGTTTGCTATATAGAGGATATATGTGGCCTATTTTATATGCAATATCTTGGGGTGACAAGATCAGTAATACATCTAACACTTATGATGAAAATCTCATTGTTTATAAATTTTCTTGAAAAGTAGAAGAAATTTTGAAAATAAATTTATCAGAAAAATTAAAAGACAACAGACACATTTACATTTTTGTATAAGATTAATCCTTATAGAGTTCTGTTGCCAATCAAAGCAACAAAATTTGAAAATAATCATACCTATTGATTTAAGACTGAAAAGTTCACAGGTGTGTATGACCTCTACAGGGGACTACCCCAAGGAGCTCTCCTGAGACCTATAGTCATTTATCAAATGAAACAAAGTTATATATATAGTTGATAGTCCTCAAGTAAACAACAAATGAAGTTTCAAGAAAATCTGTGCGTGGGCAGATTTGGAACCCCCCCTTTGTAGTTAAACATATCATAAAGGTATATCATTTTATTGTTACACTGTATCCAGCATATATTCTTATATGATGTAGTTTATTGCATGGAACTATTAAATTTTGTCCGGTCTGTCTGTCTGTCTAACTTATACGTAGCTGATTGCATAAACCTACCGCCAAATCAAACACAACTCACCTTCCGCGTCAGCTTCTGTTAAGCTTGGGTCTTTTTGTAAACATAATTCTTTTCTCCTGAAATGACACCATGGCACACACTGGATCATATTGCACAAAAATATAGTTCGTCTGTCTTAACTGACAATGACCAATCTAGACTTTCGGATGAGTCTTAAAACCGAGGTCCCGTCTCCGTATGAACTTAGCTTTCGATGGGACCTAAAACTCAAACACACATACAGAATGACTGGTCTTAATCACATGCGAGAAATGCTACTGTTTGTGTGTTCTAATGCGAGAAATGTCACTGTTTCTGTGCGAGAAATGCTACTGTATGGCGCGAAAAATGCGAGAAATGCCACTGTTCATGTGCGAGAAATGCTACTGTATGGCGCGAAAAATGCGAGAAATGCCACTATTCATGTGCGAGAAATGCTACTGTATGGCGTGAAAAATGCGAGAAATGCCATTGTTCATGTGCGAGAAATGCTACTGTATGGCGCGAAAAATGCGAGAAATGTCACTGTTTCTGTGGAAGAAATGCTACTGTATCGCGCGAAAAAATGCGAGAAATGACTTTGTTCATGTGCCAGAAATGCTACTGTATGGCGCGAAAAATGCGAGAAATGTCACTGTTTCTGTGGAAGAAATGCTACTGTATCGCGCGAAAAATGCGAGAAATGACTTTGTTCATGTGCGAGAAATGCTACTGTTCATGTGCGAGAAATGCTACTGTATGGCGCGAAAAATGCGAGAAATGCCACAGTTCATGTGCGAGAAATGCTACTGTATGGTGCGAAAAATGCGAGAAATGTCACTGTTTATGTGCGAGAAATGCTACTGTATGGCGCGAAAAAATGCGAGAAATGTCATTGTTTATGTGCGAGAAACGGTACTGGTTGTGTTTTCTGAGATAAGTAAAAATATACTTACTTGTCAAATGTAGATGACCGTCGGTAACGGAGTTTCGGAGGCATTCTAACCAGTGGTCTTAATTTAAGTGTCACTCCATTTAACTATAAGTTCCCGTCGAAAGCACCCTCAGGCCAAAATATTATAAAACTTTTTTCTATGCTCAATTCAACTGAACATGGGTTTTGTAAAACTTATAAATATCAAAATGCAAATCAATCAGGAAAATATACTGCTAAGACAAGCAGGGAATATTATTTGATCTGCTCATAAACTTAAAAATGCCAACAATAGTTGGCATTTTTAAGTTCATGAACAGAACAAATTTTACGCTCAGCTGAGTTGAACAAGAAAAACCTTTTAAAAACTACGGGACCTTTTTTTCTTATTTCTCCATGCTACTTATGCACTAGAATCTCGTATTTGTGAAGTCTATCACTGCTGTAAGGAAGAACATGCAATTTGTAAATAAATTAAAAAAAAATGAATAAATAAAAATCATTTGTTACGTTTAGATTTGGAGAAAAAAGTAGTCCCAATCAGTGAAAAATAAAATTGATATCTGAAACAGTGACAATATCGTTTTCTATTTCACTGAGAAATCTCTATATTTCATGTTGTTGTTGTATATCTACAAGGCATTTTTTATCGCTGCAATATTTCATTGAAAGGCATGTAAGAAATAGCACACTGGTAAAGGCAAGCGCGCAGGGTAAGGAACAAACACACCGGATAAGGAAATTTTTCCGCTCAGGATAAAAAAGAAAATGGCGGAATGAGTATCACATGTGCAGGTTTGTTGTTGTTCTAGATCTCGTGTTATGGTTACTTATGAATACGGCTGATCACATTAGCTTCACGGAAGACACATATTATTCACAAATTTATCTTCGATGGTCCGAATTCGACAGTTACAGCCAGTCAAACGGAGAACCGGACACAGTGGAGCTACTCCACCGCGAAATCTTATTATTTTACATGGGACGCTCTTCTGGGAAGATGGCATGCACTTTTTTGTTGGTTGTAGACATGCATATGATAAATCGGACTGTTGCAAATACGATTTAAGGAAAATTTGAAATTAGAAGGCCAAGAGTGAGAAATCCTAGTTCAATTTTCAATACAACGCCCACGGACAAGGAAATGGGTACAACGCATATGATAAGACACAAAATGTTCCGGCGAAAATGGTTTTTGTATGGTCGTAGCACTAGGAAATTTCCATCTCAGATGACGGGACAGATGGATTTGGTTCATCGCGATCATGAATTAGAGAAATGATATCTATATTTATGTCCATGCAGTATTTGTGGTAGAAACAGAACATTGCGAAACCATGCAATAGGTATGTCTCACGAATTTGGCGAAGTTATCTATCTTATTTTCAGCCAAAAGAACAGACATACAATTTTCTACCACAAATACTGCATTGACATAAATATCATTTCTCTAAATTCATGATCGCCATATGAATATGACTGATATGTTGTCTTACGTTTCGAGTTATTCCATCTAACTCCGTCTTTTGAGAACTATAACATGTAAGTATTTGATTTGTTTGTTTGTTTGTTTGTATTGGGATTTAACGGCCCAGTCAACCCTATTTAGGTCATTTTTGAGCCGGTCAGTTTATCCACACTGCCTGGGCAAGCTTATACGTAAGCGGTTTACCAGTACAGTGGACATTCTTTCGCTATAGAATCTGACAACTGCCCTTTTTGAATCAGTGGAATATATGATTATGATGATTTCGTGTTTAACGACGCGTCAACCCTCTTTGTGGGTCATAAGCTCAGTGGAAGGGAGAGAATGACCGTAGAAAGGATTTCATGATCAATCTCCACGAAAGAATGGTTGCCGACCTCGGCAGGTATCGAACCCGCGTCCTCCTGATCACCAGTCAGACGCGCATCCGACTGAGCTACCGAGGCAAAACAAGGAACAGCTTGTGGGACGTAATAATTCGTCAGTCATTAATGACAATGACCAATCTTAATCACATGCGAGAAATGTAACTAAGATAGCCGAAGCTGCAGATAGAGCAAGAGAGGTCAGAGGAGAAAGCTATATTGCTGTTTGTGATGCCGTAGCTCTGACATTGCACTGTGCAGCTTCGCTAATTCTTTTTGCCTCATATTCATTTGCACCCCGTCTGATGAGACCCCGCCACTATGCTGTTCCATCGATTCGTTTGGAATGTTGAAGTCCTCAAGGGATGCTTTGAGGGTCGGTGTCCCTGTATCGCTTATTCTGACCACCATGCCCATTTCTAGTTTTCTTTGGCAAACGATCCTCTGAAATCAAGTGGGACGTACAATGAACAAGAATGACAACACTTATTTGCTTCATCTTCTAATTACCAAAAATGAAAACAGCGGCCAAGGTTTGAATGAGTTGGATCGAGTGGCTTGATGCAACGTGGCTCTCTTCGCCTAGCTCCGGGTTGGGTGGTTTTGCGTCGATTGTTAATCAGTAACTTTGGGTAAATCGACCCAATGTAACTAAACCTACGATTCAGAAGCTTACCTGCGAATGTCCGCGTGATTATCACTGACCAATAAAGAAAAGGCTGGGTAATTTGCAGAGAAGATATGGGTAATTTAAGGTTCTGCGGAGGCAAATCCTGCAAAAGTATTTTTTTCTCCCATGTCAATAGGGGTCAACTCTTAAAGGAAAGAATTTGCTTCCGAGGAGCAAATTCTTTCCTTTAAGAGTTGACCCCCTTTTCAGTGGACAGAAAAGCGAAAAGGAGCCTTGAAAGTTGCCTTCCTTTCAAAAATGGCGGAAGCTTCTGCTAGCTGTTCCCATTCCCCTTAAAGTAAAGAACTTGCTTATAAGGTATGGGTAATTTAAAGTAAAGAACTTGCTTCCTACCCTTATCATCAGGAAAACATGCCTATATAATTTTGACCTCCTTGAACCCCACTTTCATATAGTAAAACTGGGGTTTACAGGGGTAAACCTTATTTTTCTTATTTCTGCTTCAAAATACAAATTGTGGGTACTCGTTAGAACCGCCTCGACGAGGCGGTTCTAACGGTTACCCACAATCTATATATTGAGCAGAAATAAGGAAAATATCACAATATCCAAAATTTTTCATTTTTTCGGCGATAAGGGTTACACTGTATTTTCATAGGCGTGTTTTCGTAATGTTCTAATGCACTTGCGTATGTTTGTTTGACTTGAGGTTTCGTCTCCGTCAACACTATTTAAGTCATTTTGGAGACGTTGCTCCCAGTTTTGTGGAACTTAATTTACTCGACATTGAGATAGCTCTGCCGCAAAATGAAAACAATTTAGGGTTTAAACAAATTCAGGGTTTATAATTTTGTTTTTCGATTTGAGGTTTAACGTCTCCGGCAACACTGAATATGGCATTTTGGAGACGTTGCTCCCAATTTTGTGAGACTTTTACCCGACATTGAGATGACATGTCATCTCAAGCCCTGTGGCCCAATGAAAGGGTTTATAAGCATGGACGGTCGGACTAGCACCGCTTTGCCTGGGCAGGCTTAGATCCTCTAAGTGGTATACCAGTACTCGTGTGCGGTCGGGTTCAGCTCTGCGTGGAGGCATCATGCAGCCATCTATGTCTCCAAGCCCCCGATGGGCGGGGGCCGATTAAGGTTTATACGCATAGAGGGTCCGACACGCACCACATTGCCTGATTAGAAAAGTATTTTTGTCTCCCATGTCAATAGGGGTCAAAATTAGCAAATTCATTCCTTTAAGAGTTGACCACCATTTCGTCGGAACAGCGAAAAGGAAGTCTCGAAAGTGGTCCCCCTTTGAAAAATGGCGGAAGCTTCTGCTAGATGTTCTCATTCCCCTTAAAGTAAAGAACTTGCTAATAAGGTGTAAAGAACTTGCTTCCTCTTGAAGAGAGCAATCCCTTATTCTAATGCACTTGCGTATGTTTGTTTGTTTGACTTGAGGTTTAACGTCTCCGTCAACACCATTTAGGTCATTTTGGGGACGTTGCTCCAGTTTTGTGGGACTTAATTTACCCGACATTGAGATGAAATGGAATCTCAAGCCCTGCCGCCCAATGAAACCAATTTAGGGGTTTATACGCATAGCGGGTCCGATACGCACCATACTTTGCCTGGGCAGGCTTAGACCTCCTAAGCGGTTCATGTGCAGTTGGTTTGGTTGGTTTTAGCTCTGCGTGGAAGCATAATGCAGCCCAATCTATTTCTTCAAGCCCAGACGGGCAGGAGCCGCATTTGCGTATGTAATGCGACGTTGGACTATCTGCGACAGTTCTACGATATAATCATCCCCAAGCAATATAATCATCCTCATGAGGGGATAGATGGATTTGGTTCATCGCGATCATGACTTAGAGAAATGATATTTATGTCCATGCAGTATTTGTGGTAGAAACAGAACTTGGCGAAACCATGCAATAGGTATGTCTCACGAATTTGGCGAAGTTATCTATCTTATTTTCAGCCAAAAGAACAAACATACAATTTTCTACCACAAATATCATTTCTCCAATTCTTGATCGCGATGAACCAAAATCATCTATCCCCTCATAGGGGATGATTATATTGCTAGAACCAGAGCAATGCACATGCCAAGACAATGCACATAACTTTGAACGTTTCCTAAAGGTCACAATTGGTGCTTTAAACTATGTAGGACTAATTATTAATATCGGAAAACCTAATCTAAGATGGAAATTTCCTAGTGCTACGACCATTCAAGAACCATTTTCGCCGGAAAATTTTGTGTCTTATCATATGCGTTGTACCCATTTCCTTGCCCGTGGGCGTTGTATTGATAATTGAACTAGGATTTCTCACTGTGGGCCTTCTAATTTCAAATTTTCCCTAATCGTATTTGCAACAGTCCGATTTATCATATGCATGTCTACAACCAACAAAAAAGTGCATGCCAGCTTCCCAGAAGAGCGTTTCATGTAAAATAATGAGATTTCGCGGTGGAGTAGCTCCACTGTGTCCGGTTCTCCGTTTGACTGGCTGTAACTGTCGAATTCGGACCATCGAAGATAAATTTGTGAATAATATGTGTCTTCCGTGAAGCTAATGTGAGCAGCCGAATTGATAAGTAACCATAACACGAGATCTAGAACAACAACAAACCTGCACATGTGATACTCATTCCGCCATTTTCTTTTTTATCCTGAGCGGAAAAATTTCCTTATCCGGTGTGTTTGTTCCTTACCCTGCGCGCTTGCCTTTACCAGTGTGATAGCGATACACAGTCTGACGTCAAAGAATCTGAGTGACGTCGCCAAAACTTTCTGCGTCACGCTCTTCTTTCAAGTGATTTATTGCAGAAAAAAATCACAGTTCCTTTCCGTGCCTATATAGGCATTCTGTCTTATAAATGAAATGTGTGTTTCCTCTGTTTAAATATTATATTCGCACGATAATTTGCATTCTAACACAGCGCGCCTATATAGGCAATGGAAAATAACTGTGTTTTATTATGCAACAAATCACAGCTCGGAAGAGCGTGACGAGTGACGTCATTAAAATTCCCAATTTATGACTTCACTAGTCGATTTCCTTGACGTTAGACGGTGTAACGTCATTTTCTCGCATCGAAAACGTAAGAAAAGGATATAAATGCATGTGTTTCAGTCGATAATTTTAGCGGGATTTCTTTTAACAATGGCGAAAGGTTGTGAGATTTTGAAGGAAACAACAACATTATTGCCGATTTTCAGCGTGATAGAATCGAAATAGATCAGCTCTTGTCTGTGATTTGTTGAGTGATAAATCACAGTTTGTCGGTCAGTTGTAAGTAGACAAATCACGCGCGCTACGCGCTTGTGATTTGTCTACTTTACAACTGACCTCCAAACTGTGATTTATTACTCAACAAATCACAGTTAGAGCTGTTCTATTTCTCAAATAACAAGAACAACCAAACATGTTATGAAATGCCCTTCACTGAACTTGTCCAGATAAGGCAGTTATATCACAGTGCGCCTACACAGACAATGAAAAGTTCAGACCACCTGTCTAATCCGCCCATTTTTCTAAGTTGGAGAGAGCTGGTCGGATTAGACAGGTCGGAGTATATTTTGCAATTAATCACTGAGCGGAATTTTAGAGCTTGACGCGAAATGCCGCCGTTTTGTGATATAGCTCATTGAGTCCTTGACGTTAGACGGTGTAACGTCATTTTCTCGGACCATAAATGTTACACAGGGACATGACATTCGATATTGTTGGCTGGAGTTCTCTTAACAATGGCGAAAGCTTTGGAACGGTTGAAGGAAACGACAAAATCATTGCCGATTTAGAGTGTAAGAATCGAAATAGATCAGCTTTAGTGTAATAAATCACAGTTTGTCGGTCAGTTGGCAAAAGCAGACAAAATCTGCGCCGTTGAGAACGCGAGCATAAGGTTAACATAAATTTTGTTTGCTTGTATAGTGGAGTTTAACGGTCCAGTCAACACTGTTTTGGGTCCTTTTGAGCCAGTCAATTTACATATCCACACTTTTCCTGGGCAGCCTTATACGTGAACGGTCAACCAGTACAGTGCACATTCTTTCTCCAGAAACTGACAACTGCCCTTCTTGAATCAGAGGAAGGGAGGGAATGACCGTAGAAAGGATTTCATGATTAATCTCCACGAAAGAATGTTTCCTACCCCGGCAGGTATCGAATCGCGCCGGTTTTAATGGAAGTGAAACATTATAGTTTAATAAAAAAGTATAAGTATTTTAATGAAACAAAAACAAACACAACGACACAAACAATACATGTAACATGATTGTTGGCCCTCGGTAGACGCGCCTCACCGAGGCGCTTCCAACGAAGAGCCTCAATCTTATTTCGGACAACAATCGCACTAATTTTCACGCGAAAAAACATTAATTTCTGTAATTTTGTTATCCCGCATTTTATCTGGACACTTACACTGCGTCAGTTGACCTAAAACAGTGTTGACTTGGCCGTTAAACTAAAAAAGATATATATATATATAAAAAAAAAAAACAACAACAAAAAAAAAAACAAACACACTGCGTCAGAAAAACATAAGAATCATATTCCAAACTATGTTACTATCCGAATCAATGTTACATCACGTAAACTCGTTCTTATAATGACTTTCTTGTAAACCTCACTATATATACAGAGAAAAGCTGGGTTTACATAGATATACATCAATTTCCTTAGTATTGCTTAACAGCATAGGTCGAGGGTACTTGTTAGAACCGGCTCAATGAGGCGGTTCTAACAAGTACCCGCGACCTATTTTTAGTGTGATCTCGGACCCATCAATATTGATAGGTCCGAGGTATGATTGATAACAAAATCAATAATTTTCATCTGAAAATAATATCATTTATAGAGGCACTGGAGATAGAATCTTATTAGCCTATATCGGACGACGGACGGATATGTTATTTTACTGTAATGTGTGCATTAAAAAAAATACACAAATCTACCACTAATCTTTATAATAATGAAAGGCGTTTAAAGTTATTCCTAATCTAACACGATCACTGATTATAATTTTCATCCGATCAAGGTTGTCAGAAAAAAATATATTTTTGGATCTATGGAAGGTCGCCGAGACCAGCCAGCTGGAATTAAGCTTCAGAAACGCTGGTTTAAATTGTGTTTAACTGTGTTATATATATATTTTTAAAGTCCACAAAAGGCCACACTTAAGCTGAAAATAGATCCAGCCAAATCCATTTGATGGGTGTCCATGTGTCATAAATTGGTTGCTATATCAATTGCAGTACGAGTTTTATCGATCTCTGACAATCTTTTGGTTGTTTGTCAACACCATTTAGGTCATTTCGGAGACGTTGGATCCTATTTTGTGGAGCTTTTATCCAACATTGAGAAGCCCTACCGCCCAATTTGAGGAGCGGCCCGACTCGCCTACTAGTACTCAAGTTCGGTCGGTTTCAACTCTGCGCGGAACTTCAGCCAAATCTATTTCTCCAAGCCCCGATGGGCGCATGCACTCTTGTTCGGCTTCGACTCTTACCATATGTTATACATGATCGTATGTATTAGCACAGACAGGCGTCTCATCAAGGTCTTTACTGTTTGCCACTTATCCAACTATTTTAGACACAACAGTGGACAGTAAATTATACTTATCAAACGGGCCCCGTCAAGCGATTTTGGTACTAATCGCCTATGCGAGTAGCGAAGGTTCAGGCGAGCCTGCGCATCCGCGCAGTCTCGCCAGAACCTTCGCTGCTCGCTCATACAAGCAGTGAATCAAGAGGAACCTTCAGACAGAAAGCCATATCCCTCGCCCCTCTGAATGGCTGGGCATGCGCAGTTAAAATTTGTCATGACGGAATGCTCGAATACACAAATTCGCTTGGCGGGGCTCAAATAATCGATTACTACCAAATAAGTAATCGATAATCATTTTTGTGAAATTTATCGATCGATTAATATATTTTCCTAGAAATCGTGACATCTTTACTCTTCACTAGCACAACAAGGCAGGATAATGGCGTTGAAATTAGAAGAATAAGACCAAAATATTCCTTGAGTTAATGTCCGACATCTTGAAACTATTTTCATTCTCAACATGGCCTTTATTATCATATTTTTCTTACCTATGCTATCGATATGAATATAAATTGTGTGTACCCGGTAGAACCGCCTCGATGAAGAGGTTTTATCGAGTACCTACATCTATTTCATAGAGCCGAAATAAGGGATTGTTTACGGTTTACTTCAGTTTAACAAGTCTGTGAAATGAACACCCCACCCTCTAAACCCCACTTTATATAGAGAAAAATGGGACATAAGCAGGAATACTCGTACTGCAGGTACTAATCCACACTTATCTGTCACTTCTGTGACGTCACAGCCAGACGCTAGTTTTCATACAGGTAATACTAGGAAAAGGAATTTTCCATAACAAAAAAAAAAAAAAAAAAAGCCGCGACGTGATTTTAAACAATGTGGCATTGACGACTAGCATAGACTCAGATCAGACGGCGCTCAAGCAAGTGCAGTCTGATCAGAGACTTTGGTACGCGGAAGCAATGCAATTCATAGAACCGTTATTGAATCAGTAAACATGCAGGCTGATCTTGTCTTCACCTTAAACACTACCACATTATTTGAAATCCTGTGTCGAAGCTGAATTCCAAACATACGCCACCGTGTCTACTAGGGCCTATGTTCGGATGCATACTTGTTTTACGGCGCAACAGTCCTCACTAGAGGCCAGAGCTTTATAAATGACATGTCATTACTATACGCTGAATTTCATTAATTAAATAAATTCTTTTATATATTGTTATCATTACGTTTCTTTGATTGTTTACCAAGGGCCACAATATAGAAAGGTACAAAATTACATGAATATACCCATGAAATATATAAAAAAGAAATAATATATTTATACATGTATAAACGTGATCTATTTTTATTTCCCTATAATTTTGGATTAACGGCCCGGCCATGAATAATTAATTTATATCGAGGACAAAACACCTGGTCATCCGTTAGCAAAACATGCCTTTTTTATATAAAATATCAAAATTTTTCATCTTGAAATTTTCGGTGGCAAAATTTACAATCTATATCCATACTAATTTTAACAGGGCACTAGATAGAACACAGATTGGTTGTGTATTGTAACTCGAACCGATAGGTGTGAAACTGCTATTACACACCATCAACACAGGTAAACGACGCTATCTCGACTACGGTCTAAGGGAATTAACTGATGTCAATCAAATATAGGATATCGGTAATCTGAGTGACAGTTCCTGTACTACGAGAATTCCTGGTAATGTTCATGGGGAATACATTATTTTCGTTATTTCGGCTCCAAGACATAGGTTGTGGGTACTGGTTAGAACGGCGGCTCTAACGAGCACGCTCAACCTATATTTGAAGTAAAGAAGAGAAGAAAAATGTCACAAATTTTATTGAGAATATAAGAATCTTATATGGCTGTGAGGGGTGGATGGAAAAATCCGTCCCGAGGATCACTGTCCGGCATCACGAGGCTTGCCGAGTGATGCCGGACAGTGATCCAGAGGGACGGATTTTACCATCCGCCCCTCACACCCATATAGGATTCTTTTTCTTGCATACCTTCCATTTCTTAGCGCGGATTTTTAATGCTGCAGTCACTTCGGTTACCGACGTCCGCCATATTGTGATGACACTGTAGGAATGTTTAGTGACGTTACGTAACCAACCAGTGCCTTTATCAAACACGCGATTATATTCGATTTGGGGTCGGAACACCAGGGTCAGAACATACATTTCTATCCTAGGGTAAAATCACGGATTTCCTTGTCTGGTGTGCAAGAAAAAAATGTCCGTTTTTCGAGATAAGAAAAATCCACTATGTCTCACGGATGTGTTATCGTAATGCTTAAATAAAATTGGGGTTCCAGTTTCTCCATAGCACGACTTAATATAAGTGATGTCAGACCGCGGTTTAGCTGAATTACTGAAGTAGGCAAATATATAGAGCCGATTACTTTTTTGAGGTGAATACTGAAATATTGCATCGAGTGTGTAGAAAACATCAGAGTTCCCACGAGTGCGAGGCACGAGTGAAAATTCTGTTTACAACACACTCGATGAAATATTTTGATAATAATAATAATAATAATAACAAACAGTAAATTTTATATGTGACTTTGGCCAAAAAGGTAGTCCGGTCTGCTACTGTGAAAATAGCATGATCATATCATTTTTCACAATATGAAAATATCATTCTTATTTGTTTCAAATATGCATTGGTTTCACTGCTAAGCATTTTCATTTCCTCTGTTCAAATATGCAAGCCAGCAAAGAATGAAGGGCCAACGTCGGACCGACAGCGATACGCCGTAGCAATATCGTATCGCTGTCGGCCTCGTCCGACGTTGGCCCGTTCTTGCACGCTAGCTGGGCGTTCGGCAATCGACTCACCAATATTGTTAGTACTTTGATCAAAATAACAGGATAAAGATTAATATGGACTAATTATGCAAGAAATCGCAGTTACGAAATAGATTAAATGCAATTTGTTGTTGGTTGCGATAAAACGGAGGTTTAAACTCTTAACCTTTTCAACTCTGCAGACCGGTGCGACCTTATACAAATCATTACGATAACACACCCGTGTGACATAGTGCATTTTTCACATCTCCAAAAAGGCTAATTTTCCGATGGAAATCCTTAATATTTCTGTTATAAATGCTCTAAACATAGGTTGAGGGTGCTCGTTAGAACTGCCTCAGTGAGGCGGTTCTAACGAGTACCCACAACCTATGTATTGGAGCAGAAATAAGGAAAATGATATTTACCCCTGTAAACCTCAGTTTTCTCTATATAAAGTGGGGTTTAGGGGGGTCTTTATTTCACGGACTTGATCACGTGATGATAGTTGTAGCAAATATTTACAGGGCGGGACAGTTGAGTAGTCAATTCATGCCAAATTCGCTCAGTCCACAAGAAGATGTTTATTTTTTTAATTTTTATTTTTTAGCTCACCTGAGCCGTAGGCTCATTGGTGAGCTTATAGGGTGGTCATGCTGTCTGTATGTATGTATGTCAACATTTTCAAACATCTTCTCCTCTGGAACCGCTGGGCGGACTGAAGCCAAATTTCATGTGGGGCCTCAGTGGGATGGGGGAACGAAAGTTTGTTCGCGGGGTTCAGGTCACATGACCAAGATGGCCGCCATGCCCATATATGGTAAAAACCCTTCAAAAATCTTCTTCTCCGGAACCGCTGGCCCGATTTTCACCAAACTTGGTATGTGGCCTTGGGTACTCGGGCCTATCATAGTTTCTTCAAATAATGGCCCTTGGATGACCTTGACCTATTTTATGCCAAGGTCAAATTTGGTAATATAGGCTTTTGAATGGCAAAAAGTGAAAACGGTGGATTTTTCGAAAACTGTTGCAGCCTTTGGCCTGAAAGTTGGTAGATGACATCAGCTAAATGAGTTAATAAGTATATATGAGATTTATAGGTCAAGGTCATTCCGTGACCTTGGGTCAAGTTTTTTAATATGTCAAACTTTAAACTTATTTTTCAGGGAAACTACTTGGTCAATTTTGACCAAATTTCATATGCAAGCTTTATGGGAGAAGGACATGTAAATTAAGTTGATGATGTTGGGTCACATAACCAAGATGGCCGCCATGCCCATATATGGTTAAAACCCTTCAAAAATCTTCTTCTCTGAAACTACTGGACGGATTTTCATGAAACTTGGTATGTAGCATCTGGGACGCGGGCCCATCATAAATTCTTAAAATGGTGACCCTCGGATGACCTTAACCTATTTTATGCCAGGGTAAAATTTAGTCACATATGCATTTGTATGGAAAAAAGTGAAAATGCATTATATCTAACAAACCGTTCAATATTCCACCACTAAATCATATATATTCTTGTTCCTTAAGATAGGGCGCATTTATTGACATGGGGTCCACCAGGTCCCTTAAAAAACTTCAAAAATCTTCTTCTCCGGAACCGCTGGGCCGATTTCCACCAAACTTGGTATGTAGCCTCGGGACTCGGGGCCCATCATAGTTTGTTCAAATAATTGCCCTGGGATGACCTTGACCTATTTTATGCCAAGGTCAAATTTGGTCACATTGGCATTTGTATGGGAAAAAGTCTAAATGGCTGATATCTTGCAAATGGTTGAGAATACCACCCCTAAACCATATGTATATTCTTGTTCCTTGTGATTAAGCATGTTAAATGACATGGACCTTGGGAGTCTAGGGGGTCCCCCGGGGACATGCCCCACCCCCTTCATTTCAAAAAGTGCCCAATATCTTGGAAACTATCCAGATCCCCACCCATAAACAATATATATTCTAAGGGGCTTTAAGTGACATGCATCTTGAGACCCTGGGGGCATGCCCCACCCCTGCATTACATAAAATGCATCAAATCTCAGAAACTGTTCAGATCCCCTCCCATAAATCATATATTTTCTTGTTTCTTGTGATAAGGGGCATTTAGTTACATGGATCTTTGAACACCATAGGTTAAATTGGGGGGCGACACCCCCTTTAGAAATGGTTAAGCTCTCCACCCATTAACCATATATTTTCTTGTTCCTGACCTTTTAGCTCATCTAAGGCTTTATCTTGGCTAAATATAACTGAAAATTCAAACTCAAAAGTTTTCCAACTGATCTTCAAGAGTCAGGAATGTGATTAAGGACCACTTGGTCATACAGCCAGATGCATTTAGTGACATGGACCTTAATGTGGGCCCCTGGGGGCATGCCCTACCCACATCATTTAATAAAATGCGTAATATTTCCCCACCCATTAACCATATATATTCTTTCTCTATATACTAATGTGGACATTTTCTCTTTTGATAATGGGTTTTCAGAAAAAAAAACTCAATAAAAATTACATCAGGATAAAGAACAAGGTTTAAAACAACTAGCGTTGCAATAATTTAGAAAATCTGTTGACAAATAAGGATTTTATAACCAAAAACACATTTGAATAGGGAAATTTCCTTTGTTAAATTGCTAGCAAGGGAGGTAAATATTTCCCCGCAAACTTTCAATTTCTTCATACACTGTTACTAAATAACTGAAATAATCATAAATGATGCAAAACACATCATGAAGTTCAAAACATTTAAATCGAGGCCAAAAAGATTCCAGAATCAAAACTTTATGATCATGGATTATCTCCCCTTTCAATGTAAAATCTCTATTCAAATCTTATTTTGGTCATAATTTTTTAAATAGTGAACCGATTTTCAAAATTTTTGTGGCACATGTTTCAAGAAATTTATAAGCAACTTTTGCTAAAGAAATCATCAATCCTTGTCTTTGTTTACTATAACGAATCTCCGAAATATCATTATCAGAGGACAAAAACAGAACATTAAAACACGTTTGGTGACATGGATCTTAGATCATAAGAGGTCTAGAGGGACATTGGGTGCATGTCCCTTAGCCCTTTAGACCTAAGGCTGTCAGGTGAGCGTCTTCAGGACCAATGGTCCTCTGGTTTTGTAAGCTGACCGTATGGCCATATACACCATAACTTTGTGTTACAGTTGAATTCACATACTCGGGTGGGCGGAAGGTGTTGAGATGTCATTTCATCATAATTCTGGTTAAAAGTCCCACCAGATTGGAAGCAACGTCTCAGAATGTCATAAATAGTATTGACGGGGACGTGAAACCTCAATTCAAACAAACAAACACATAATCGGGTGACTTGGTTTACCTTTTGTAAATAGAATATTCCAAAAGCAGGTCCAAATAATACCTCCGCCCTGTCAATCTTACGTATCCGTGACTCCGCCACCGCCCATAGGAGCTTGAAGAAATATATGGGCTGCATGATGCTTCCACGCAGAGCTGAATCTGGCACGCACACTAGTACTGGTAAACCGCTTAGAGGATCTAAGCCTGTCCAGGAACCGCGGTGCGAGGCGGACCGTCCCTGCTAATAAACCCTATGGGTTTCATTGGACGACAGGGCTTGAGATGTCATTTCATCTCAATGTCGGGTAAAAGTCCCACAAAATTGGAAGCAACGTCTCCAAAATGACCTTGACAGTGTTGACGGGGACGTTAAACCTCAAATCAAACAAACAAACGTATCCGTGACTACACTGTTTGACCACCGTGTTAATGTTTCGTCTATACCATCTACATGAATTCACAATAATGGGCGAATCCATCGTCCATATTCAGGATCCACCATGGAGCCTGTATAACTCAGTCATATGTCCCTTCGATCACGAAAACACGCCTATATAATTTTCACCCTCTTGAACCCCACTTTTATATAGTAAAACTGGGATTTCCGGGGGTATACCTTATTTTTCTTATTTCTGCTCTAAAATATAGATTGTGGGTACTCGTTAGAACCGCCTCGATGAGGCGGTTCTAACGAGTGCCCCCAATCTGTATTTTGAGCAGAAATAAGAAAAATATCACAATTTGTCATCATAAAATTTTCATTTTTTTCGGCGATAAAGGTGGCAATGTATATGTATAGGCGTGTTTGCGTAATGGTTGCCATCGCTGCGGCCCGGGTTCAATTCATGAACATGTGGCAGGATAGGGTTGTCCGTTCAAGGTCGGTGGTTTCCCACGGATACTCTGGTTTCTCCCACAATACGAAACGTTTTGCGCCGTTGAGTAGGTGTTTATACGTACGCATAAGTGAAATTCGATTGGTCAGGAATGAGCAGAAGGCTCGGTTTGTTTGTTTGTTGGATTTGAGGTTTAACGTCCCCGTCAACACTGTATAAGTCATGTTGGAGACTTTGCTTCCAATTTGGTGGGACTTACCCGACATTGAGATGAAATCACATTTCAAGCCCAATAAAAAAGCAAGGACAGTCCGACTGGCACCGCTTTACCTGGGCAGGATTAGATCCTTGAAGCGGTTTACCAGTACTCGTGTGCGGTCGGTTTCAGCTCTGCGTGGAAGCATCGTGCAGCCCATCTATTTCTTTAAGCCCCTGTGGGCGCAGAAGGCTCAGGTCTAAATAGGAACCTAAAAGGATTTTTCAGTCAACAAGCATGTGGTTCCAAGAAATTCTGAGCCGCAACGTGACGCGGACAATAATTGCGCTGAACGCATGGTCCAGCTCTGCGAGGACACGGATAACACAGACTCGGGTCAGCCCTGCGCGAAGTACGCTGAAAAAATAGACAAAGAAAGCCCTGACCAGCATTGGGTGGACGCGGACAATAAATGCACTGATCAGCTCAGTGTGGACGTGGAAATTGAATGCCCTGATCTGCTCTATGCGGTCTCCGAGAATGAAGGCACTGATCAGCTCTGCATGGACACGGAAAATGAAGACCCTGTCCAGCTTTGCGAGGACGTAGACAATGAATGCCTTGACGAAGTATGCGCAAGGTTTTCGTATATTTTGTGCGGACGCGGACAAATAATGCACTGGCCAGTTATGCGAGGACGCAGATAATCGACGCCCTGCTCAGCCATGCACCAGACAAAGACAAATGAAGGCTCAGATCACTTCTCTCACGTGGACTACGATGCACTGATCAGCTGTGCGTGGACGTAGGACAATGAGGACACTGATAAGCTCTTCGCAGACGTGTTCTACGAGGGCCATGATCAGTTCTATGCGAACATGGACAGTGAAGGCCCTGATCAGCTCTACGCAGACGTGGACAATGAAATTCCTGATCAGCTGTGCACCGACACGAAAAATGAATGCTCTGATCAGCTGTTCGTAGACTTATACAATGAAGGCCTGATCAGATCTGCGCGGACTCGGAAAATGAATGCCCTGATCAGCTCTTCGCAGACTTATCCAATGAAGGCCCTGATCAGATCTGCGCGGACTCGAAAAATGAATGCCCTGATCAGCTCTTCGCAGACCTATACAATGAACGCCCTGATCAGCTCTGCGCGGACTCGAAAAATGGATGCCCTGATCAGCTCTACGCAGACTTATACAATGAAGGCCCTGATCAGATCTGCGCGATTTGGTGTTGACTGCCCTTCGCAATCTAATATGAATGACTTGGCTGCTGAATTCATGCAAGGGAGAAGGTGCACCGAACATTGGTAACCACAGCCAGGTCGCCCTAAAGATGACCATGCTCACACCTCACAAGTTATAGTAACAATATCTGCGCTAAGTGTTGCTTCGAACTACAACTGAATACCCTGTGTTCTGGTTATAACAGAAAACTCACCCCATAGACAAATCTTCTATGATAG